>VDFB02270651.1:759434992-759450075 GCA_007258455.2 Sequoia sempervirens
AACCAAGGAAGGACACTTATATTAATTTGGTCTCCATCGCTATTTAATTGAATGACATTTTCATTGCATGATTGGCTTCCTCAATGTCACTACAAACTTTGACAATTTTTTCTTTGTCATGCCTTCCATCCAATATTTTCCATAACATTTCTATTATATAATCTTTCCGATATGCATTGTATCAAACAAATGCACAATTTGTAACTGCTCATAGTAGGGCAACCTACTAAATTGTATGGGATAACTTTTAGGTCCACGTGGAAGGCGGCCATTAATGCCTTGATGACCTTCATGAAGCATATAAGTTAAACAAATTAACAATGAAAATCATTGTCAATTACAACATGAGTAAACACAACACAATATAAAAATATAAATTCAAGACATATCATATATGATAGATAAACAATTTGATTCGATGTATAACCTTGACGATTAATTCTATTATATTCCAACTTCCATAGGTGAGGTGTTATTCTTCGTGGTTTGATGTAGTCTCCTCTTTCCAATTGAAAATATGTTTTTCAGTAGTTCGATACTTATGATTTCTATGGAGGAAGTGCCTATACTCATCAAACACCTGCTTTCCTAAACTTGTTGAACGATGAGATTTCATCTTTGGACCACAAATTGGATATACAAATTTTCCCTTTGTTTGAAGACCTACAAGATGATATATAATTGGATTAAATATGTCAATTTTTATAATTAAATATAATAAATAGATTATTTTAAAAACATTCATGATATCTACTACATCAAATTAAATATTGTTAAAGTGCAATCAAATGTTATAACATACCACAAAAATGTGTTAGCCCTGGGGCATCATGGATTGTCCATACAAGAATTGCATGGAATTGAAATTGTCTTTGTCCTATTGGTCTGGAGACATCATACATAGTGATGGCATTCCATAACTTTAGTAACTCATCGATAAGAGGCTCGATATATACATTCATATCTTTCACTTGGTACTTACCTAGTTGAATACCTAGAACAAATGAGATGCTACTACATTAAAGAAAATTGATGTAAACAAATACCTGGAACAATCATTGACAACATTATGTGCTCCCTCTTTATTAACATCCATGGAGGAATATTATTGTTGATAACAAAAATAGGCCACACGGAGTAAATAGATCTCAGCTCTCCAAATGGATTGACACCGTCCGCTCCCAATGAAAGCCTGAGATTATGAGGTTCTTCTTTAAAGTCTGGCCATTTTCCTCCATGTCCCTAAATGTAGAACCATCTGTAGGCATTCGAAGAATGTCATCTCCACTTCTATTCTGTGCATGATAATCCATCAATTGCACTAAGCTTTCACCCTAAATAATCGTTGCATACGTGGAATAATGGGAATATAACAGAGAACCTTGCAAGGCACCTTTTTTGTTACTTGATTTGTTTGATATCTACTGATATGACATTCTAGGCATTCTGTTACAAATTCCTATTGTTTATGATATATAATATGATCATTGGGATATGCATCTATTGCTTGATACTCCATTCTGATATCTTTCATAATGGCACATAAATCTCGGTATGAGCGAGGTAAAATATTTGATGGTAGTAACAAAAATTCACCAATCAATCTAAAACAAAAAATAATTTGTTCATATAAATAATATTAATGGTACATATTTTATCCTTTATTTACTAGTGATGAACTAACAACAATTAAAATAGATGAAAAAAGATGACATATATGACATACCTTAACATCCGTGAGATTGCTATGTTTGATAAACTATTCATAACCTTAAAGTTCAACAACAACAATACATCAGAGAGAAGAGTTGTTTCAGAGCCTTCTTAAAGGGGCTTGTATGCCTTGTCAAGTACAGGTAAATCATGAACATCATCAAATTCATCTTGATCATCATGATCAGCTCTGCCACTAAATGTGGCATGGATCAATGTATTCGTACCATCATCTTCAACTGTGTTTTCTGGTGCATGATCATCTTCTTCCATAGGATCATTAACTTCATCTTTAATATTCACAGCTCCATGTTCATCCACTTGTAAAACCACATATTCTCCGAGCCATGATAATCCATATCATCTACCCTAGGGCACCCCACCTTTATAATAATGATAGACACAAATAAACTATGATCATGATCAAGTGATTATATATATATATATATAAAATGTTAAAACAATATAAACATTTACAAATTCAATCAATATAAACACATATAATGAACAACTTACAAATGGACGGTAATCATGCCCCCCTTCAATATGACCATGTTGCCTACAATGTTTCTCAGCTGTTGTGATTAAAAGTCATCTCATCTTTAAGCCCTTGCAAATATTGCAAGGACAATAACATTTCCCATCACCCTTTCTTTTCAATCTAGCCCACAATCTATCAAGTGTCTCTTCATTTTGTTCTGGACTAATATTATCTGATATGATTCTTATTTGCCAAGTTTGACTATTTAGATCTTCAAAAAATATCAAACTCACACTCCAATAATTTTTATTCATAGACAGGTAACATAGTCTAATAATTCTGATATTTTACACCAAAAAAATTTGGCATGCAACCACCCCTGCAAAAGAGAAGATAGTCTGAAGTTAATGACCCCAAAAAACACTTTACAATGCTAATTCCAAAACTTATTAAATTTTTATTTTACTATGACTTCCAATCGTTAAGACTCCTAAAATCAGAATATTGAACTTGATCACAAAATTCCTAAAACAATGGAGGTAGCGAGCTAGTAAGAGCAAGTGACCCATTCCTAAGGAGCAATGAGTTGGAATCATCATTGCTAATGTCAATACATATTTATCCTTTTAGTTAAAGATGAAATGTGTCACTTCTTATGACGAGCTTATCCGTAGGGCCCTCAACATTGAGAGAGCCCTAATAAAAAACAACAAAAGCATTGGTAAGAGCATGATTAGGGTATAAACCCTACGCCTCCATAGAAATATAAACAATAACTATAGCGGATTAGTGAGGTTGCAATACTAGAAAGATTGAGACATTGTAGGTAATAACAACATCTTGCAATCTAAATATTGTAGCCAATAACAAGCACACTATGTAGCTTACTGAAATTTGTAAATGCAATCTACGGTAAGAAGAATGACAGTCACTTGAGATGTGACAGTCAAAAACAGGCGAAGCAGTGACAAGATAATAAAGATCAAACCTTGCATAGTAAAGTGGAGATTTTAAGAGTGAGTTTCCTTACCCCCTTGTTGACCTTAAGGGTTTTCCAAATGCCTTTGGTAGTGTTAGACAAGGAAAATGTAATCAGGGAATGACTATCCAAATGAAGTAATAGTGGTAATCATAGGTTCAATGTTTCTTCTTAGCCATTAATAATGTATAATGGAGGTAGTGGATTGCATGTTTGAGCAGTGTTTTGAGACTCACCAAAGATAGGAAAATAGTGAATAATACCTTGTGGACTGTGAAGTAGTGTCAATAAGGTTGAAGGATCTTAAGAACTACAATACCATGAAACAATGAGTCCCCTATAGTAAGTAGGCAGTCTATAGGGCATAGTTTGATTTTATAGAAGGATGCTTATGAAAGGAATCTTCAAGTGATAGTGAGTGAGCTACTTGAGATTGCAGCTGAGGGTGCAATACCCAGTCTTAAGGAAGTTAGCAAAGCAATAAATGTGCAAGAAAATAAAATCATACACAATAAACAATTCACAATGTTATCTTCCATAATGCCTTGAGTTTGAAGATAAAAATCTCATTGTATCTTCATGATGAAAGTGGTGAGCTTAATGGTCAATCACTGGAAACCATGATTTTAAAACATGCTATTGTGCTTATGGAGGCAACATTTTAAGCAAGGCAGTGAGTGGTGGTTTGGAACAATGGCAGGTATGAAGGACTCGCTTTATATGCATACTATGCAGTCTCTTAAAACGCGTTCTTAGAAGAGATTGAAGGTGGATTATGGAACTCAAGGGTTACCATGAAAAGGATTAAAGCAAAGACTGAGATCTATTTAAAAGCCACGGTCATGAAGATATTAAAGATGTCACATGCAAAAACCTAGTAGTTGGAGTAATGAATACAGTGCCAAAGAGGATAGTGTGCTAGGGCAGATTTAGGAGATCTCCACATTATCTAATTATAGGGAAATACATCATTTATTTATTTTTTTAATTAAAAGAAATCATTCTAAACCCTATATAGGACACGTTGATACTTCAAAAGCCTCTGAAGGAATTTTAGATTATGCAAATATATGTCAAGTAACATTCATAAGGCTTAGAAAATCTTGACCACTCTCTAGAATAGCCCATTAAACATGGGTTGTGCTTGAATGCACTACATAATTGATATAACACAACCACTTTGCATATCAACCAAAGTTATAGGCTCTTTATTGTAGCAAGAGGTAATCACTCTTCGATCATGCTATAATTAAATCCTATCTTGTTAAACTTGGGACAACCTGAATGCACCCAATGATGATTGACACCTACATTATACAACCTGAATTAACTACATTATATGAGTTCCTCCATTTCTATCACAACATAGCCACATTAAACTTGGGTCACGCATGAATGCATCCTGTATTTGTTATAGCACAACTGTGCCACATGACCAATACAGTTATGGATCACATAATTACAGTCACAAGAATCTATTCCTCCATTGTTATCTTATGGTGATTCCACACAACAAAATTTGGACATGAAATTCTCAAAACCCTTAACCTCTAAAAATGAAATCTAATGAGAAGTTGCTTTAAAATATGATTTTCAAACCTGGAACTACAAATCTGACTTCACAACTGAATTCTGCAAAAAGACAATGACTACCCTCAACCTGGCGATATCTTCTTGATTTTTTTCTGATTTTTCTAAAGAAAATCGTCCTTAGTTCTCCACAAACTGTCTCAAGTAGAGCAAAACACTGTCGCAATAAATCAGGCGCGAACTCACTTTTCTTTGTTGGCCACAATTTGATTTTTTTAATTTTTCATGTTTGTCAAAAATTCGATGAAAATAATAGCTGACATTTTGACAAACCCCAGGTTTGTCAAAATTTCAACGAACGTCGTGGATAAACTTTGAAAAAATTGGAAATTACACATCAAATTTTACAAGCACCCAATGAACATCAAATTTTAGATATTTCATCAGAGAGTTTCATCGTATTTTGCAGTCAAATGTATTAGTGAGAATCTTTCATTCTATTTGACTTAGTTGTTATCCTTGGTACTCATCCAAACAAAGATTAAAGTTTAGTCAAATAATAACACTTGTATGCCCGTTCAAACAAGATCCCAAAAGAAAAAACTCAAGAAAAAGGAAATTGAAACTCAAAGCACCATGGTTGAAGGTGAAGAAAATCCATTCCATAGATTTCACCAGCTTGATAATAATGAAATTACTAAGGAAGACATTCAAATAGCACAACAAGATCCCAAATTCCACAAATTCAAGGAAAATATTTTTGAAAATGATGGGGAAAAATACTTTATAATTCTAGCTAATCAAGGTATCAAACTTCCACCTGACTTTGATGTTAATCATCTGAAAGGATCCCCCAAAAGGATTGAAATTGATCAATCAAACATAGATCTAGTGGCTTCCTTAACTAATCAAATGAAAAATATCCAACAACAGATTCAAGACATGCAAAGAAGAACCACAAAAAGATACTTGATACAAGACATCTTCCCATATCCTTTTGATCAAACTATCAGCATGATTCCTTTTCCAAACATTGTGAATTTCCAAAGTATGATAAATAAAATGGTAAAATAGATCCTATAGATCATGTAAGGGAATTTCAAACCATGAGCCTTGAATTTGCACACGAAGAGACTTATTTGATGAGATTGTTCCCACACAATTTAGGTGGCCAATGCATGGAATGGTTCTCCAAACTTGCACTAGGTAGTAATAAATTTGAAGATCTAGTCAATAAATTCATCACCCAATACTCCTACAACATCCAACATGAGATAACCATGAAAGACCCTTGCTATACAAAACATAAAAGGGGTGAATCATTCCTTATATTTTTACAAAGATGGAGAAGGTTGTTTGCAAGATATTCTCATTCCATACCTAAAAAGGAAAAGATGGAAATATTTATTGATAATCTAAATGATGAGATGAGTTATATACTTGAATTACAATGCCCACTTACCTTTGAGAAAATGATTGAAAATGGAATCAAAATTGAAGAAGCTTTGGTCAAGGAGTCTTGAAAATTTACAATGAAGGAAATAACTCACCAAATACTTCAAATCATTATAACAACAATGATAAACCAAAGTTTTGGAAAAGAAACAAGAATGTTGGTAACAATGATGGTGCAGTTGAAACAAAAAATGAAAAAATAGTATTTAACTTGATAGTAGCTACCACCAAGACCAATCAAAACAACAATCCAAACAATGATAAATATAAACCACCACCATCTCAAACATCATCAAATCAAATAAGATATACACCTTTGGGATAGTCATTGGAATCAACATTAAAAGAGCTTCTTGCAACCAAGGTTATAACATTACTGGAAGCAAGAGATTGGGAACCAAGAGTTAAACCTTTGTGGTGGAATGATGCACATTACTTTTACTTTCACAGAAATAAGGGCCATAAAACAAATGATTGCATGCAACTGAAACATTTGGTACAAGACTTGATTTATTGAAAGAAAATATTGGTAGAAGGACCCCAAAAAAATGTTGATCATGGAGCATTCAAAAGTACTTTACCAAAATATGAAAAAGGGGAATCCTCTTCATCAAACAACAAAGCAAAGAATGTAAACTATATTTATGACACTACCATTCCTAACATTTCTATAGTTGATAATCAAATTCATGATAAACAAGATATCATACCAGTTGATTTGGAAGTTTTTCAATCCCAACCTGTGGTGGGACACTTGACCACACCTCATTTCCCATCATTTTCTAAAAATGATGATGCATCACTCACCCATCCACATAATGTTCCACTTCATATTGAGTTTTTGATCCATAAATTTCTGGTCAAACATGTTTTAATAGATGGAGGAGTTGGCCTAAATATCTATACTTTAAAACTTATCTGTGCACTTGGATATTTAGAAAACACAATAAATTCTAGTAAAAAGATTACCATGAAGGGATATGATGTAGAGAAGTGCTTATCTAAAGGATAAATTACTCTACTTGGCCCTATGGTGAAAATGGTGGTTTGTCAAGTCCTTGATCTCCCCATGACCTATAATATCCTCCTTGGAAGACCATGGATACATGAAATGCAAACAGTATCCTTTACATACCGTCAATGCTTGAAATTTTCTCACAAGGGAGTTAAAATCACAATACAAGGAGATCCTAATCCTTTCATGTATGGCCATAAACTAAGCCCTAAAGTTGAAATCCCTAACAATTGTGAAGCCCCTCCCTCTCAAATACATGTTGATCCTGAATCCTAAAAAGCATCCACCCCAGTTACTACACTATCAAACCCCAAGGTCCAAATCCATGATCCAAGAAGTGGAGAATACCATCTAGATAATTTTCTAGTAAAGGACACTACTAATGTCATTGAGAAGAGTCAGACTTCCAACAATGATGTTGAGACAACTATGGAAGGAATGCAAAAAGATGACCGTGCTTGGATAGAAACCTTTTCTGATCTTGATAATACACCTGCCTTGCCCACATCTGCTTCCACTCAAGTTTTTTATACCTATGATAATCCTCTATTTGACTAGGATATCTATGATAACCCACTCTTTGACCATGACCTCGTTGAGGATATCCCACTACCATCCTTCCATCCTACTTACCCTGGGCTAGGATATGAATCTCCTATTGTTTCCTCTACCAAACCATCTTTCTACGTCACCAAGGATGTGTAATCTTCCTTTGATGTTAACAATAACAAAAATGATAGTATCAAAGACTCCACTAATGGTATAAACACTCCCATTCTCACTTCATCCATCTCACCCACATCCATCCACCTCATAGACATGGATCAACAAGTATCACCCAAAGAAAATATAAAGGAGGAAATTCAAGAATCAAAGAGGTAAAAGTGCCTTTTTCAAATGGAGATCCAAAAACAAAAGAAAGCATGCAAAGAAAGAAAGATCAAGTAAAGTCCTTTAGCCAAAATAAAAAGATATTGGACAAATCAAAAACAAAAGAGGATCAAGAAAAGTCCCTTAGCCAAAATAAAAAGCTATTGGACGAATCAAAACTAAAAGAGGATCAAGAAAAGTCCCTCAGCCAAAATAAAAATCTATTGGACAAATAAAAAAGAAAAAAAGATCCAAACAAGTCTCCTAGCCAAAATAAAAAGGCTATCAGACAAATCAAAAATAAAAGCATGCAAAATTTGATCTCTAAACATGCCTCTCCTTCCAAAATCACTAGGGGAATCTATCAAAGAAGAAAATCAAAGAAAGAACTTGTTGGTCTAAGGTCTCCATCCATGTCACTCTCACTCATACCAAATATACCATTCCACTCATCCATGTTCACCTATCCATCATATCATTACACCTCCACTGGTGATGTCTTCCAATGTGTTTTTGATGGCAACCCCTTCATGTACTCTAACTCATCAGCTGCCCAAGATCATTTTTGTCTAAGCCTTATTTCCCATGTAGTGTCCACATTAGGGATCCTATCATAGCCTCTTTTATTTGTCACATCAATCTTCCTTCATACTTGCCACTCATACTATTCATTCTAATCGGGTCCCTTCATCCAACACAATGACTCACATAGGATCGGAGCATTGTCAAATAAGTCTACAAATCTGGAGCCTATCAGTTGTCTACACTTGAAGGTGATTTGTTTGAGGAACCCATTATCAATTTGCATCTCAAGAAGTTCTACACCTAATTCATCCAATGCACGTTAAAAGTCTTGAAAAAATACAAAAAAAAAAAGAAGAGAAAATGTCTGAAAAAATAGTTACCTTGATGAAAACCTAGCAAATAGGCATTTTGGTGACAACAAAAAAAAATTTAAAAAGAAAAAATACAAAAAAAAAATTGAAAATACAAAAAAAATTGAAAAATCAAAAAAATCATAAAATATGAAAAAGAGAAATAGAAACAAGTAATGAAAACCTAGCAACAGGTGCTATTTGTGATGCATTAGTTTTTCCATCTATTTGAGCATGTTTTGACCATTCGCTTTAGCCATCATTTTGCCTGTCATCGAAGAACTTCATGTACATATCCTAGCATTGTGGTCATGTCTCACTCTATATTGGGGGAAAAATCCTAAACTCGCTGGGGGCAATAAAACTTTGAGCTTAAACCAACAGATAAACAATAATTAGACAATGTCACAAACACAACGATCATAGTGCAACTCAATATTAAACATCAATCATCAAACTTTACACATCAACCATCCAAATCTAACAACTAAATCAATTCAATCAAAACAAATTTAAATGGATGATTTTATTTTTGAATCATAGTTTTATCACGTTAGCATGAATGTTCAATTGTTGTACTTTGATTTTTCTTATAATTTCTTAGGAGTAACTCGATGATGTCTTGAACTAGAGGAGCTAGGAAGGAGAATGATATTTTCTTTGTTTGTTGTTTGTGAGTTGATCATTACTACTATAAAAAAAATTGTGAGATGTGATCTACAAAGTATCATTGATGACATTCCAAATTTGCATAGGAAAACGATTTACTCTTGTCTATTTACACGAGGAATGCTCAGGTCATCTATGTTTAATTATACCTAGATGCTTGTGTTAACTTTCAATATCAAAAATCATGGAAGTAGTACTCAGGTCATCATGGTCTAATTATACCATCGATGCTTGTACTCACTTTCAATAATTTAAAGGTTCAATGATGATAAAAGCATGACCAACCAGCTGCTACAATGACAACATTTGCATGCTAGATCTGCATGGTTAAGTTAGATTGCATACATATTAGTTTTGCATTTGTATTTATGGATTTTCCAAGGCTAGAAATATTTTAAAATGATGTTATCTCTATCATTAAAAGATTGAGTATACTTGACATTGACAAAAATATATCATTCTCATGTAGTTGCATAATCATTTTTCATATCATGTACATACATTAGAAAGCATTATTACATCATTCATCCATCCACACATTACATCATAATATTTTCATTAGAAAACACAAAAAGAAGTGTATTGCATCTCACTTACATAATCAAATTCATCCCATGTAATATACAAGTATCATATATTTTCACTAAGAAAATACAAAAACATAAGGGGCATCACATTCCATTTGCATCCATCTCATAACATAAAGCATCACACATAAGAACATATAGAAAAACAAATCATGCATCATCATTTAATCATACCATCATTGCATCCATACATAAGAAACATATAAACATCATATAAGCATCATAACATAGAAATTAAATGCATCCATCACACAAGCATATAAACACATATAGATCACTAATCATTGATGCATCTCATATGAATCTCAAAATAATAATGTCTAGTGTACAATGATATCTTAAATATGTCAAGAGTTATGTCATAAAAATGGCATAAATCATCAATGTCTCAAATAAATTGATGTATACATCATGTCTCATCATAAGTGATCATAACAAGGGCTATGTGCTACTGCCCCTACATGGTGTTGGCCATGTACCTCCCACTGCACTTGATAGCTCTACCCCTAGATCTCTGTGGGGTGGCTTTGTAACACCCCTATGAGCATTAGTAGACTAAGCATAGATGGCCTGGTGTTCTAGAGGCACTACCTCATGATATCATCCTCAGTAGTATTCAGCCTCCCTAGTGAATCATCATACCTCTATAAGGTAATCATATGTAGATGTGCCCTCAACTACTCTCTACAATCACTTGGCCACTCCCTCTACTTTCTCACACCACTATCTTAGGCTATCTCTCTCTATGGTAAGGGTGGCAATATGTGCCTATGCCTGGGCTTGGGCCTATGCCTATGTCTACATCTGACCCTGTATCTAAGCCAACTAACTCTATAAGGCCTATACCTATAATTGAAAAGCAACTATCTGAGCTTATTGATGTTGATAAGGAAACCAAATCTAAACATGTTGTTGTGCTATAGCCACTAACAATTGCTTCTTCTGAGGCACTCTAATGTCTCGTACATCTAGCACTAGTCCACCTTTTCCACCACCCTCATCTCCATCACCATCTCCTCCATCTCCACCACCTCCTCCATCTTCATCCCCATCTCCATCATCACTTCTCTCTCCCTCCTCCTCCTCATCACCTCCTCAACCCCTCCTCTATCTCGACACTAGATCATCATCTAACAATGGTGTTGGCTCATTTGGACTCAATATCCTTGAGAATGGATGTGAAAAGAAGTAATGGGCATACTCCTGTGACACCGTTGTCTCTATAATCTTAGGATGATACTCCCATATCATTGGTTGGAGTCCCTGGTATTCCTCAACTGCTACATCAAATGATAAAGTGGGTCCCCACTCTAGAATATCTTGCCGTTGGTGTGCATAAAGAGCCACTCCTTGGGGAATTCCCTATACTCTGCCATGTTGTCATAGCACTCTCCCCAACAAGAATCTCTCAATCATGAATGGTGTCCTCCCAATTAGGTATCTAGATGTGCACACATAGGGCATCTCTGTATCATCCTTCTGCCACTGCTCGTAGTCAAGATATGGCCTCTAGGTAACTATATCAAGATGATTGGATATCCTCCTCTAATACTCTAGTTTTATTATCTTACGCTGAACAACTAGAATAGTGTATTTGTGAACATATGGACAACTGGATGGACGTTGTATCTTTGCCATCGGACCGGTGATAGTTATGTGCTCCCATGTCCATATCTGTACTAGTGTAACTCTAGTTAATAAACTGGCCCCTCTCAAATACACAATCTGATGTAGATCATGGTACAAATGTGCAAGCATGCAGGATCCCCAAACATATCTTGTCCCCTAGGTGATCATGCTCTCTAAAATATGACCCCAACTGATTGAGAGTTCCTTCAACCTACGATCATGACATAGGAAACCTCTGATAAATCCAATAAGTACACATGGAAAATTTGTGTAGGCATCAACCATCTCTCGCCATGGGATCTCATAGCCACATATCTGGTCATCCTCAAAGACTCTCTGAACTGCATCAGTCCCTCCCTTCTAAGTGGAATCATACACAACCAACTCTATAATTTGAGTTTTCAAAATGTGGTAAACATCTTCGAGTGTCACTGACATCTCACCGGTAGGTAAGTGGAAGGTGTTGTGATCACTGTGCCACCTCTCTACCAAAGTGGTCAGAAGTCCCCTGTTAATCCTATGCTGGGGAATATCTATCAAGGAATTCAATTTGCATCATCCAATCACATTTAGATAAGCTTGATCCAAATGAGGAATCAAATCCAAGCTCCTCAGGAACCACTCTTGAGACTGGAGGGTCCTTGCTGGCTCCTATCATCATAACATATGTATCACAAATTAGAAATCTTATCAATCAACATCAATCAACCTATCAATCTAATCAGTTCTAATGAGATTTTGATTACATCTCATGAGCGTACTATCATTTATCCTCACCTATCATGAGGTCAATCATCAATCTATCATTAAACCTCGCTTATCATGAGGACAATCATCATCATCCTATCATTGATCCTCACCTACCATGAGGTCAAGTATCATCATCCTATCATTGAATCTCACCTATCATGAGATCAATCATCATCTAATCTATCAACTTCATCAAACATCATCAAATCAAAGGCTAATGCGATCAACAATCATTGTAAACAAGGTGTCTAATCTAAAATTCATCAATCTAGTCTAAATGCACTAGAACAGTGTTTTAATGCACTAAAAAATTCTATGTGCTAAATTTATTTTACCAATGTGCTAAAATAGGGTCTCAAAGCACTAAAACCCCCAACATGCTAAAACATCTACCAAATATGCTACTTTGTGGCATCAATGCACTAAATCACCATATGCACTAAACTTTTGACTGAATGCACTAAATCATCCCATTAGTGCGCTACTTCATGCAATCAATGTGCTAAAAGCTTCTATGCACTAGAGAAATTAACCTATGTGCTAGAACAAAAACCTTGTGTGCCAAAACAGTAACCCAATGTGCTACATCGGGTACCCTATGTGCTAAAATGCTAAAAGGAAAAATTCAAACGTGAAAAACAAGGGAAAAATGTCATTCAAAAAATCAAAAGGAGGTTTTTTGGGGTACGTACAGAAGGTCCATACACGACCGGGAAGTTGTGACATCGCACATGCTTGAATCGATGGGTTTGGATCAAAATCACCGTCTTGCTCAAAAGTTGCTCAATCACTAAATCACTCTAAATTTTCAAAATACAAATGCTCAAATGAGTTTAAGTCACATTGTTTTAACCTTTTAAAGGGTGATTAAGTGGGATTTTTAATGGGATTGATTTATTTTATTTTTCAAAGTAGCTTAATTAATCAATTCATCACCTAGCAAGATCAACATCATTTTTCAAAAGATAAATTTTTTATGTGTCAAAAAATTTGAAATCATCATCAAATCATCATAAATCATCAAAAATTCAAAAAATCCAAAAAATCCAAAAAATTCAAAAATTCACTGATTTATCTCTTGAGGGGGCATATATCCATCATCACTCGAAAATCAGTGTCTAGGGCATATCAAAAAAATTCTCACAATCAACAAAAAAAAAATCTTTGAAGCAATGTGTAAACACATCACTTTAAAGAGGGGCAAAATATATACACCTAAAATTAGTCAAGATAATCAATTAATTAAATACAAGTTATTTAATTAATAAACCTCTTATTTCATCTACTTATAAATAAATTCTAAATTTATTTTTATAGTTCACACTTTCTAATTCTTATTATCTTAATTCACATTCTTCTAATGTTAATTAGATAAACAAATTGCAATTGTTTGCTTTATTTAATTAATATCTTCTTACTAAATCTGAATAATTCCAAATTTGGATTTAGTTACATGTCTACAACTTTTCTTCTTTCCACCTCATCAAGTGTCTTATGAATTTAAATATGCTTAATATTTAAATTGGAATTATCCTCAACAGTTAATAAGTAGGAGGTATTTTTCCATAGCGAGTCAAATTATGATATTGCTATCAGGATTCAACCGTGTAGTTTTGAGTCAAACTCATTGACCCATGTTTCATGAGTAGTGGCTCAACAATAACCCATCTCTCATGATATCGAATGGTCCACTTAGCACTCATTGCATCTAGGTGATGCTCACAGAGGTGAAGCACTAGTCTGTCCCAGGAGGTCACCCATCCTAGTACTGCTCCAGCTCAAGCGCGCTTAACCAGGGAGTTTTCTCCAAGGTTAAGCCTGCTTGAGTTGTTACCCCATTTGCAAAACCTTCAGCAAGTGTTTTGCCTTATGAACCATTCATAATAGAGCCCCTTTAGCTCATCAATTGATAAGTAGGAGGTATTTTTCCACGGCGAGTCAAATTATGATATTGCTATCAGGATTCAACCGTGTAGTTTTGAGTCAAACTCATTGACCCATGTTTCATGAGTAGTGGTTCAACAAGAACCCATCTCTCATGATATCAAATGGTCCACTTAGCACTTATTACATCTAGGTGATGCTCACAGAGGTAAATCACTGGTCCGTCCTGAGAGGTCACCCATCCCAGTATTGCTCCAGCTCAAGCGCGCTTAACCAAGGAGTTTTCTCCAAGGTTAAGCCCGCTTGAGTTGTTACCCCATTTGCAAAACCTTCAACAAGTGTTGTTCCTTATGAACCATTCATAATAGAGCCCCTTTAGCTCATCAATTGATAAGTATGAGGTATTTTCCCACAGCGAGTCAAATTATGATATTGCTATTAGGATTCAACCGTGTAGTTTTGAGTCAAACTCATTGACCCATGTTTCATGAGTAGTGGTTCACAAGAACCCATCTCTCATGATAATGAATGGTCCACTTAGCACTCATTGCATCTGGGTGATGCTCACAGAGGTGAAGCACTAGTCCGTCCCGGGAGGTCACCCATCCCAGTACTGCTCCAGCTCAAGCGCGCTTAACCAAGGAGT
>VDFB02270651.1:759450175-759499626 GCA_007258455.2 Sequoia sempervirens
TGTGCCTTATGAACCATTCATTATAGAGCCCCTTTAGCTCATCAATTGATAAGTATGAGGTATTTTTCCACGGCGTGTCAAATTATGATATTGCTATCAGGATTCAACCGTGTAGTTTCGAGTCAAACTCATTGACCCATGTTTCATGAGTGGTGGTTCAACAAGAACCCATCTCTCATGATATCGAATGGTCCACTTAGCACTCATTGCATCTAGGTGATGCTCACAGAGGTGAAGCACTGGTCTGTCCCGGGAGGTCACCCATCCCGATCTTTGCTCGGCTCAAGCGTGCTTAACCAGGAGTTTTCTCAAGGTTAAAGCCCACTTGAGATTGTTACCCCATTGCAAAACCTTCAGCAATAGAAAATGGGTAACAACTCCAGGCGAGGCTTAACAGGAAAAACTCCACAATTAAGCGGCAGGCTGGTATGTAGGATGGGCGACTCGGCGGAACCGATCTTCACCTCTATTAACATCGATAGGCTCACAATGAGGTCTAAGTGGACCATTGATGAAGATAAGGTTCTTGTTGGCTCCCTCATGAAACATGGAGTCAATAGTTGACTCAAAACTGCGATTAGTCTAATAACAATATCATTGACTCGCGATGAAAAATACCTCCTATCAATTTATGGCTAAAGAAATATGTGAATGGTTCATATTTTGTGATGTGAAGGTTTTGCAAATAGGCTCAGCTAACTCAAAGCGGGGCTTAACCTGGAGAAAACTGTCGCTTGGCGAGAGGCTGGAAGCGGATGGTGACATCTGAGATGCTTCACCTCTGTGAGCATCACCTAGATGCAATGAGTGCTAAGTGGACCATTTGATATCATGAGAGATGAGTTCTTGTTGAACCACTACTCATGAAACATGGGTCAATGAGTTTGACTCAAAACTACACGATTGAATCCTAATAGCAATAACATAATTATCCTCAACAAATTTTGAAGCAACCTTGGACACTTGTCTCTCTCCATCATTTCATTCTCTCTCACACTTGGCATGGTGTTCTTTTAAAGGGAACCATCTCTATGATTCTCTCTAACTTCTTCATTCTTCACCCTTGATCTTTCCAGCTAAAATCTTGACCATTGGTTGCTGCCACATCACAATATGCTTTGGAAATCCTATAAATACAACATCATTCTCCAAGATTCCACATCCCATTTTTTAGCAAACTTACTCTGCAGAAATCATATCAGCATTTGTGAGCTTAGCATATCATTTTAGTTTAGCATTTTGCATTTAGTTTAAAGTAATGTTACCATGTCAATTTCATTTCTAGAATCCTAATTGTTGCATTAGTTTTATTGCATTTTCATACAACATTTTAATTAGTCTTACATTTCATCATAGCATCATCTTAGCATCATAGCATTTGTAGATCAATCATTTAAATGTAGGAATAGATTTCTTGCATTTTAGATAGCATCTCATTTCTTGGGTTATCATCCAAAGAGTCTAGTGCATTTACACAATCCAAGAGCACTAATGATTTAGAGGATTCTTGAGAATAGAGAACAATGGAATGGCTTTGAGGAATAGTTTTATCAAGTTTATTTTTTATTTTGATTTCCTTAATGTAAAATTTTCATTGATTGTGTGGTTTTATTACAAATTTATTTACATTACACAATTCATACAATATAGAATGAAATACTTGTAATAAATCACTGGATGTGCTAAGTGAATCATCAACACAAGATGAATGGTCCTGTTGAATAGGAATGATAAGAGCCTCAATCAATGAATCTGCACAATGAATCACTGAAGGTGAAGGTACATCAACTATCCTTGATGGAGATTGAGCATTTGAAGAACCCTTGTCATACTCATCTAAAGACTCAAAGTATTCCAATACTTCAAACTCCTACATAGTAGTGTGATCATATGATATCCCATCTGAAAAATGAAGAGGCACAAGAAAATCTAAAATAGGATCATCTGGGAATAGCTAAGTATCAAGATCTCCATGTATTTTCCAAATTTTAGTCCAAAGAATATGTGGACACTCAAAATGATCATTAGCATTCAAAGTGGTAACATCAATATGCACTGCAATAACTCCTAGGACATGATCCATTTTGCAATTCCATGCAAATTTCTTACTATCAGGACCAGGAGGGGGAAGAATATTATATAAATGTGGCAACAAATGAAGCCATCTGAGATGTTTTATGATACCATCTCTCCATTGTTTATAGTTTCCCCTTTTCAACATAATCATAGTAGAATGAAATGAAAACCCAATAATGTACTATGACAAATCTCCAAGAATATGCAAAGACATTAACCTTCAACAACAATTAGAAACTTCCAAATACTGCAAATAGAGCCTTTCCAAAATACTTTAGGAAACAATAATGCAAAAAAAATGCTATAAATTATAAAAAAATTGAACAAAAACTTATAAACCTTACTAGGGTCCCACACCAAGCAAATATCTCTCCACACTAGTCCACACAAGTAGAGCAATTAGCACCTCTTTTTACACAATGAAAGGTATCCATTACCACATGTAGCCTTAGCTCAAACAATAGGGAGGGCGTTGGGCAATAAAAATTCTATTTAGAACTACTTTCCTAGCAATGTGGGGGGTAAAAGTACAAAATTGTGTCACATTTCTATAAAGGAAGCGACCAACACTGATCTAAACTTTAAACTTGAATCACTAGAAAGTGACATATATGTTTTGAATTTTGAAAAGATGTAAACTAATAAAATGTGTATTTTCTAGTATATTTTATGTTTATATTTTTTTTATAAAATTAAAAAATTATTTGAATATAGCTTTTATAAATTAACACTATAATTTAGTTGTTGATAAAATGTTGAAAAATGACATTGCATGAGATGTCAATCTTTATATAGTAAATCTTATTTTTTTTCCTTTAATTTTTTTGTGTATATTTATAACTTGAAACTTTAGGGCATGGATATTTTTTTTTTCATTTTTAATAAATATATATTTTTAGATAAATATTTAAATGTGCATGTATCAAAACATAGATTTTTCTAGTCGACATTAGCTTTTATATTAAATATTTTTCTAAAATAGAAAAAAAATTATACTCTCTTAATCTAGATTCTTTTAACTAGGGCATCATATTTTTTTAATTTTTTTAATAAGTTTTAGTATTTTTCTTAACATGGTAATCAACCTAATATTTTTGTGTTGATAACCTTCTTTTAGTAAAAAATAAAAATAAAATATAAATAATAATTAAACTATTAAATAAAATATATATATGAAAACTACACGTATGGATCTACAAAAGAGTATTTTTACTTTTTTTTTAAATGTTATAATATATAAGTAGAAGATGTTGAAACATTAATTTTTTTAAATAATTTCTTTTTTTTAGTATATTGGCCTCAAAGTGGGTTACATATGCATTTAGCCAATAATTTTAGTTGGAAAAGTTGTGGACATATTTAACTTATGTAGAATGAATATTACTAGATCATATGTTTGACTGAAATTGATTTTTGGTTATAAATATTAAAATTCACTCGTGCTGATAGGTTAGCTGAAAGTGTGACACAACTTTGTACTTTTACCTTGGGATACATATCCACAACTAGTTTTAAAAAAATAGTGAACCTTTCTTTCAACTAGCAAGAATGGCAAAAAATATGGTAACCCTACAACCACCAACCAGTAAGAACATCATACTCCTGAGCCTCCAATAAGGAAAAAAAACAAAACTGCTTGCCTCTAGAGCATAGTCATGCCTTGGAATAAACTCATGTTTCCTATAGAATGATCTGCAATTCCTTCATAGAAAAAACATGCTTCAAATGCCCTTGAGAAATCATGCCAGGCCTTCAAACAACCAATCGAGCCTCTAAGGAAATTGAGGCCTCCAAATGAAGTTACAATGAGATGAAAGGAAATTTGGTAAAAAATTGAGATGCACCACACAAAATTATGAGACCTCCAATCTCAACACATGTAGAGTTCAAACACCAATCTTCAAGCAAAAATGATGCCTCTCCCAACAAGTGCTGAGCCTTCAAAGGAATTGCACCTTCAAATTTGCAAATCGTGGTCTCTAATAGGAATCACAACCTCAAATTTGCAAATCATGGTCTCTAATTGGAATCACACCCTCCATAGATTTTAATAAATGCGACCAATAATGAGAATCAACCTCCAAGGAGAAAATTGCACCAAAGGTGTAGACCACAAGAGTAAATCGTGCCAAGTAGAATCAAGCCCTCTTCAAACTAGAAAGAAATTCCCTTTATAGAAATGGTGCCTTCCATCAAATTCCTTTGGAAGCGGCAATAGGAAAAAAATTAAATGCATTTTGATAACTCCAATTTCCAGCAATAAGAAAGAAGAATATCAGGAATGAGGTAATTTTGAACTTTGACAAATTTTAAATGTATAATAACCTCCAAAATCAAATGATCTCAACAATCTCCATTTGAAAACTCTTAAGGAGTTGCAATTGGGTGGCTTTGATACCATGTTAGAGTAAATCACCCAAGGAAAATCATCTATAGCATAAACCTTAAAGAATCCACGAGAGAAGCACACAAGCAATTTCACCAGAAGAGAGAATGAAAAATGAGATGAATAAAATACATACTATACAAGATTTTTAAAGCTGTGAAAAGGTGACGAGTAAACAACTACCCAACACGGGAAAAATTACCTGGATAATTAACCCTATGTTAAACTTAACATACTAATAGTTCTTTAAATGCTAAGGGTGAAAATTGAACATTTTCACCCCTTATTTATTCATCCTTAACCTATAATTTCCCCCCTAATCAAAATTTTGACCCACTTTCAACTCTTTTCATCCCATTTCTATATTTTTCAAAATTTTCATCTATTTATTCAATTGATTAATCATTATTTTAATGTCCAACCTTAAATAAATAAATTTTATATTTATTTATTTAAACCATTATGCCCATTCCAAAAACAAAAAAAATCTACTTATTTAGTTTCCCATTTTCCCCTCGCATCATTAGTATACTAAAATTAATTATTGAATCTAGCTAATCATTTTTACAAGTCAAAACATGATTAATCAAATAAAATATTATCCAAGCTCCTTGAATACACATGTCCAAAAATAAACTTTTCACATACATTTAACCATACTTTCGATTTCTCCAAAAGATTCTCTTATACAATATCATTCATCCATTTTATTACTAATATCTTTACCCTTCACATATACCCAAAGAATGACTTTTTGGTCTTCTAAAAAAGTTCCTTTTGATCCTTACCACCCATCTCTTTTCTAAGAAGATCTCCACCCTCCAATATTCTTAAATCATGAATCTCCTTTTGTACATCAATTGCAAGGTGTCTTTATCTCTAAAATTAATCATATCCATTGATCCATCCTCCCTCAAATATATAAATTTATAACACATCATGTGGATTGTCTTGATTTACTTCATGAATTCAAGGATATGCTTCTAGTGTGAACATACACATATCACTCATATATAAACACAAATTTTGAGCATATCCACACAGTGTGCAAAAAGAGGCCTTTGAGAAACTTGTTTTGATTCTTTCACCTTGAGTGAACTTCACTCTTAAGTTCAATAATGACAATTGAGCATGAGATAAAGGTTTTAATTTGTTTGTTTAAGTTTTCTATTAATGGCCCATGTTTTCTTGATCATAGTAGGTAAAACACTCACATTATTAAAACAAATAATTGCACTACCAAAATAGTGCATATATTATGGATCTATTATAGTCAAAGCATAAGATGTTTGCATTATAATGTGATTAATTTACTTGAAATTTTATTTTAGTAGATATTGCATCATGTGGCTATGTAATATGTCATGAAAATATAATGTGATATCATAACAATATGTTCACATTTATCAATTTAAATTTACAAGTAGTAATCCATTGGCTTGGATTTACAAGCCTAAGTATTGGACTTGCTAAATGACCTTTAAAATCTATGTTTTAAAGAACATAGAAATGTTGATATTTTTATCATTTAGGGCCTTATAAAAATACCACTATGACATCAAGATAATTCTTACCTTTTCAATTATATATATATTTTTTATAATATAAATAAATCAAAGTATGTAATTCCAATTCATTACAATATTATATTCTCAATAATATATTTTATCTTAATATTCTAAAAAAAAAACATCAAACTAATTTTTATCAAAGTATGTAATTCCAATTCATTACAATATTATATTCTCAATAATATATTTTATCTTAATATTCTAAAAAAAAAACATCAAACTAATTTTTATCTTTGCTAACTATATAATTTTTCTATAATCTTAGATAAATTAATTTTTTTTTTTTAATTTTATTAATATATTTGATTGATATAATATATGTTGAAGTTGATGTTTCAATGTTTTCAAAAAAATGGGGTGGGGGCCATGGCTTGATTGGCTAAAGTATTTTGTTGTGGGAAAGAGGTCATGGACTCTAATCACCCATCCACGTGGTACTGGAGAGGTGTGTTATGCCAACATCATTAGTCAGGTTATCTTGACCATCCATGTTAATTTTCAACACACCTTGAGGGGGAGGGCTCCAGCATCCCTCCCTATTTATCTTCTAAAGGGGATGACGACATCTATTTCTCTTGACCTGACCAGCACTCTAAGTAGCCTCCCTCTGAAGAGGAAGATTGAGATGAGTACAAAAGGAAACCTCTCCTAGATCCACACCCTCAGTGAAGTCACACTTAGCTACAATAGTTTCACCCACTAAATGAAGAATCCCCCACCACAAATGTTGGAAAACCAACTTCACATCTTGAAAAATCCTGTGATTTCTTTCCAGCCAAATATGCCAGATAATAAAAGTCAGTCCCAGAGCCCAAGTAACTTGAAGAAAAGAGGTCTTAACAAGGGCCTTCCCCCACTGGGCAAAGAACTCTGCCAAAGAAGAGACATGCTAGTAAGCCTAGTTCTACACATCCAACCAAAGGAGCCAAAGCCTCCTAGAAAAGGAACATTTTTTATTGATTAAATAATTAATAACAATTTTAAATTTTATGTATATTATAAATAATAGCTTATTGTTTAATTTCTAAGTTATAATTTGTTTATAGTTATTAATATTAAATTGTTTAATGTTTTTCAAAACTTTTTCATCTTAGAAAATGACGAGGGAGCAAACCCAAGACCCAGAAATACACTCACAAAATAGAGAATAATATTTTATTCATAAATATTGAACTTCTTACATGCAGAGGATCTCAAATCCCCAAGCCATGTATTACATGCAAATTACTAACTTACAGAAAATTACCCAGATCCCCTTTTGCAGCATATGAACTTCTTTCCCCAAAAAGTTACCCAAAATTAGAAAACAAACCCATAAATAGACCCATTTCGGTTTGGAACCAAAAACAACCTTCGAGATAAGATATTTGGCGGTTAGGCGCCAAAATTACAATTTGAAATTCAAGTTTAAATTCCCAGATGAAAATTAGCACATTTCTAAAATATGCACCAATTTCCGCCAGCCATAACTTTTAATCCGACCATTGGATCTTCAATGATAATACCTTTTCGAAAAGCTCTCGAAAAGATAATTTTCCACAAAGTAGGCCTTTGGTAGACTACTCTGGCGTTTCCGCAAATTTTCAGGCCCATCCGGGATCGTTTAGTGCCTCAAACTAAGCTCAGAAGGTTTTTCAGGGCAAAAAGAGAAATTGGAACTTGAATAAATTTCAAGTCGTGAATGATATTGACTGATTCTTTCACCCGGTTTGTGTATTTTTTCCATCTGAACCTTCCCATAAATTCACACGTCTTCCCACGACTTCAAATTCAGAGCACACTAAAATAGCGGTTAGGCGGGAAGCGAGAGAAAAGCGATTGCGAAGTTGGAAACTCTTATTTGGCCGAAAGGGTATCGAGAAATACAAAATGTCTACAAAGAAACCGCGAGGAACAAAAAATGGAAATCATCTTTTGGGTGATGCAAGATTGCCCTCACACCACTGGATGCTCCTGCATCAGACACCCAGGGTAATTTGAGAAGTGACCCCGTCACATCTCAGATGGTTGAGGAAAACCCAAATGGTCAACCTCTACCTTAGACAACCAAGAAGAATCTTCCACAGGCCTTCCTTTCCATTTTACCAGATACTCTTCATACTACCTGTTTCTGGTACTCCTTCCCACACGGCTATCCAGGATTTCTTCAATCTCCTCCTTCTCTGAAGTAGGTGTTAGAATGCCAAACTATTCCATTGTAGGTGTGTCCTCTATGCCACCTTCATGATACTCTGTCAAATCTAAAATATTGAACACAGGGGAAATGTTAAATCCATCTGGCAACTCTACCTCATATGCATTCCCTGATTCATGCCTCTTCACAATTTTACAGGGACCAAACTTCTTCATCTTCAGTTTGTTATAGGTTCCCACTGGAAACCTTTCTTTCCTCAAGTGGACCATCACTTCATCATCAATCTGAAACTCCTTATACCTCCTTTTCTGATCTTCCTTAGCCTTATATTGCATATTCATCTTGTTGATATGTTCTCTGACATTCTCATGTATATTCTTGATGTGCTCTGCAAATTCTTCGGCTTCAGCACTAGTTTTCTTCTCTTGGTCCATCTTCCTCAATTCTGGAGCAGTCTTGGGACTACCTCCATACACAATTTGGAATGGTGATCTACCAGTACTTCTATTGACAGAATTGTTGTAAGAAAATTCCACCTGGGGTAAGATCAATTCCCATCCCTTAGGTTTATCTCCTACCAAGCATCTCAGTAGGTTACCCAGACTTCTATTCACAACCTCAGTCTACCCATCAGTTTGTGGATGGTGTGCTGAACTAAACTTCAACTCTATCTTCAACTTTTTCCACAAGGTCCTCCAAAAGTATCCCACGAACTTGGTATCACGATCTGAGACTATACTTTTTGGCAGACCATGCAGTCTCACCACTTCTCTGAAGAACAAGTTAGCAATGTGGACTGCATCATGGGTCTTCTGGCATGGGATGAAATGTTCCATCTTCGAAAACCTATCAACTATCACAAATACTGAATCATTCCCTCTTTGTGTCCTTGGCAAACCAAGAACAAAGTCCATACTTATATCCTCCCACGGCCTCTCTGGTACAGGTAAGGGCTGATACAACCCAGTATTCTGACTCACTCCTTTAGCCATTTGACATACCCTGCAACTCTGCACAAACTTCCTCACATCTTGTGATAACTGAGGCCAATAATAATGCTCATTGATAATGGTAATGGTCTTATCCCGACCAAAATGTCCTGCCATTCCTCCACTGTGCTTCTCCTTTATCAGGTTCTCCCTCATGGAACTCCTCAGAATACACAATTGGCTTCCCTTAAACAACATGCCATCCTGGATTATGAAATCCAGCCACTTCGTCCTGTCAACTATAATAGGCTCTTTGCAAGCTTTCCAAGCCTCTGTAAAATCAAGATATTCAGGATATAGTGTCTTGAGTTCATTGAACCCAACCACTTCAATTTGCATCTCTGTTAGCAATGTTTGCCTCCTACTTAAGGCATCTGCAACCCTATTTGACTTGCCACTCCTATGCTTTAAAACAAAGGTATAACTCTGCAAAAATTCTACCCATTTCATATGCCTTTGATTTAACTTTCCCTGACTACTCAATACTATAATGCTTGATGATCAATAAACAAAACAAATTCCTTTGGCAATAGATAATGTCTCCATTTCTTTAATGCTTGAACTATTGCATAAAATTCTTGATCATATACAGAGTACTTTCTCTTTGCATCATTTAACTTTTCACTAAAATAGGCAATGGGCTTACCTTCTTGGCTCATCATTGCTCCAATGGCACAACCACTGGCATCACAATCCACTTGAAACACCTTATTGAAATCTAGGAGGGCTAAAATTGGTTGCTCTGTCACCTTTTGCTTCAACAAATCAAAACTCTTCATTGCTCCAGTGCTCCACTTGAACTCTTTTCTATCCCCTCTGATTGTTTCAGTTAGGGGTGCACAAATACTATTGAAGTTTCTAATGAACTTTCTATAAAAACTGGCCAAACCATGGAAAGGTCTCACCTCAGTAGCAGTTCTTGGGGTAGGCCATTCTAGAATAGCCTTCACCTTCTCTGGGTCCATCTTCAGACCCTCTGCTAAGACAACGAACCCCAGGTACACTAACTCCTTTTTAACAAAACTACACTTTTTCAAATTTATCAATAGTTTCTCCTCTCTCAACTTCTCAAAAACCCTAAGAATATGCATTAAATGCTCATCCAAGTTCTTACTGAAAATCAAAATATCATCTAAATACACAATGACAAAACTTCCTAGAAACTCTTTCAATACCTCATTCATGAGCCGCATGAATGTGCTCGGTGCATTGGTTAGCCCAAAAGGCATGACTAACCACTCGTACAGGCCTTCTTTGGTCTTGAAGGCAGTCTTCCATTCATCTCCCTCACGAATCCGGATCTGGTGATATCCACTTTTCAGATCTATCTTTGTAAAGTACTGAGCTCCACTCAAATAGTCCATCAGGTCATCCATCCTTGGCAAGGGAAATATGTACTTTATTGTTATCTTATTTATGGCTCGGGAGTCTGTACACATCCTCCACTCCCCATCCTTCTTTGGTGCTAATACTATAGGTACTGCACATGGGCTCAGACTCTCCCGAATCAAACCCTTTCTCAACAAATCCTAAACTTGTCTGTTCAACTCCTCATTTTCTGTAGGAGTCATTCTATGAGCTGCCTTATTTGGCAAACTGGCTCTAGGGATCAAGTCAATTTGATGACTGATCTTCCTCATCGGTGGTAAACCCTCGGGTACATTATCAGAAATAATCTCCTGAAACTCATCCAATAGTCCAAAAACTTCTATTGGCACCTTCTCACTACCTTCCTTATCCATTCTAGGAATCAATGCATAACACATACGCTCATGCTTCATGCCTTCTAAAAATTTTCTTCCATCAACAAAACAAATTCTAGCACTACTGCATACCTTTTCTTTATCTTTCTTCAGGGGTTTCAACTTATGTCGGACTCCATCCTTCATCAAGGAATAAGTGTTTGCATGGCCATCATGTATAGCACGCCTATCGAACTGCCACGACCTCCCCAACAACATGTGACATGCATCCATGGGGATGATATCACAGAGTACCTCATCACGATAGCTTCCAATCTTGAACTTCACCAGGCACTGCTCATTGACTAGAACTTTGTGGTCTTTTTGCAACCAGGCAATCGGATATGGGTGTGGATGCCTTTTCCTTTTCAGCTCCAACTTCGTAACCATCTCTTCTGACACCAAATTATTGGTGCTTCCACTATCAATAATGACTTCACAACATTTGTCCTCACACTTGCACCTTGTGCAAAACAGATTCTTCCTCTATTCTGGCTCCTTCTCTCCAGTCACAAGGGCTCTTCTAACCACTAGGGCTTCTCCCCCTTCAGCATCATCTAAATGCTCGGACTGTGCCTCCTCATCTGCATGTGCAACCCTTCCACGACCTTCTGGCCTTCTATCTGTCCTTCCTTGGTGTTGTGGACATTCATAGGATCGATACCCTTCTTCACCAGAACGGAAACAAGTTCCTCTGAAACCACCTCTTCCAGGCCCTGGCCCAGATCTTCCTCATCCTCTACCTCTTTGATCACCACTGTTTTGATCATGAGGGCGATAGAAGTTATCATTCCTCTGGCTTTGACTAGTACCCACATCTTCATTTCTTCTTTCATCCTCATTTCGGCTCCCAAAAGATCTTCCACTACCTCTTCTGCTTTGACCTCCTTGGCCCTTTTGTTTGCTATCAAATCTTTTGTTCAGCTTCTCCTCAACTTTCAGAGAAAACTGGTATGCATCCTCAATGGTGGTCATTCTGACCAAGCTTAGTTCCTCTTGAATGCTCGGTCGTAACCCATTAAGATAACGGGCTACCTTCTCCTTGTTGGCCTCTGCATGGCCTGTTCTAATGATCATCTTGTGAAAATATTCTGTGTATTCTTTCACAGATCTACTTCCTTGCTTCAACCCTTGCAATTTCTTAAACAGATCTAGCTCGTAGTCTACTGGTATGAACTGCTTCTTCAGTTTCTCTACCATGCGATCCCAACTGCTGATCTTTCCTTTTCCTCTCTGATTTCTCTCCAACTGGACCTCTTTCCACCAAATATTGGCATGGCCCTTCAGCTTCATTTTTGCAAACTTAACCCGATCTGGGTCCTCTACTTCTTCATACTCGAAGTATTCTTCTAGCTCGTTGATCCAGTCGATCAACTCTTCCGGATTTAGATTTCCGGAATAACTGGGGACTTCTATTCTGGGTCTTTTTCCGATCTTCGAAATGGCCCTTATCAGCCGCATTTGATCTTGATCAATAGCTTCTTCTTCCTCTTCTATGTCTGAATCTTCTACCTCTTCTTCATCCTCGCTTTCTCCTCTCCTTCCTGGGTCTAACCCTCTTCTCATTTGTTCCTGCAATGCATCGATTTGTCTCTGGAGGGCTCTGTAACCCTTGGCTACCAATGGATCTCTTCCACCAGCATTTCTGCCACCTCTGCCACCTCTGGCACCACCACGCCTACCAGGCATCACTCTTGGAGGCATCTTGAATACCTCGAACCCACAACCATGGTCCTGGTGTGAACTGCCTCACAATCGGCGATCTATTCACACGCTCAAGAAAACCCGCTCTGATACCACCTGACGAGGGAGCAAACCCGAGACCCAAAATACACTCACAAAACAGAGAATAATATTTTATTCATAAATATTGAACTTCTTACATGCAGAGGATCTCAAATCCCCAAGCTCTGTATTACATGCAAATTACTAACAGAAAATTACCCAGATCCCCTTTTGCAGCATGCGAACTTCTTTCCCCAAAAAGTTACCCAAAATCAGAAAACAAACCCATAAATAGACCCATTTTGGTTTGGAACCAAAAACAACCTTCGAGATAAGATATTTGGTGGTTAGGTGCCAAAATTACAATTTGAAATTCAAGTTTAAATTCCCAGATGAAAATTAGCACATTTCTAAAATATGCACCAATTTCCAGCAGCCATAACTTTTAATCCGACCATTGGATCTTCAATGATAATACCTTTTCGGAAAGCTCTCAAAAAAATGATTTTTCACAAAGTAGGCCTTTGATAGACTACTTTAGTGTTTCCGCAAATTTTCAGGCCCATCCGGGATCGTTTAGTGCCTCAAACTGAGCTCGGAAGGTTTTTCAGGGCAAAAAGCAGAAATTGGAACTTAATAACTTTCAAGTCGTGAATGATCTTGACCTGATTCTTTCACCAGACTGTGTATTTTCCCATCCTAAACCTTCCCATAAATTTATGTCTTCCCACGACTTCAAATTCAAACCTGCTAAAAATAGCAGTTGAGCAGGAAAAGCAAAAAAACTGTTCGGAAAGTTGGAAACTCTTATTTGACGAAAAGGGTATCCAAAAATACAAAAACGTCTACAAAAAGAAAACAATAGGAACAAAAATGGAAATCATCTTTTGGGTGATGCAAGATTGCCCTCACACCACTGGATGCTCCTGCATCAGAAAATTGAGACATTTGGATCTTAGCAAGAACTATTTTGAAGGTGAAATTCCAATGGATCTTGACTCTTTATAAACCTTGGCTTACCTCAACTTGGCCTCTAGTTGATTCCAAGGTAAAATTTCATGGTAGTTTGGTAATCTCTCTCACTTGCAATTTCTAGATGTTTCAAGTTTGGGGTTGTATAGCTCTACATTAAGGTGGATAGAAAAATTGCAAGAGTTAAAATATTTGTCCTTTAGGGTGATCCCACAAAGTTGGTTTACAATTTATGGGAGATTTTGATTTTTGTTGAAATCACATTTTTTTAGAAAATATAATGATTTATGCCTTAAAAATTTCCATTTAAAGCATTCCAATTGAAGAGGGTTTGATCAAAGTACCTTAGATCAAACCCCCTTGGATAGAAGCCCGCTAGTTTTAAACCATACCTATAATGGAGTCTCCTTTACACCTATCAAAATGTTGATAAAAACCCACTTTTGACTTACCTTTTGGGGGATCAAATGAATTCATTTAAAATTTATTTTTTGTATGTAGTCCTTATTATAAGCTTCCCAAAAAGTATAATTTTAAATAAATTTAATTTTATTATTATATTTATTTTTTATTTCTCGTGAATGTACGTTTTCCACTGAAAATCAAGCTCTTTGTTCTGCACATGTTGAAAATTAGAAGATTATCAAAAAGAAAATTAAAAAATGTGAGTGCACCAGATATTCAAGTCCTTGATCCAACAAAAAAAAGAATTTCAATGTACATACAAAAAAAGGATGTGTTATATAGTCCACCTATTTTTGAATTGTAATTGGTTTGACTTCAAAACTTGATTAAGGAAAAAGTATTCAATAAAACACTATGAAACCAATTTGAAGCACTAGACATCATAATTACAAATATAAATTCAAAAATTATAATTGTATCCTTCATGGAGAAAAGGTTATGTGTTATATAGTGAGCATCACTCCTTAAAAATGATGTTTACTGAAAAAAATAGTTTTTGAAGGAGATAAAAAAGGAAGTGCAATCTTATTCCAAAATTTTTGAAAAAAATATATTTCGAATCTACACACAAAATGTCACAAATCACTAGTTTGCATCATCTTCAAATTTCTCACTGTTTAGCTACTATAGGTGCCTAAAAGTGAAGATTTAGTTAGAAAAAATTAGTTTAGTGTCCAGTTTGGTAAAAAATTGTAAACTAGTATTGTGGGATCACCCTTTAGTGGTGTGTTGTTGAATACAACAAGTCAAGAATTGGAAGAAACCCTTTCTCATATCCATCTCCTCCAACACCTTAACCTTTCATATTGCTCTCTAACCATAATCTCCAATACTATCCAAAACCTCACCTCCCTCTCTCATCTTCTTTTAGATGGGAATGAATTTAGTTCCACAATTCCTTTATGCTTGGGAAATATGCCTCATTTGCAAGAGCTTAGTTTGTCCTACAATACAAAATTCAGTGGAGATATAGGTAATATATTGTGTGGAAAATGGCCACAGTTGACCATGTTTTATATGACATGGACCAATATAACAACCAAGAGTATACCTCTATCTATTGGTCAACTTTCATCTTTGACTTATCTCAATCTCTCCCACAATAAATCGAGTGGCATTATACCTTTGTCTATTGGTCAACTTTTATCTTTGACTTATCTTGATCTCTCCTATAATAAACTAAGTGGAATTATATCTTTATCTATTGATTAACTTTCATCTTTGACTTATCCCAAATCTCCCCTCTAATGAATTGAGTGTATTATACCTTTGTCTATTGGAAAACTTTCATCTTTGAATTTTCCTGATCTCTCCTTGAATAAACTGAGTGGCATTATACCTCTGTCTGTTGGTCAACTTTCATCTTTAGTTGACCTAGATCTCTCCTCTAATGAATTGAGTGGCATTATACCTTTTTCTATTGATCAACATTTTTCCTTGACTTCTCTCAATCTCTCATCCAACAACCTACAAGACCACTTTTATCTTGATTCTTTCAAAAGTACTAGTAACCTTGATAGTCTTTCCCTCTCTTATAATAAATTGACTATCCAAATTGACCCAAAATGGATACCTCCAATTTCCTTATCTAGCTTGAGCTTGGCTTCTTGTAATATTGAAGGAATCTTGCCTCCATTCCTCTCAACACAATATGAATTAAAAAGCTTGGATCTCTCCCAAAATAGTCTCTTTGGAAATATACCACCTTGGCTAGGATATTTACCCTATCTACAAGACTTGAATCTATCATACAATAACTTCCAAGGCCAGCCACCCTTCACCTTGAACTTTGGTTCCTTATCTATTTAGATTTACATAAAAATATGTTGAATGGTTTCCTTCCAATTTCTTTAACAACTTCCTCAAATTTGTGGCTATTGGATTTATCACAAAATGGATTTGTAGGTGTTAACCCAAAACAAATTGGTAGACTTTTGGATAAAATTATATTCTTGTCATTTTCAACAAATGATCTCAGTGCTAGCATTCTTTCCTCCATTGGCCTTCTACAAAACTTGGAGCTATTAGATCTCGCAAAGAATAGATTATCTGGTAAAATACCATCAAGCCAATCTAATTGGTCTTCTTTGACAAGATTGAACTTGGGAAAGAATAATTTGATTGTGCAATTTCAACTCAAAATGGAATAGCAAGTTCCCTTGTAACACTACAACTCAATGAAAATATGTTGAGGAGAAACTTGCCATCAAGTCTTCAAAATTGTTCTTGCTTACAGATTTTGGATGTGGGTGAAAATTTATTAGTGGGAAATATACCTCTTTGGCTAGCACACTTCTCTAAGTTGATAACACTTGTTTTGAGGTCGAATGATCATCATGGGCACATTTGAAATCAATTAAGCAATCTTTCTAGCCTCCATGTCTTAGATATTTCAAATAATAATTTGACTAGATCCATCCCACAAAAATTAGCAAATCTAAAAGTTATAATGGATGCAGAGGTAAGAATCCCAAATAGTAATCATAATTTGGGCTATTATTATAGAGAAGAGATCTAAGTGACCAACAAAGGGTTGAAGATGATGTATGCCAATTCTATTTTGTTACTTATTACTTGCATTGATCTATCTAGGTATCAACTACCAAATGACATTCCTTCATCTATTGGAAGCCTTAAAGGTTTGTATGCATTGAACTTATCAAGAAACAATTTTACTCAAAAAAATCCAATTAGTTTTGTCATGCTAGAGCAATTAGAGTGATTGGACCTTTCAAATAGTAAATTGAAATGTGAGATTCCAAGTGAATTGTTAAAGCTCTCATTTATGAGTGCTTTCATTATATCTAACATGTTTTGTGGAAGAATCCCAATAGGGGGTCAATTTGCAACATTTAGTGATTCTACATATTTCTTTGGGAACCTCGGGCTTTGTAGATTTCCACTTGATAATAAAACATGTAAATGTGGAAGAATTGATATCAAACCCACTCAAGAAGAAAAGGATGATGAGGGAGGAAAAATTCCATGGCATTGGTATGTTGAGTGGATGACAATTTTTTTGCTGGATTTTGGGGAGTGTTTGGAATCTTTATTTTCAAAAGCTATTGGAGAAGAAGACACATTGAAGTCTTAGATGAAGTTGCCATTAATATTTTAGATAGATTAAGAGGTGTGAGGTAGGTCATTACAATTTGACAAATGTAATTTCTATGGAGAAAGGTGTATTTCTCTTAGTTCACACCTCCACCAAGCATGAAAATATATGTAATTAATTAATTAGCAACAAATTTTATCAGTGCACAAAGGTTCACAAATAGAAATATCCAAAGTCTTTTATGCTACATTTTTTGGAACATGTATTCAATTTGGATAAATTGTAATACCTAAATAACTTTACTATCACTAAAACTAAAATATAAGTTAAAAAATGCTTAATTATAATTATTTTTAAATTTTATATTTTCAAATTTTATATATGATGGAACCATGTTGACAATTTTTGTCCCTCTTTAGTACCTCCTCTAGTTAAAAAAAGAGAAATATATGTTAAAACTTAATAAATATTAATGTAAATATTATTTATATTCATAAAAAATAGCTAAAGAAAAATAATCCTAAACATTGGAGTGGTATCAACAATAACAAGGGTTGCAGTGCAGCGTAATTCCTTTCCATAGGGTAGTTTTGAGTAATTGAGGATTGTTATAGATTGACAGTTGTTAATTCCTGTCCATAGGGCAGTTTTGAGTAATTGAGGATTGTTATAGATTGACAGTTATTTTATTGTCCTGCTTCATGTCTCCCTGATCTCATTTATCTATATGCACATCAGGAAGATGTACGTGGGTATGTGTAGGATCATGATGGGCCAAAATGTGACAATATGATGGGTATGTGTAGGGTATGTGGATAACTACCTTTTCTTTACCCAAAATTGATGAAACGAAAGGGGTTTTTAAAGGATTTCTTTACTTTGAATTTAATCAATTATTATAGTTCATTTTCTATTTGAGTTATTACTAAAGTCCTAATTGATAGGCTTATTGAAAAAAACCTATAGCTTTCAAACTGTATCACATTTTTTGAATCTGAAACATGCATCACATTCTATGCTTCACACACTATAAGATTAAAAAAAAATGAATTTCATAAATTTTGGACGAAGTTAAGGTGGTTAGACATACAAGTTTTTTATATTTTTTAAAATTCATAATTAATTATTTACTAAAAAAAATTACAAAAAAAATGCATCACATTAGGACATCAATCCTCTACTTATATCTAAAATATTATAAAAAATAATTATCATTTTATTGTGGTTAGGGTGGTCACACAGACACCTACTTCTTATTTTTCTTATTTTTCCCTAAAATTTAAGTGCTACTGCATTGAAATTACAAATTTTCACCAAATAGATTTAAAAAAAAAATAAACCTAGTAGTTTAAAAACTACATTCAATTTGTTATAGATTCTATTCTTACATATTTTTGAAATAATATAGATAACTTATTGAAATTTTTACGTCAAGTTGCCTAACTCTGATTTCAATGCTACTGCATTGAAATTTCAAATTTTCACCAAATAGATTTTATTTTAAAATAAACCTAGTAGTTTAGAAACTACATTCAATTTGCTATAGATTTTATTCTTACATATTTTTGAAATAATATAGATAACTTATTCAAATTTTTATGTCAAGTTGTCTAATTCTGATTTTTCTAATTTTTATCACCACTTAAGGGCTTGGTTTTTCCATGATGACCTTGCACATACCTAGGTAATAAGAATTAGAATCTATTAAAATATAGTCTACATTTATCCTAGGACTTACATCTAAAATTTGTAGACTACTTCTTCAATATGGAAGGAAAACTTAACATTTACCTAAGCCTGTCTTTCAGCACAATCTTGTTCATTTTGGTTCTTGCCACCCTGCCATGTTTTCCACATGGTGATAACCAAATATAATAAAATCAAGAGAACCTACAGGAACACAAACTTAATTCTCCCTGCTCACCAGTAAATGCATCCACAAAAGCTCCCTATTAGAAATATTTAGAGCTACATTCTAATGCTTTCCTATAAAGAAGATTAAAGGCACATTCCCCTCAAAAATCATTGACCTTACAATAAATATTGGTAAAAAAATTATATTATTCCATGAGTCCTCACAAAAAAAACATGTTTGAAAAGGTAAACAGAAGCCCCAAAAACATAAACAAAACTTGAAGAATTTATTATAACCAATTTGAACAAAGTTAATACAATTTGAATAAAGTTATCTGAGCTCTATAGTTGTACACAACCCTAATATCAAAGGGAGGGTAAGGGAGGAGCATCTTCCAAACTATTTTGATATATTAATCTCTAACCTAGTGTAGATATAAAATACATTTTGATTAGTAGGGGCACCAAAAGAATAGACGAATCATGGAGGGTCATTTTATCTCATTTACAAGTAAATCAACATTGAAAAAAGATACCTTAACTCTATTTACATCCTTAGAATAATTTTTTGAGGAGGTCGTAGTCTCTCATAAATATTTTAAAATGTTAAGCTCTATCCTAGTTTAGATATTAAAAATAATAGCACAATAACAGTTTAAATAGAGTTACACAAATAATTGTTTGAAAGCCTAGCATGAGAAGAATATGTGAAGATCTTTGCTAAAAACTGGTGGAGGACTCATCAAGAATCCTAGAACAAATAAACATTGCCAACTGCTTTCTTGGAATATTGATCCAGGACTCAATTGGAGGCATCAATTCAATCGGGTTAGATTGCATATCAGCAAAATCCTCTACATCCTTGTATGTAGTTCTAGCCAAGATAATCCTCTTTAAAAACATGAAATTGAAGTAGAACTCTTTGATAAAAGCCAACAAACTATATCTAGATGACAAGAATCCAAAGTAGTGGTGATTTATGCTAAAACAACTAAGTGCAATGTATTGGGGTATGGTGTTGTACACCATTGCATAAAATGTTTTATTCTATTATTGTAATTAAATAATTATTTAGTTGTGATGCACATTGGTGGTTTGGGTAATCACACTAGGTAATTATTTGGTCCCACGTAATGATTGTATTGTAACATTGTATTACTATTTGTAGAAGACATGTGGCAACAATTTAATATTGGGGAATTAAATATTGTAACAGCTTAGTACCCAATATTAGAAAAGGGGTCAGTGGTTTTGTATTCACACGGTTTTGTGGTACATGGTTTTACCTTACCACCAGTTGTATTTGTGTGAGCTTGTGTCTATAAAAGTAAACACAATGTAGTGGTTTTAGGTTGGGGGTGTGAACAGGCTGAGCAGGTTGGCTAATTAAGTCTTTCTAAAGAGTGCATTTGTGAAACATGGCATGGGATGTGTGGATTCATGCTTAGACACATGAAAGTGCATTGGAGGGCTTGATGTTTCAAAGGTATTCATTGTAACTCTTCTACTTGCTTATGGCTGATTAATATGATGCAGTATGGATGCTTTTGGAGGTTGGGTTTTTCCCTCTTGAGGGTTTTCCCAGGGTAAATCTTGTGTTATCTTGTGGCTTGTCTATTTGATCTTTGATTTGGAAAACTTATATGCATGTTTATCTCTCTTGGGTTATGTGGGAAATGATTTGTGATTCTGGGTTTGAATGCAATATTTCCTAACAAGTGGTATTAGAGCTTTCATGGTTGAAGAATTTTTATTATAACCCTAGTTTGAGAGTTTTTTGCAAAGTTGAAGCCATGGACATGCATGTAGGATCTGAGGCATTACAAGGTATGGAACACATGCTACAGGTGTTTTTTATGCAGATTTGGGCTTTTGGGTTGTCGAGATTTGTTGGGTTTATTGCAGATCTGATGTTTTCCAATGTTGGGTGAAAAAGGGTTTCTTGGTTTGAGTTTGCATGTGAGGGTTTTGTGGGGGAAATTTCATGAATATAATTTAAAAAAAAAAATTGATTGTTTGGGGGTCTACAGACCCCCTGCCACCGCTCATACCAGTGGGTACTGCCACTATCGGCGGGTACCGATAATGACAGTACTGTCACTGTCAGCTCCCGTCAACAATGGGGTACCAGCCAATAGTTAGTCTTTTGGCGGCCTACCGGCCGGCAGGACCACCATCGATGGGGCTTTCTAGGCTCGCAAAAACAAAAATATCCACCAGTATTTTTAATAAAATTTGAAATCCTCATAAAAATTTTCCAATTAAAACCATGATGCCGGATTTCAAAGAAATTCAACTGGAATATAATGCTTGGTCGGGTCCGCCCATAGGGGCCTGCAAATTTTTATTTTGGAAATTAAATTATATTTAAATGGATTTTGAAATCCACCACCCTCCTACCACCAGAGCGCCACCCGGGTACCACTACAGAGCCACCAATAGGGCAGATTGGAGGAGTTTTCTTCAACTGAGCATAACTTTCACTCATAGTGTTAGATTTTTAACTTCTTATAGTCGTTAGAAAGCTGATTATGAGCACTACACTGTGGTATAGATTTGGTTTCCTGATTTTGTCATTTTGACATGTTTTTGGAGCTTGAAACTCAAATGTTCCTTTTTGCACAGTTTTGGTCATATCTCTTGCATACAGAATCGGATTTTTGATTTCGAAGATGCGTTGGTGTCACGTCTTATACATTGACTTACTTTGACCATTGACTTATTTTGATCATGAATTATTTTGACCATTGACTTATTTTGATCATGACTTATTTTGACCATTGACTTATTTTGACCATGACTTATTTAGATAATGTTTGACCATGACCTTATGAGATTTAATATACGAAGTATGATATGTGTTAAGAGCAATGCTTTAATATAATTGTTTTCTTTCAAGAATTATGAATGCATTCATATAAAATAGAAATGTTGATTTAATTATTATTTCTACAATGGTTACTAATACACTTTTGTTTTGCATGCTTGAGTGCATTTGAGTGGTAGGTGATCGAAGGCCAAGGAGATCGAAGGCCAAGAGTGTGATTGAGGAAAAGGAGGTTAGCTTCTTGACAGGGTAAAAGAGGAGAAACTCTCGGTTACGCACACACCACTTAAATCATGTAGCTACATTAGGTCATGTTCGTTTTTACAATATGATTGCGTGGAAATGATTAGCATAGCAAATTTAAAATTATGGTTTAATTAAATTGTGAAATAATATGGCTTATTTTATTTTATTAATCTCCATTTTATTTGAGCAACAAAAAGGGAAAAGGATTCTGTTTTAAAAGAAATATGATTAAAACTAAAATAAGATAAATAAAATAGAATATTGTGGTTTCATAAATAAAAACTTAGAGTTAGCATAACATAAGGATATAATTCAGTTTTGTATATAAATTTTCCAAAAAAAAAAATATTGAAGAATGAACAGCCCGAGAGAACATTGGGCTCTGGAAATTCTGTCTTAAAACCAACAATTCACTGGGCATGTGGCAATCCTTGGAAACTGCTGTCATCTGGAAATTTTATGCATGATCCTCAGAAAAGAGGAAGAGGGCTTTAAGAAAGAAAAGAGAATTTTGAATTGAATCATATCGAAGAGCTCTGGATGAGAGGCGAAGAAGGTATTGTGGAACATCTACATTGGAAGCAAATTATGTGAGGTTCTCTTCATTGCTATGCCTTCTTTTAATTTTATTGTAAAAACTGCAGTAGGACATGTTTTATCCTCTGTTTAGAGTGCAAAAATCTATGAAATTTTTCCAAATTCATTTTGAAATCTGGGTATCAGCTTACTACTCTGTGTTGCAATTATAGAATACACATTCCTTCTTCAGAGTTAGGGTTTTCATTCTATGGCAAGTCTGCATTTTTCTCAAGTGTAATTACAATTATATGTCTCCATATCTGGTTTGTTTAAAAATTCTGTCATCTAAATAAAAATCAAAATGTCTTGAGATAAATCCGAATGCAGTTTATACTGGGCAAATGTCTTTCTTTTTTTTTGAGTTTTGAAATTCATAAGGGATTAATTCCCTTGCCCTCCCCATGGGAAGGTGGTGGATTGTGGGAGGCTCGTGCCCTCCATAGGCCGCGGCATGTGGAGAGGGCGTGAGCCCCTCACAGCCCGCCCCCTCCCCGTGGGAGGGGCAACAGCTTCCCCTGAGCCCTTTAGTCGCTCAATGCCAGTAAGGAAACCATGGAAAATATCCTGTTCTGTGTGCACGACCAGTGACTTCTTCAATTAGATTTTGAAAACTAGAATTTCTTACTTCAAACTATACATAGCTATACATGAATTTTACACATACATATATATATGTATATATATATGTATACATATACAATTGACTGCATACACATACACATACACACACACACACACACACACACACACATATATATATATATCTATATATAGTATGTTTACATATATATATAGTTATCCATGCACATATGTGCCAGAAAATAGTATGAACTCTGTTTAATTCATTTCTAGAATAGAAAATAGTATGAACTCTGTTTAACTCATTTCCAGAACAGAAAATAGTATGAACTCTGTTTAACTCATTTCCAGAACAGAAACATGAACTTCTCAGATTTGTTAAACCTGAAACAAGAAACATAAATGTTTTTGAGACACCATCTTGATTACTTTAAAGCAGTACAATCCTGAGTAAAGGAATACAACACAAAAATCTGAATGAAAGTCTATCTTTCAAACCTTAGAATTACTGAATAAATTGCACTGTATTAGTATATTATTATTATTCTGTAACCTGCATTGAATTTGGGAATTAAACTGTCGGTCAACTTGAGCTTGGAAAGAAAAAAAAATGCATACTAAAAATAGAAAACATTGTTCTTTCTTTCTATTAGTACACTGAAAAGTATCAATATATACATGTTCTTCTTTAAAACAAAGCCTTTATCCAAATCAAAAGGGTTACTTTTCAAAGAATAAATGATATCTTACAATTGAATTACAAGAGATGTTCTGAAATTCGCATTTGAAATTCTTTGAAGAATTAATTATTGAAACATGTATGAAAATGTATAAAGTTTTTGCTTTGGTATTTATACTTCACTATGGTAACTTCTGGGACAGGGTGCCGAAGGTGGGCAAACAGAGACGGTAGTATTACCTTTTCTAATCTACCATTTACTTGTATTATTTTGCTTGGCCAAGCACTGTACCATTGAAATAGATGGGTTGTTTGTTTTAAAAGCCTAGAAATTTATTTGAGTCTCTGCCATCTCTTGTTGCAAGAAATTTGTTTATTTCATGTTAGAAATACATATAGGCATCAGGCACACACCGAGAGTTCCCTCCTGTTTTACTGTTTTGGGTTGCTAGGCTCCTTTATGCAGGGCCGGGGATTCCTTCGAGTTAGGAAGGGACCCGGGGAAGTCATGGACTTTGTGGTTGGGCAGAAAAGGCACCTGAATCACATTCTTGGCCCCAGCTCGCAAGAAGACCAAGGTGTCATGGCAGTTGGTGGTTCCAAGATTATTTGCTATTGATGTACTTATGTATCATTCAGATTTGGCTTGTGAAGCCCATTGTAAATGTATATGCATCTTGACATTCTTGTTGAAATTTGAAATGAAAGTATTTAAAGTAACATTGATTTTGAGAGATTAAAACTTTATACTTGGCATAGAAGAGATGTTTCTATTAGAAGGATTGATTCCTCCAAGTGAGGTTGAATTTATTTATATGAGAAAGTCATTGAAATACTTATATTTTGATACATTACATTAATGATATTATTATATGAAATGCAATTTAAAATTCTCTTTATTTCATTTGGAAGTGTTATGAGAAATGTTGACTTTTTGGAAACCTATTTATAATGGTTTGAATAAATTTAGAATACTCTTAATTTCTCTTTAATGCTGAGTTAATTGGTTTGAAAATACTCTTAATTTTCTGAGTGCTACATCTTGGTATCAGAGCAGCATGGTTCAACTTTAGGACCTATGCCTAACTACGTATGACGTTGTGTCTTAATTAGGGTGACCTAAAATGGAAAATAGAGTGTACCAACGAATTGGTGGATCTCGTGGTGGTCCCAATGATAAACTAGATCAGATTTTAGCCTTGCTGCAAAGCCAGGGGGCTAGAATTGAGGAATTAGAACAAGGGAGGAGAGATGGCCATCAAGGATTAAACGCAAATGAAACTGAAGGAGAAGCTAATATTGAACCACCTGGAAAGGAGGAAAAACTAAATAGGGTGGCTGAGGAGCTAGGAAAAGACCTAAAGAAGGTCGCTCATCCAAAATTTGATGGGAGAACCTTTGGAGATGGGGCAGAGGCTTGGGTTATAGAAATGGAGAGGTATTTTTCCCTACGAAATCTATCAGATGAAACAAAAGCTGAATGGGGTTCATATCAGCTCACCGGTGAGGCTGCTAATTGGTGGGAAAATGAGAGGGCGGATAAGCAGTTTATGCATGGAAAGGTAACGTGGGATAAGTTCCTACAACTATTTAGGAAGAGGTGGTTACCCCAATCTCATTTTGATAAGAAGATGACAGAATTCCAGGTACTTGTACAGGGTGGCATGACAGTGACTCAATATTGGGAGAAATTCTCTCACTTGCTTAAGTACGCACCCCAATACCAGCATGATGAGAGATTTTGAGTCCAAAAATTTATTTTGGGGCTTAGACCTCAAATTGGAAATGAAATAGATTTGCACAATCTAGCCACCATGGATGAAGTTTTTGATTTAGCAATCAAACAGGAACACAAGTTGCAACAAGCTGCTAACTATAGGAAGAGCAGGGAAACCAAGTATGGCAATAAGAAATCCCAAGGGAATCGCAATCAGGGTGGTCCGAGAAAACAGGACAGTCAAGGGAATGAAAATAGACAAATCAAAAATTTGAAGAGAGATGGTAGTCCTCAGGACCGCAATGAAGGAAGCAGGAACAATAACAACAAGAAGGGCAACTACAATAAGAGGAATGATAACAACAGGAGAGATTTTTCTGACAAACCCAAGGCACCTCGTGGAGGATGTTATACTTGTGGTGGCGAGCATTACGCCAGTGTGTGCCCTCAGAGAAATAACAAGCAAAATAACAGAAATCAGCATCATATTCATGCAGCGGTTGACAATCGCCAGGCAGATTATCAAGCAACTCCCATCCAGTTATCGGGTAAATTATTTGGATGCCCTGTTTCTGTTCTGATTGATACAGGTGCTACTGATAGTTTTATAGACCCTCATGTTTTGACTAAAATATCAGTTAGACCAAGTTTTATGGCAAATTCTTGGAAAGTTCAGTATGGAAACCGGGTAGAGAAGAGGGTAGAGCAATGCATGTATTTCAACAAACTTGAACTCCCTAACCTTCAAACGTAGGTGAACTTGTATGTTGCACCATTAGGGTCTTACGATGTGATATTAGGGATAAATTGGCTCTCTAAACATAAAGCTCTTGTAGATTGTGAAGAGAAGTCAATTAAGTGTCTCGATGACCGAGGAAACCAAGTGGAGCTTTGTGGCATTAAAAAGCCATTAGATCTTAGGCAAGTATCCGCCATGCAGTTGAAAAAGGAAAGTCAGAAGGGATGCTCTATCTTTGCAATAAAAGTCAAGGACCTTGATGAGAAAGAATCCTCAATTAATGATCATCCCATTCTGAAAGAATTTGAGGATGTTTTTCCTATAGAATTGACTGAGCTCCTGCCTAATCGTGTGTTTGATTTTTCTATTGATCTGATTCCAGGAGCAGAACCTCAGTCTAAGGCTCCTTACAGGATGAATACAACAGAATTATTTGAGCTCAAGGCCCAAGTAGAGGAATTACTGAAGCAAGGTCTTATTAGGCCAAGCGTGTCACCTTGGGGAGCACCCGTCATCTTTGTGAAAAAGAAGGATGGTACCTTGAGGTTGTGCATTGATTATAGAATGCTTAACAAGGTCACTATCAAGAATAAATATATGCTTCCCTGCATCGATGATTTATTTGATCAGTTGAAAGATGCCAAGGTATTCTCAAAAATTGATTTAAGATCAGGATACCACCAGTTGAGATTGAAGGAAGAAGACATTCACAAAACTACTTTCAGAACCAAGTATGGGCACTATGAGTTTACTGTGCTACCATTTGGGCTAAGTAATGCTCCTGCAGCTTTCATGAACCTGATGAAGAGTGTCTTCCGAGATTGTTTGGATAATTTTGTCCTAATTTTTCTTGACAATATTTTGATCTATTCTAAGTCAGAGGAAGAACATGAGAAGCATTTGAGGATTGTGTTGCAGCGTCTAAGGGAACATAAGCTGTATGGAAAAATGTCTAAATGTACCTTCTTCCAATCCGAAGTGCATTATTTAGGTCATGTGATTTTAGCGGAAGGGGTAAGAGTGGATCCGGAGAAGATTAAGGCAATTATGGATTGGCCGGCCCCGCAAAATGTCTCTGAAGTTCAAAGTTTCATGGGACTTGCAGGATACTATAGGAAGTTTGTTCAGGGGTTCTCAACAATCGCAGCTCCCGTCACTGCACTATAGAAGAAGGAAAAGAAGTTTGAATGGAGCGATAAATGTGAGAAAGCTTTTCAGCTGCTTAAGAAGAAACTCACTACTGTACCCATCCTAGTTGTGCCAGATCCGAATGGCCATTTTACAGTTATTACTAATGCATCAGGAGAAGGGGTAGGTGCAGTTCTTATGCAAGAAGGACAAGTGGTAGCTTATGAATCAAGGAAGTTAAAACAACATGAATTAAATTATGCGCCACATGACTTAGAATTGGCAGCCATAGTCCATGCTTTACAAATGTGGAGGCATTATCTATTGGGAAAGCCTTTCGAACTTAAGGTCAGACCATGCAGGATTGAGATACATCTTCACTCAACCTAATCTCAATGCCCGACAAAGGCGATGGCTGGAATTCCTGAGTGAGTATGATTTGGGGATTGAATATATTAAAGGTAAGGAAAACAGAGTGGCTGATGCCCTGAGTAGAAGGAGACACCTTGCAGCCTTGGTTACCATAAAATCAGATTTCAGGCAACAAGTAGTGCAATCCTCCTATGGGGATGAACATTATGAAAAGGTGAAACAAGCCCTTGGGGTAAATCCCTCCGATCGTCGATATGAGGGATATATGTTAGAATCAAATGGACTTTTGAGGTACTAGGGACGAATGTACATTCCTAATTCTGCAAACTTGACAGAGTTGGTGCTAGAAGAATTTCACAATGCACCATACTCAGGACATCCCGGTATTACAAAAATGATGGAAGGACTTAGGCCACTATACTTCTAGCCAGGACTTAAAAGGGATATTACGTCCCATGTCGCCCGATGCTTGGAGTGCCAACAAGTCAAAGCTGAGCATGTACATCCAGCAGGACTCTTATATCCTCACAGGGTACCAGAGTATTGTAGACATCGAAAATATACAGATTGATATCACACTCTGATCTACTAACATCCTTTCTTCCTAAATCATCCCTCGGTCTAACTGTTTAATCAAATTCCCTTATCTGATTAAATTCATCAATATTCATCTCTTAATTAAATAAATTATTTTGTCTAATTAAGTCACATTCCCTTGTTAATTAAATCAATTCATCTGATCTAATTATCCCTATTTAATTAAATAATCAATTTATTTGATTAAATCTCTAAAGTCTATCTATTAAATTAAATAAATTAAAACTTTATTTGATTTAATCTAACACCATCCCTTTTAATTAAATAAATCAAAATCTTTATTTAATTAGCCTCTTATCATATTCCTCTCTTTTTGATTTCAATTAATCCAAAATCTAAATCAAATTGTCAAATCAGCTAAATATCCCCTTAAATTAATCAAATCATGATCAATGATAATCTTAATCATTCAAATCCTCTAGATTTTGCAACTTGCACATGAAAATCAATTTAATTGATTTATAAATAATCTATTTACATTCAAAAAAAGGCATCTAAGTGGGAATATTCTTCAAATTTGAAATCTCCCCCCAAAAGGACTTGTCCATCCAACAAGGCATTTAAAGCTCTTACATTGTCTCTTACATGTCCCCCACTTGGCATTTAACTCATCTTTCATCCCCCCTAAAAATGTCATCTCATCAAATTCAAATTTCAAACTTGCACAATCCTCAAAACTTGCTCAACCTTCATCCTCTCACATGTTGACAAGTGGCATCATATCATTGGTTGAATCTTTTTCCCACATTGATCAAATTTGGACATCTCTTCAACTTATCAATCTATAAATAAAGAGCTTATATCCTTATTTCATCATCCACAATTATGCAAAGTCATTATGCACAAATATCTCTCAAATTCCATCCATCTTCTTAACAAGTTTATTGCAGATTTTGGAGCTCATTGAGGGACTTATCAAGTGGATCAATCATCTTCAATCAACATTTTCATTCAAGGAGTTGGGAAAGGGCAAATCTCCACACACCTATTTGCACCAACTCCCCCATGGGATCAAGTGTTTGCATGCTAAATTAGGATTTCATATTTCCATTATGTTCTTCATTGTTTTCTTTGTTCTATTTCCTATTTTTAGCTTTGTGAATGGATTTCATGGGGAATCCTTGTTCATGCTTACAAGATAACTCTCTAACATTGTTTGTTGTTGTGTTTTTGTAGGCACTTCGAATTAGGGGTTCACAAGTATAAATGGCAGGTTATCACTATGGATTTTATACAGGGGCTACCAATGTCTAAAAACCGACATGATACCATCTTGGTTGTAGTAGATAAATTGACAAAGGTTGCCCATTTCATTTTGGGAAATCTCAAGGATGGATCAATGGTTTTAGCAAGAAAATTTGTCCAGGAAATATTTCGGTTGCATGGAGTGCCAGAGACGATCATCTCAGATCAAGACACTCGAATGACTTCTAGGTTTTGGATTACATTAAACTCTTCCCTAGGAACCAAATTAAATTTTAGTTTCGCATATCATCCTCAGACCGATGGTCAGACAGAGAGGGTGAACCAGGTAGTAGAAGATCTCCTCTGCATGTACTGTATGGAGCAGCAATATAAGTGGGAGGAGTATTTGCCTTTGGTGGAGTTTGCTTACAACAACTCCTACCATGCTTCTTTGGGCATGGCACCTTTTGAAGCCCTTTATGGACATAAATGTCAGACACCCATTAGTTGGGACAGAGTAGAAGACAGGGTGGTGATTGGCCCTGAGATGCTTAGAGAAATGGAAGACCAAATGAAAATCATTAAGGAAAAGTTGAAGCAGGTTGCGGATAGACAGAAAAGTTTAGAAGATAAGAACCGGAGTTTTAGACAGTTCTCTGCAGGAGATAAGGTCTTTTTAAGGGTTCGGCCGCATAAGAGTTCAATCTCTTTCAGCAAGAACTCTAAGTTGGCTCCAAGATTTGTTGGTCCCTTTGATGTTTTGGAGGTGGTGAATCCAGTTGCTTACAGACTTGCTCTACCACCACCTCTATCCCGGATACATAATGTGTTTCATGTTTCAATACTTAAGCCATACCATCCAGATATTGCTCATATCCTTGATTGGCGTGCATTGCAGGTCCAAGACCCAAGGGTGATACACGTGGAACCCGTCAGGATTCTGGAAGAGTGCAACGTTAAGTTGCATAATAGAGACATTATACAATACAGGGTCTAGTGGGACCAGTATTCGATGGATAATGCCACCTGGGAGAATGCAGAGGATATAGACAGACTCTTTCCTCATTTGAGACCTTAGCATATTATACTTTCTTTTATAGAGACTTACGAAGTACTGATATCTCAATTTTTCTATGTAATTTTCTTTTAGACATCGAGACGATGTCTCTTCTCAAGGGGGGAAGGATGTCACGTCTCATACATTGACTTACTTTGACCATTGGCTTATTTTGATCATGACTTATTTTGACCATTGACTTATTTTGATCATGACTTATTTTGACCATTGACTTATTTTGACCATGACTTATTTAGATAATGTTTGACCATGACCTTATGAGATTTAATATACAAAGTATGATATGTGTTAAGAGCAATGCTTTAATATAATTGTTTTCTTTCAAGAATTATGAATGCATTCATATAAAATAGAAATGTTGAGTTAATTATTGTTTCTACAATGGTTACTAATACACTTTTGTTTTGCACGCCTGAGTGCATTTGAGTGGCAGGTGATCGAAGGCCAAGGAGATCGAAGGCCAAGAGTGTGATTGAGGAAAAGGAGGTTAGCTTCTCGACAGGGTAAAAGAGGAGAAACTCTCGGTTACGCACACACCACTTAAATCATGTAGCTGCATTAGGTCATGTTCGTTTTTACAATGTGATTGCGTGAAAATGATTAGCATAGCAAATTTAAAATTATGGTTTAATTAAATTGTGAAATAATATGGCTTATTTTATTTTATTAATCTCCATTTTATTTGAGCAACAAAAAGGGAAAAGGATTATGTTTTAAAAGAAATATGATTAAAAATAAAATAAGATAAATAAAATAGAATATTGTGGTTTCATAAATAAAAACTTAGAGTTAGCATAAAATAAGGATATAATTCAGTTTTGTATATAAATTTTCCAAAAAAAAAAATATTGAAGAATGAACAGCCCGAGAGAACATTGGGCTCTGGAAATTCTGTCTCAAAACCAACAATTCACTGGGCATGTGGCAATCCTTGGAAACTGCTGTCATCTGGAAATTTTATGCATGATCCTCGAAAAAGAGGAAGAGGGCTTTAAGAAAGAAAAGAGAATTTTGAATTGAATCATATCGAAGAGCTCTGGATGAGAGGCGAAGAAGGTATTGTGGAACATCTGCATTGGAAGCAAATTGTGCCAGGTTCTCTTCATTGCTATGCCTTCTTTTAATTTTATTGTAAAAACTGCAGTAGGACATGTTTTATCCTCTGTTTAGAGTGCAAACATCTGTGAAATTTTTCCAAATTCGTTTTGAAATCTGGGTATCAGCTTACTACTCTGTGTTGCAATTATAGAATACGCATTCCTTCTTCAGAGTTAGGGTTTTCGTTCTGTGGCAAGTCTGCATTTTTCTCAAGTGTAATTACAATTATATGTCTCCATATCTGGTTTGTTTAAAAATTCTGTCATCTAAATAAAAATCAAAATGTCTTGAGATAAATCCGAATGCAGTTTATACTGGGCAAATGTCTTTCTTTTTTTGAGTTTTGAAATTGATAAGGGATTAATTCCCTTGCCCTCCCCATGGGAAGGTCGTGGACTGTGGGAGGCTCGCGCCCTCCACAGGCCGCGGCCTGTGGAGAGGGCGCGAGCCCCTCACAGCCCGCCCCCTCCCCATGGGAGGGGCAAGGGCTTCCCCTGAGCCCTTTAGTCGCTCAATGCCAGTAAGGAAACCATGGAAAATATCCTGTTCTGTGTGCACGACCAGTGAATTCTTCAATCAGATTTTGAAAACCAGAATTTCTTACTTCAAAGTATACACAGCTATACATGAATTTTACACATACATATATATATATATATGTATATATATATATAAATATATATGTATATATATATATGTATACATATACAATTGATTGCATACACATACACATATATATATATATATATATATAGATACATATATATATATATAGTATACACATCTATATATAATATGTATACATATATATATAGTTATCCATGCACATATGTGACAGAAAATAGTATGAACTCTGTTTAATTCATTTCCAGAACAGAAAATAGTATGAACTCTGTTTAATTCATTTCCAGAACAAAAAATAGTATGAACTCTGTTTAATTCATTTCCAGAACAGAAAATAGTATGAACTCTGTTTAACTCATTTCCAGAAACAGAAAATAGTATGAACTCTGTTAAACTCATTTCCAGAAAGTAGCATGAACTTCTGTTAATTACACACCAGTATCTCAGATTTGTTAAACCTGAAACAAGAAACAGAAATGTTTTTGAGACACCATCTTGATTACTTTAAAGCAGTACCATCCTGAGTAAAGGAATACAACACAAAAATCTGAATGAAAGTCTATCTTTCAAACCTTAGAATTACTGAATAAATTGCACTGTATCAGTATATTATTATTATTCTGTAACCTGCATTGAATTTGGGAATTAAACTGTCTGTCAGCTTGAGCTTGGAAAGAAAAAGAAATGCATACTGAAAACAGAAAACACTGTTCTTTCTTTCTATTAGTACACTGAAAAGTATCAATATATACATGTTCTTCTTTAAAACAAAGCCTTTATCCAAATCAAAAGGGTTACTTTTCAAAGAATAAATGATATCTTACAATTGAATTACAAGGGATGTTCTGAAATTCGCATTTGAAATTCTTTGAAGAATTAATTATTGAAACATGTATGAAAATGTATAAAGTTTTTGCTTTAGTATTTATACTTCACTATGGTAACTTCCGGGACAGGGTGCCGAAGGTGGGCAAACAGAGACGGTAGTATTACCTTTTCTAATCTACCATTTACTTGTATTATTTTGCTTGGCCAAGCACTGTACCATTGAAATAGATGGGTTGTTTGTTTTAAAAGCCTAGAAATTTATTTGAGTCTCTGCCACCTCCTGTTGCAAGAAATGTGTTTATTTCATGTTAGAAATGCATATAGGCATCAGGCACGCACCGAGAGTTCCCTCCTGTTTTACCGTTTCGGGTTGCTAGGCTCCTTTATGCAGGGCCGGGGATTCCTTCGAGTTAGGAAGGGACCCGGGGAAGTCATGGACTTCGTGGTTGGGCGGAAAAGGCGCCTGAATCACATTCTTGGCCCCAGCTCGCAAGAAGACCAAGGTGTCACGGCGGTTGGTGGTTCCAAGATTATTTGCTATTGATGTACTTATGTATCATTCAGATTTGGCTTGTGAAGCCCATTGTAAATGTATATGCATCTTGACATTCTTGTTGAAATTTGAAATGAAAGTATTTAAAGTAACATTGATTTTGAGAGATTAAAACTTTATACTTGGCATAGAAGAGATGTTTCTATTAGAAGGATTGATTCCTCCAAGTGAGGTTGAATTTATTTATATGAGAAAGTCATTGAAATACTTATGTTTTGATACATTACATTGATGATATTATTATATGAAATGCAATTTAAAATTCTCTTTATTTCATTTGGAAGTGTTATGAGAAATGTTGACTTTTTGGAAACCTATTTATAATGGTTTGAATAAATTTAGAATACTCTTAATTTCTCTTTAATGCTGAGTTAATTGGTTTGAAAACACTCTTAATTTTCTGAGTGCTACAGTTGGAGAGCATTTGCAGTGTACTACATAGTGGTTCAGATTTTTTATCAGTTTGTGGTGCAGGGAATGTTTGGTACTTGTTTGATTTCTTTTAGGAGCTTGAGATTCGGCGTGTGATTGTGTGAGCATCTGGACGAGTCAAGAAGCAAAAACTTGAGGGATTACATGTTTTTATATGTTATTTATGATGCTACTGTTGATTATCAAATTGGTGCTTTCTGGTACAGGTTTACAAGTAATTTTTAGAGTTAAGAATTTGATGGTGACAGGTACACAGGTTGTCTTCGGTTTTGAGGACATGGTTGGACATGGTTTGAGACTTTGGGTCTTGTATGGGTGATAGTTGAGTGCAGGTACAATTATGGCTATGGTTATGGTGTCATGGATATGCAGGTACATTTGATGCTTTGGCACGACATGATCATGTATGTGGTGTTTGGTGGTGATATGGTTTGATGTTAGGAGATTGATATTATCTTCTTGATGCTTATTTGGTTCCTTGACTATGATTACTCATTTGTGGACATGGTTGGCAAATCAGATTAGTGATTGATTTGGTGTTTGAGTCTATATGTCTACATGGTTATCTTCTTTGATATCTTGGTTTGCAGTTATTAATGTGATAATGAGTTTGCATGTTTCAGTGATTGGATCTACGAGTTATGCAAGTGTGTGGGTTGGCCACTCATTCATTTGTAGTGGGATGAATCAGATGTGGACTTTCTATATCCACCAGGTTTGATTCATTGTTGTTGCAGATTTCATTAGTTGGCCTTGTATGTGGTCATTTGTGCATTGGTATGTTGTTTTGGAATTGAGAGGATGGATGTTTTGAGTACTTGATTAGTCAGTTCATGGGACTTGTAGCATGTGGTTTAATCACGATATCATGATAGCTTGGTACATTCATTGGCTATACACTTTCAGTGAGAGCTTTTGACAGTGATGTTTTGGCGGTGTTGGATTGGTTTGTGATGTTTTGATGGCAGTTGCATGTATCTTCTTGGCTTGGAGATCTTGGTTTACTTGTATGTTACTGACATTGCAGTTGAGTGTGTGTAGACCTGGATGATCTTCATGGAGAGGATGGTAGTCATGATGCCATATGTAGCTCATATCACGGTTCAGTGGGAGTTGTTGGTAGTGACGTGGATGCATCATTGGTATGGCTATCTTCATGTGATTGGGGATATGTTTTCTTGGATTAGAGTGTTTGTTATGATGTCATGATACACTCTTGATTCTAGATTAGAGTTTGGCATTTTACATGTTCTCTTGAGACTAGGATGTATGTTATGGTGCATGTGATCTCCTAGGAGGAGATGGTTAATTCATGTTGTCATGATAGGTTTCTGATTCTGTGGTTGGAGCTTTGACATTGATCATGTGTGGTTCTCTTTGTATTGAGTACATTGATCATTTGCTTGATTAATTTATGATGGTGCTATGTTGCAATTGGAATTTGGCATGGATTGATCAATTACAGGTGCTCATGGATACTTAGAGATGTAGGTGATGGTTGGAGTTCTCTTGTGATTAGAGACATTTGCTTGAGACAGTTACTCTTTGGAGGTTTCAGCAGGAAGACCGAGGGAACCTTCACCTGGATATGAACACGAGTTCATGATGGACCGTTAGAGGAGATTTTTCTTGGAGTGAGTCATGATGACTTGGTTATCTTGGAGGAGCATTCTCATTCCCCACTCTTGGTCTACTTGTAAGCTTATGATTTGAGAGGTATTTTCCCATTATATCTTTTAGATGTGTTGTGTTTCATGCTTTATCTTTCATAGATATGAATCTTGAGCTATGTTTGTTAGTTTTGGAGGATTCATTTTGAGAGATGTTATGGCATGGTCATTTCCTTGTGCATTTGAGTTTATGATATCATTCTTTGATGAGGATTGTTAGGAGATAGTTTATGGGCTGATTTCTAGTTATGGGGATGGTTATCTATGAGTTTGATCTTCTTGTTTTGAGAGGCTTACATCCATGTTGGCATTGTTACATTGATTTATATGTTGTACTTGATCTATGAGATTGGGTGTTATGGATGTTGTTGAGGTTTTTCAGTTGGGGTTGTTTAGGAGATCATACATGACACAACGGTACACTTTTTGAGGTGTTGGTAGGAGGACATTATGGTTTACAGGTTTCTCTTCATCATGGTTCCTTCCTGGATGTTCACATTTTGGGAGGATGGTGGCAACATGTTGTGAGAGATTATGCAGCTTTATGGGTTATATGTGTGGATCATTGCAATTGTTCTTGGTACTTCATGTTTTGATTGACTTATCACACCTTGATGTATAGTGTGGATTGGTAGACTTGATATGCTTTGACATTACCTATGCATTGGGAGTTTCTGGATATGTATGTTCTTCATTGATAGGTTTTATACAGGGAGCTTGGTTGCAGTTTACAGGTTGGATATGTTCTTGGCATAGGTTTACTGATGTATTGATACCTTGGAGGTATGGATGGTTGGATGTATTAGCATGTGTTGTGGATGTTATTTCCGATCATGTGGGTTTTTACAGTTGACAACAGATTGGTAGAGCCTTTGTTATCACTTGGATTTTGATGCTTGTGCTCATGGATTGGCGCATCTTCGCCTTAGCATGTTCCTTTTCTTCCATAGGTGGCACGTTGGAGGATGAGAGGAGTTCTTGCTTGAGATGTTGGTCACTTTGTTCTTATAGCAGGTATCTTGTTGGAGCATGAGAGCATGTTACATATTCATGTGGTTTCATGGATGGCTATGATGATGTATATCATGCATTGATCCCTTATGCAATGTATACAACAAGTGGGAGAATGTTGGGGTATGGTGTTGTACACCATTGCATAAATTTTTTTATTCTATTATTGTAATTAAATAATTATTTAGTTTTGATGCACCTTGGTGGTGTGGGTAATCACACTAGGTAATTATTTGGTCCCACGTAATGATTGTATTGTAACATTGTATTACTATTTGTAGAAGACATGTGGCAATAATTTAATATTGGGGAATTAAATATTATAACAGCTTAGTACCCAATATTAGAAAAGGGGTCAGTGGTTTTGTATTCACATGGTTTTGTGGTACATGGTTTTACCTTACCACTAGTTGTATTTGTGTGAGCTTGTGTCTATAAAAGCAAACACAATGTAGTGGTTTTAGGTTGGGGGTGTGAACAGGCTGAGCAGGTTGGCTGATTGAGTCTTTCTGAAGAGTGCATTTGTGAAACATGGCATGGGATGTGTGGATTCATGCTTGGACACATGAAAGTGCATTGGAGGGCTTGATGTTTCAGAGGTATTCATTGTAACTCTTGTACTTGCTTATAGCTGATTAATATGATGGAGTATGGATGCTTTTGAAGGCTGGGTTTTTCCCTCATGAGGGTTTTCCCAGGGTAAATCTTGTGTTATCGTGTGGCTTGTCTATTTGATCTTTGATTTGGAAAACTTGTATGCATGTTTATCTCTCTTGGGTTATGTGGGAAATGATTTGTGATTCTGGGTTTGAATGCAATATTTCCTAACACAATGAAATATACCCCTATGTTTTCCCCCATTAGGGCAATGAGATGTTTGAAAGAAACTAAGCCACCACTTCCACACCAATGATGGAAAAAAAACCCACAAGTGGAAAAAACAAAAGAGTTCTGGTAGTAAAGAAAATTTCTCAGGATCCATAGATCTAGGATCATAAAGAAAGGTTCCAAAACTTCAAACTAAGATCACTGTCTTATCCATGTGTGGACAACTTCATGAAGAATGTTATATTGAGACAATTTATGAGAAAATAAAAGCAATGGATGGATTTATTTCCAATATTCATGAACTATGCATTTAATATACTCTATTTTTCATTTGCAAATACTTTAACTTCAAGCACACTTAACCCAACTAGTATTAACATATAATATATATTAAGATGACAAAAAAAATACAAACTAATTTAATTCATTATCTAATTCACAATAGACTTAATGACTAATCTACATGAGATTGAATCATATAGATGACAAGTGCTCAGATCAAACTTGTTATATTTTAGAAATCCTGGCCAATATGAGAAAACTGAATTATCAGGTAGATTGAATATGAAAAAAAATTTGACAGTGTTTAATAGGATATACGGAATTAAAGATCCCAGATTATCCTACTATTCCCAATAGATATTTGTGGGTGACAACTCCAACTAATTATTCTTCATAGAAAAATAGTTAGAAATCCAAATCATAAGCCTGGTAACCAATAGACATAATAGTCTAGCATGTCGTGATCTAAGGGAAAGAATGTATGATTGCAATGATGATGACAGGATGTAGACCCTACTGGTATTACATCAGGTGTTTAATGCAGGCTAGCCTGTGTAAGGGTTCAACACATAAGCCGTCATATATGGAGGGTAGTGCCTTTTAACTCCTAATTGAAAAACATAACTACAACTATCACAAATTCAAATGGGCACACAAATATGTCATGGCGGTTACAAAAGTTAAATCTCAGGTGTACATTGCTCTGTGTTAAAGCGGTGGCATTATGTTGTAGACATTTAGAGGTGACTGGGCGCAAGCCTCAGGTGAATTTGATTGTATACAAAACTGGCAGAGATGATTTCTAAATCTGTATATTGACTGTTACAATATATAGAGTAAAAACAAATAAAAAGGGCATTCATATTTACGCATCTCTGAGAAAAATAATACCATCTTGAAGAGTGTTAGATTTTTCCAACTTTTTGTGGTGAGATGGGCTAAAGGAAACAAAAATAGAATGGAAATGAAAAGACTTTTGTGCTTATCTATTTTTTTGATTGATGTAGATTTCATTTAATTTGTCTTCTAAATGGTATGAGTTTAATGTGTTCAAAATTAAATATTGATTGTTAGTTCCTGCCAAGGGAATTGGAGGCTTCAACGGTAATGAGTGATTAATCCACAGTGCAGTGGCCAATCAGAATGCATCTTTTTTGGGGATTTATTAAGCAGTGGGTAATGCGGGATGCAAATATGCTTGCAAGTTAACCTGGCTGAAATCTGGTGGTCTGTTATTGGCCCTGTTTAACGGCTGCAGAGGTGTCAGAGGCTCAGCATTTGTTACTAGACAAATAGTGCACGAAAACCCAATGTATTCAAGGAAAATAAACAGGAAACAAAGAAAGCATAAACAGTAGCAACAATCAGAAATTGCCTAATTATGCTAAGATCTCCAAATCAATAATGAAATACAATGCAAACAAAGAATTCATAAACAAGAGCCATATCACCCAAATTCCATGCTTGCTTGACTCCTCATAGCCTGTAAGTATTTTGACAACAAAACTTTGAAGATTGTGATTATTGAAAACAGAGTTGAAAAGTTTCTTTTATAGAAGTTTCATAGATTCAACAGTTGAGATAGATTTGAATTCGAACAGTCCAGATTGCGTGTGAGGACCTGATTGCAAGCTTTGATTGAATAATTAAGTAGTTTGATCGATTCATTCCAAGAAGTGTAACTGAGAGAGTCTATGAGTCACAAGGAGGTGACAGATCCATCAAGTGACTGAACTAAAAGAGAGTATTAATCAGAAGGAAGTGACAGATCAATTCGATGAGTGAACTGAAAGAGAGAATTATGCATGAGATATTTACTTGAAGATGTAAGAGACATGTGCTCAAATAAAAGAATTAATTATTAAATTAATTCCTTTCTTTAGAGGAGAAAGTGTGTGCACGTGATTAAATAGCTGAGTAAACTATTTAATTTATAAAAACACTTTAGATGAGAGGATAGAATTATTTAATTAAAAAACAGTCATTTATTTAATTAAATGTGGGAGAATATGATTTAATTTGAATGACTTAATTAAATAAATTTATAAAACTTATTTAATTAATTAGAATAATAGATTAGATTAATTAGATGGTGTGTAATTAAATAAATTTAGAAAACTTATTTAATTAACTAAAAAAGAAGATATTAGAATTAAATGACGTAATTAAATAAATTAATGTAACTTATTTAATTAATCAAAGAAATAGATTAGAATTAATTAGTGACTTAATTAAACTAAATTAATGTAATTTACTTAATTAATCAAATTTAGAAGAATAATGAAAATGAATTATTTAAATGTCAAAGACTATTTAATTAAATAGAGGAATTTGAATGTTAAGTTATAATTAAATGAATAAGATCATTTAATCATCTTGCAGTATCTTGAATAAATAATAAAAAATGTAGTCGTAGGCCTAAGCCATTTTTTCATGTCTACAGTTTGCCCATCTTTGAAATAATGTTATTTCAACATTTGCATCAAAGAATTTTGAATAACATGCCCTAGTCATGCCCCAATGTGAAATAGGTAGGGGTATGCCCCCTCGAGTAAACTGACAATTTTTTGAAAAATTCAGAAAAATTTGGAAATTGTCCTGCTTAGGTAATTGGATAGCCAGAAGTTTGATGGTGGCTAAAGAAATCAGCTAGCTTGAAGATGATTGTTGTTAGCATGAAAGAAAGATAATTCATCACTTTGTTGTTCTTATACTAAGCATTTTGCATTTTAATCATTATTGGGCATTAAAATGATACAAATGGATAACAAACACCACGATATGAGATAAACCAAGGTGTGCAAGGTCATCCACTTATGAAAACAGATAGTCACTAACAAGGAATGTCCCTGACTCATACTGAGGGTTGAGTTGCCCTAGTCTTTTTGCCAAGAGAATCTGCAAACAATTGTCAAAGAAAACATGTCATGAAATGTCATTTCTCCTCTAAATCTTGTTGCCAAGACATCCCTGAGGTGGCTAGTGACATGAAAACTTTGAAAAGATAAGACAATCATCATGATACATTGTTACTCCTCTAATTCTTATTGTTAGGACATCCTTGAGGTGGCTAGTGACATGAAAATTTCAAAAAGATAAGACAATAAGCAAGATATGCCCATGTGACATTGTCGCTCCTCTAAATTCATCGTAGGACATCGTCGAGGTGGCTAGTTACATGAAAATTTCAAAAAAGATAAGATAGTCAGTCAAAAAGTAAGATATCCCCATGTAACATTATCGCTCCTCTATATCCATCATGGGAAATGATCGAGATGGCTAGTTACATGATCATTTCAAATCATTGAAAAATAAATGAAAAATGCTTTTCAAGACATGCATTTCAAAATTTTGTTTGTTTACCAAGATTGACTTGGTTATGACGAGACTGACTAGTGATTCTTTAGGAAGGACACATCCTAAAGAAGATTGAAATGTCGAATTTGATCATTGCCAAGGTCGAGATTTAGGAAGGACACATCCAAAATAGATGACATGACAAGGTCTGACATCAAGAAGGACACATCTTGAAGAGCTATAGTTGACAGGAAAGAGTCTAACATCAAGAAGAACACTTCTTGAAGACTCTTTAGTGCTTGATTTGATAGATTTTTGTCGATTCAAGAAAGACATATCCTGAATAAATTGGTTGATAGAAAAGAGTCTGACGTCAAGAAGGACATATCTTGAAGGCTCTTAAATGATAGATTTGATAGATTGGTTGTTGATTTGGATTCGTTTGATTGTGCGTCATTTGTGACCTTCTGTTCGAGTCATTCGTTGTACGACCATGTGACATGACCAACATGAAAAAACCCTAAGAGGACTAACTTCTGAGGCCTCGGGGGTTGTTAAGCTTTGCCTATGTTGTACACGCAAAGACCATGTAGTTCAACCAGACTTTGAGTGATAGGACTAACTGAAAAAGATTTGTTTTATTTGAAGATATTTGACATGTGTGATAGTGAATGGGTGATCCCACAATAGTGGTTTACAATTTTTGGCCAAACTGGACACTGAAATTATTATTTTTAACTAAATCTTCACATTTGAGCACCTATAGCAGCTAAACTATGAGAAATTTGAAGATGATACAAACTAAGTCTAGTCACATTTTTTTTGTAGATTCTAAAATTATTTTTTTCAAATTTTTTGGAATCAGATTGCACTTCTTTTTCCATCTCCCACAAAAACTAGTTTTTTTCAAAAAATAACATTTTTAAAAAGTGACGCACACCGTATAATGCATAACTTTTTTTCCATGAAGGTTAAAATTCTAATTCTTTTGAATTTAGATTTGTAACTCCAATATCTAGTGCTTCCACTTGGTTAGATAGTTTTTTATTGAATATTTTTTATTTAATCAAGTTTCAAAGTCAAACCAATTACAATTTAGACACAGCACGACCGTATAATGCGTAACTTTTTTGTATATATCAAAATTCAATTTTTATTTATTTTTGGATCAAGGAATTCAATATCTGGTGCACTCATACTTTTTAATTTTTTTTTGATAATTTGCTATTTTTTCACATGTGTGGAACAGAGACCTTCACTTTCAATGAAAAAACTATGTTTAACAAAACTAAAAAAAAATAATAAAACCAAAACATATTAAAATTATATTTGTTGGATAGCTCATTTTAAGGACTACCTGATTCTAGTTGGGTTTGTGAAGAATCCTCCATTTTCATATTCAAACCGAGCTTTGAAGAGTAAAAATTTATGTTTTTTTATGTTTCAGGGGGAGAATGAGGAATTAGGGGCATTCGTATGAACCCCTAGGGGTTTGAGCAAACCCCTAGGGGTTCGTTTGAACCAAGGTTCATTCGAATCCCCTTCAATATGCATTTTTCTTTTTTTTTGGGTAGGAAATGTGGGCCTGGCAGTAATTAATGGGTTTGGTCAAACCCCTTTTGGGTTGGGTTGAGCTTGTAAGTTCATTCAAACCACTAAAACCAATTTTTTTTCCATGGGGTCATTTTTTCTTAGTTTTCCTTCCTGCATCAAATTGTAAACCATTATTGTGGTTTCACCTGAATGTGACAAATCCTAATGGACTAACCTAGTGTGGCCTTGAGGGCTCATCAATTGATGGCCTTGCCTACATTATATATGCAGAGACCTCATAGTTTGACATGACCAATGACTTTGTCTTATTGACTAAGGATTAAGTCATGATTTTATTTTGAAAAACCTCAAAAGACTAACAAAATGCCTCAGGGGCACATCAACAAATGGCCTTGCCTACGTTAATTCATAGAGGTAATGTAGTTTGACTATGACAAAGATTGACATGATAGATGTTGACTTTCTTTAAAAAAAATTCTAATTATCTAGATTTGTTTCTGAGTTTTGACATTTTTCAAAAAAAAATTGTGTTTTTGACACGTTGTCTGAATGTTTTTGTGTTTTTGACATGTTTTTTTTTTTTTTTAATGTTTTTGACATGTTTTTTGAATGTTTTTGTGCTTTTGCAAGTGTTTTAAGTCTTGAAGATCTATAATTTTATTTCATCAAGAATAGGTGTTAGGTATTTTCCCCCGATTAGGTACCATGTGGGATGGGATGGTAAGAATGATCGTGTGGTATGCTATGAGTGTCAACCAATGTCAAGCCATAGGACTAGCAACCACTCTCATTGTGGGTGTTATAGAATGAAGGAGCCATAGGACTAGCAACCACTCTCATTTTGGGTGTTGCAGAATGAAGGAGGGATGGTTAGAGGAATATGGATGAAGGTGAAAATACCTTGTGAAGTGATAATAGACGAAGAAGCAAAGATTGCCTAAACATAGCATCTATTTGCTAGGTTTTCACTATGGTATTTATCCAAAGCGCCATTGAGATGGTTTTCATTGTTGGGTGGATTATTTTCCTTTACTATTTTTTTTTTTTTTTTTATGGTTTTCAACTAAGATTTTTAAAGTTGTGTAAAATAGATATGGTGTGATGATGTCTTGACCTTGTTTAGATGACTGTGATGGACAAAAGGACCTAATCTGCATACAAAATGTAAGTGGAAAATATGATAGATGATAGAATTGGTAGATGAAAGAGGCTATGGTATGATTCCTAATGTGCACACTATGTGGGCCATCAAGCTTTAGATGAAAAGGAGTTTGGGTGACCAAAGAGTTAGAGTACATGAAAGGGTCATCATCAAAGACACATTGGAAGACATCGCCAATGAAGGTGGGATGATATGATGGATATGTGAACATGGATGAGTGGAATGGAATATATGGTATGAGTGAGAGTGACATGGATAGAAACCTTGTGTCAACAAGCTCTTTTCTTGACCTTTTTCCTTACTAGATGCCCCCAGTGATTTTTGATGGAGAGGCATACTTGGAGATCAAATTTTGCTTATTTTCAATTTTGACTTTTATTTTTTATTTGTTCGATAGATTTTGATTTTGGCTAGAGGATTTTTCTTGACATTCTTTCTCATTCTTGACTTGCATTTTTGATTGGTTCAATAGTTGTTTATGGTGGCTAGAGGACTTATCTTGAGCTTCCTTTATTTTCATTATGTCTCTTGATTCTTGATCTCCTTTTAACGATAGGTCATTCATTGGAGCTTTGCCTTTATTCTTTTCTTGAGTTGTCACTTATTGAGCCATGTCTCTAATTCGAATGGATGTGAGTGAGATGGATGAAATAGGTGAAGTGACAGGAATGTCTAGTGGACAAACGGGAGTGGCAATGTCATCAATAGAATCTTTGGGACTATCCTTTTTTGTACTTCTAACATTAAAGGAATCTTGCACATCCTTAACAACTTGGCAAGTTGACTTGGTAGAGGTGATAGTAGGAGATACATATTCTAGCCCAAGGTAGGTGGGATGGATGGATGATGATTGGATACCCTCAACAAAATCATGATTAAGTAGAGGTTTATCATGGACATGGGAGGATGAAGTGGAAGCGGATAGGAAAAAGGCAGATGTAGTATCAAGATCCCAAAAGGTTTTAATCCAAGCATGGCCATCTTTTAGTGTTCCCTATATGCATCTATCTTGATGGCCTTGGCAGCAATAACATTGTCATTTGTTGGTAAATTATTCATGCGGTATTCTCCACATTCCTTATCTTGGATCTGGATCTCGAGGTCTAAGGATTTGGCAACAAAACTAGAGAATGTGGAGGCAGATGGCTAAGGGAAATTAGATGTCCTAGTGAGTGTTGAGGGATCAATGTATTTGGATGAGTTTGATGTCAAGTACTCATGGTTAAGTGGCATTTGATGTTTAAAGATGTCTTGTAGGCTAATGCAATACTCAAAGGGATCAGGGTCACTCTCGATAGTAATTTTGATGTCATTGCAAGGAAACTTTAGGCATTGATGATATGTGGAGGGAACGACCCTCATGGCATGAATCCATTGTCAACCGAGGAGAATATTATAAGGGATTTTTAGATCCAATACTTGGAAAGTCATATCAAACATCATGGTTCCAACTTGGAGTGGAAGTGTTATTGTTCCTTTGGAGGATCATTCATCATCATAACCTTTTATGACTATGCTCTTCGTCTTATCCACACATGCTTCATAAAAACCCAATGCCTTAACCAATTTTAAGGAACAAAAATTCAATCCCGCTCTGCCATCTATCAAGACTTGTTTGATTCTATTTTGATGGGTGAAGGCTTCAATGTGTAATGAGTCATTATGGTTCATCTTTTGGGTTGAGTAGTCTCTGTCAAAGAAGGTAACATGGTGAGAGCTTCCAAGGAATCCAACCATGGCTTGAAATCAATTGACATTAAGGTTGTCTGGGACATAGGTTTCTTTTAGCATCTTATCTAGGATGGCCCTATGCTCAAGTGATGTGCGTAGTAGTTCCAATATGGATATTTATGTTGGGGTTTTCTCTAGTTGATCTAGAAAGTTGAAGTGGCCTTTAGCTTGGGATTGCTTGGGAAGCGAAGGGTCAAGTATGGTTATTTTAGTTCTACGAGTGTTTATAGTGCACTCTGGGGTCTTCTTGATGGTAATGGTGTTGAAATGTTCATCAGTAGCGTGAAGATGGAGGATCTTGGTATAATTATAGCTAGTAGATGTATAATTGGTTGTGTTATTATTTTTAGTACCTGAACCAGAGGCTTTGCCTAAACCATGGTCCTGAAGGGGAGTCTTGTAGATCACGTGATCTTGATTGGAAGTCTGTTGTTGTTGTCGCAAGTGGGATTGTAAGAGTCCTCATGTTATTGTGAAGGGTCCATTTCTAATCATCTCTTTTGTAATTTTCTCTAAACCATAAGATAAGACTTGCTTAAAGAGGGATGGCACATAAATTTGAATCATAAGGTATGCAACTACCTAAGATGTGATAGTACAAGCTATTTTTTTGGTTTTTTTTTGTATAGATTATGACATGCAATGACTAAGGTATGACTTAAGATAATTTATAAAATGCAAATGTCTAGGATATGAAAGTTATGCTATATTTTTTTTGCTTTTTTGGGATCAAATATGACATGCAAAGACTAAGGTATAATGAAAGCTATATGTCAATATCCATGGATAACTAAGGGGTGAATCACGAACTAACCAAGTTTGATGCAAAGGTCCAACTAGGATTGTCAATGATGTTTTAAGATCAATACCAAAATGACTAAGTGATCGATTAACTAGGTGGAATTCAAACTAACCTAGTGAGTTTGAGGTATTCCACTAAGATGACAAAGGACAAATTGTAAAATGATATGTCAAAGGAAATTGTATTTGAATCTATGTTTTTAGTCAAGGTAAGATTGTTTATCTACCCTAATTCTATAATGTATTATGGAAACAAACTTACCTAAGTATGTTAAGGATGATATAAGTAATGCAATAATGAAAGTAATAGGAAAACTAAGGATGAACCTAAATATGAGCAAGTCATAGGACTGAATCGAGTTTACAATAGAGAGTACATCAGATAATAAAATCCTATGTAGTAAATGTTCTGAGGTTTCAGTTTGGTAAATGTCCGATTTTCTATTACAGGAAAATGCATCGTCCGGACTGCAAATGTGGTTCAGAAGACCAAATGTGTCATAGAAAATAATAGATGTGGTTTGTTGTGTCAGATGCATTTTACTAGTAAAATAATGTCTTAAGTCTAGATCCATTTTCAGTCTGTTAATTGAGATATTTTCTATGATAGAAAGATGCAGTGCAAAAGCCACAAATGCGGTGCAGGTTTTGGCACTTGCAACTCATGATATCAAATGTGGTTTTCTTTGTGACAATTGTGACTTAGTATGCTAGATGTAAGTTTTTGTGTGATAGATGCATTGAAAAGTGAGTTGGTCCTAGGTTTTGACACATTTTTAACTTGTTTAAGATTGTCTTTTTGAATGTTTTTGTTCGATCAAATTTGATTTGAATACACACATAAGACACACCAAGCAAAGTGTTTGAAATAAATAGACAAACATTTACAATTCCTAAGGCTAGAAAAGACAATGTCTGATGAGTTCCCACTTGGATTTATCCAACTATGCTTATTCTTAGCGGATGAATTAGAAGCTTGACCACACTAGCTCCCCTCTATGACACTCACTTCTTTGAATCAGCCAAGATTTTAGTTCTCATGAATCTCCCATGAAAAACTCTTCATCTCTACTATGAACCACAAGTATGTGGGATGAATTCAAAGGTTCAACCTCCTATACCAATGAAAAGAGGGATTTTTGAAATCTAAAATCAAATAGATTTTAATTAGGGCACCTATTTGAGTGGCTATACGTGATGCAAGATTAACTTGTTTGTACAACAAATTTGTGCTTGTAATGCTAAGTTTTCCATTAGCATTCACATTTATATGTTGGTCGGGAGTAGCTTGGTTTTAGCTCATCGTTGGTTTGATTCACATTGGGGTGAGTAATTTTTCCCACCAAGGAAGACCCTCTAGAGTTAATAACAATTTCTTTCACACCCAGGATCACATAAGTGTGCAAGGGGAGAGGATAATTTTGTTATTAAATCTAGATTTAACAAAGTGTGCAAGAGAACCAAGCACAAAAAAAAAGTAATAAATCCACCCTAATTAAACATCATACTACTATGTAAAGACTCAATGCAAGATTCATTTACCATTTAATTCATAAAGGAAATCCTATGTGAAGACTCACTGCATGGAAGAAAGCAAGATAAGATTGGAGTTTCAAAAAAAAAAAATCTTTGACAATCGTCATACAAAACCACACATTAGAAGTCTTTGAATGTTTGTATTCTTTTTGTCTTCTACCTTGATCATCCTGCAAAAACTATGTTAACTCCACCAGATCACATGCTGCAAACTCCGAATTAGTCATAATAAACATTAATTATTAAAATCAGAACTTAGAATTTCATAAATCAAAAAATTATTTTTACCAATAGATGTAGTGCATGAAGTCACAGATGTGGCATAGGAAGCCATAAATGCATCACAGGAAGCCACAAATGCATTGATTTGTACCTGTTCTTGCAAAAAATAAAATTTTCTATGAATTTTCTCTAAGTTTGACTTCATGTCGGATTCACCAAATGTATTCAGGCAAAATAAACACGAAACATAGAAAGCATAAATAGTAGCAACAATTATAAATTTCCTAATTATGCTAAGATCCCCAAATCAATAATGAAATGCAATGCAAACAAAGAATTCATAAACAAGAAACATATCACACAAATTTCATGCTTGCTTGACTCCTCTCCATTATTCTTCTCCACTTTGCTTTGAAAGGCTCAAATGCCCTCAGAGTATGAGTGTTCAATAATAGCCCATAAGTATTTTAACAACAAAACTTTGACGATTGTGATTATTGAAAACAAAGTTGAAAAACTTCTTTTATAGAAGTCTCATAGATTTGATAGTTCAGATTAATTTGTATTCAAACAGTCCAAATCGCTTGTGAGGACATTGATTCATTCCAAGAGGTGTAATTGATAGAGTCTAAGTCATGAAGAGGTGGCAGATCCATCAGGTGAGTGAATTGAAAGAGAGTGTTAGTCAGAAAGAGGTGACAGATCAATTTGATGAGTGAACTAAAAGAGAGAATTATGCATGAGATATTTGCTTGAAGATGTAAGAGACGTGCTCAAATAAAAGAATTAATTCTTGAATTAATTCCTTTCTTTAGTAGAGAAAGTGTGTGCACATGATTAAATAGTTGAGTGAACTATTTAATTTATAGAAACACTTTAGACGAGAGGATAGAATTATTTAATTTAATAAACAGTCATTTATTTAATTAAATGTGGGAGAATATGATTTAATTTGAATGACTTAAATAATAAATTTATAAAATATATTTAATTAATTAGAAAAATAGATTAGATTAATTAAATGGTGTGTAATTAAATAAATTTACAAAACTTATTTAATTAACTAAAAAGGAAGATATTAGAATTAAATGACGTAATTAAATAAATTAATGTAACTTATTTAATCA
>VDFB02270651.1:759499726-759562499 GCA_007258455.2 Sequoia sempervirens
TCATCAAGGGTGTCTACCCAGGCAGTCCACCCCTTAGATCCCTCCATCCAAACAATGTTTTTCTTCTCCTAGATTTGCGCAAGCATCAAGATTTGGTCCTTATTGGAGTTATTGTTTTCCTTAACCTCTTGGTTAAGCATTTTGCAAGTCTTCTTGAACATCTGCAAGTTATCCATATTCTCCCTCCAAACATATCCATCCTTCATCTCATAGATGAAGAAAGTAGCATAACCCGTCTTCATGAACCTTTTGAGCTTTTCTTTTTCTATCATCATGGTAGTATGAACCTGCAAGAAGATTTTAAAGTATGTGAGTTTTCGAAAAGACTTAGTAAGAGCTCTGGGGTTGTTTTGATACCTTTCCTCGTTTCTACATTTCCAAATCTGCCATAAAATATTAGAGGAGAGAATTTTCCAAAACATATTAGTATCTTTCTTAAACCCATCAATATGCCCAGTAACAATTTCAAGAATACTAAAATTCATAGGATAAGTGATACCAAACATATGCCAAATTTCCTTAGCAAAGATGCAGTCAAGAAGAATGTGTCTACCAGTCTCGAGTAACCTGCACAGATTATAGTAGTCAGCCCCAGAGTTATCTTTTCTAATAGGGAGCCTATCAAGAACCAAAAGCCAATTGAAGCATTTTAACTTAGGTTTAGTAGGGCCTTTCCACAATATATCAAAGTATTTCTTCCAAGAGCGGACATCGAGGGTGGAATACCAAACAGAATTGACATGATCAATGATGGCATCAATATGCCCAATCACATTTTAAATGTTTTTAGCTTTGATTTTGGATAAAATGGTCCCATCCGGCCATTTACAGCTTAAATATCTATGAGATTCCATATGGCAAGTAGTGGGAAGGTCCTTGGTGGCCTTGAGAATCATATTATAGGTTTTCTTTTGGGAGGCTGGGATATCAAAATTGCTTCTGAGATCATCCCAACTGATTAATCTGTCTTGCTCAAAGAGGTCAGCCAATTGAGAGATTCCCTTAATAGACCAGTGTCTAGTAGAGTAGCCTTGGGAGAGGGTGAGGGGTTTGCTAGAAGAGTGTAAGTTCCACCAGATGGACCTTTCACCATAAAGTTGATTATCATCATGGAAGGCCGTGTTAGTAATATACTTCCTAACATGATCCCAAGCTTTCCAAATGGATCTAAAAACAACAGATCCTTGAACAACAATAGGAAAGTTACCAATAATCAGATCATTAAAAGGAAGATTCTTCCAAGATTTTGCATTTTTGGGGAATCCCCTTTCTATATTGTTCCTAACAAGGATCTTCCAAGGATCATTACCATCTAAAGAGTGAAAGATCCATTTGGCGGTAAGGGCAATCCCTTGGAGTTTAAGATCCTTCAAGCCAAGACCCCCAAGGAGCTTATTAGCATGGCACCATTCCCACTTAACAGCATGCATTTTTTATTGCCTTTACCATCAGACCAGAGAAACTTCCTGATTGCCTTTTGAATTTCCAAAATTTGGTAATTGTTGAACATCCAAGCAAAGGAATAATAGATATTATAGGAGGAAAGAATTTTTTGGCAGACTTGAACTCTGCCAGCCAAGGACAAAGCTTTGTTGTGCCACTTATCCAACTTCTTAGTGATTTTTTTATTAACCCAAGACCACATGTCCTTAAGGGAGGGATCAATAGAGAAAGGAATGCCTAGGTATCTCACAATTTTGTGCGGGCCTCCCCACAGAAAATCATAGTTTTTAAAACGATTAGGGGGCTGCTCCTCCCAACCAAGACAAATTGATTTGTGGTGGGATAAATGAGCGCTAGAAATAGTGCAAAATAATTTGAGTTTGTTTTTCAGAGCCTCAAATTTGTCAGCAATAGCTTCAAAGAAAATAGTCGTGTCATCAGCAAATTGATAGTTTATAAGCTCTTCATTATTAGGGAGATATATGCCCCTGATAGCAGGGGAGATAGAGTTATCTCTAAGAATGTAATACAGGGCATCAGAGGCAATAACAAAGAGGGCAGGGGCCAAGGGGAAACCTTGTCTGATTGATCTACCTAGGGGGAAAGAATATGAAAGAGAGCCATTAACATCAACCTGGGCAAAGGCATCATTGAGCAACATATTAACAGAGTTGCAGAAAACACTAGGAAATCCAAAAGCCTCAAGCATCATGGAGATAAAACTCTATTCCACCCTATCATAAGCCTTTTCGAAATCCAGAAGAAACATAGTAGAATTTTGCTAAGAGTAGTTGGCCCAATTCATGGCTTCCCAATTGGTAATCAGATTCTCAAGAATATATCTTCCTTTAATGAAGCCAGTTTGGGTAGAACAAATAAAATTGGGCAAGATATTCTCAAGTCTCAAAGCCAGGATCTTGGTAAAAAATTTATAAGAAACATTGAGGAGAGTGATGGGTCTCCAATTCTTGATGAGAGCTTTGTCCCCATCCTTGGGTATCAACTTAATAATACCCTTATTGATGGAGCTACCCAAGGAGCCTCTAGCAAGGGATTTTGAGTAAATATCTTGAAGATCTTTGCAGATTCAACTAATATTAGCCTTGTAGAATTCCACCGGGAGGCCATCAGGCCCAAGGGCCTTGTCATTATTAAGGGAGTTAATGGCTTTTCAATTTCCTCCAAGGAGATATCTTTGGACAGCAAGTTAGCATCAACAATGGATATCTTGTTAGGGATAAGAGAGCGACATTGATTTCTAAGGGAGGAAGCCTCCTCCAAATCCTCAAAAGAAAAAAGGTTTTGGTAAAATTTAGCAAAGGCCTCTTTGATGCTGTCAAGGTCAGTTATATCATGATTATCAACTATAATTCTCTTTATATTTTCATTAGACTGATTTTGCTTGATGAGGTTAAAGAAGAATTTAGATCCTTGATCACTAAACTGAAGCCAATGGGCATGGGATCTAATCTTAGTGCCTCTAGTTTTAACCTGCTGGTGTTGTCTAAGGGCTTCCTTAGCATTGACAACACGAGAGATGAGATCATAGTCCAAGGGATTGGCTTGGATGTTAGTTTCATCTTTCTAAAGGTCAAAGGAAAGATTTTTGTTGGTGAACCTATAATCTTTGGCCCTTTTTTGGCCAATGGTTTTTAACAGATTTTTCCAGGCGAGAATGTTCATGTTCCATCTATCCATGTGAGAGCTAGTGGGAAAGTTATTCCTGTTAATGAGTCTAATGATATGAATGGCAACCAGAGTATCCTCATCTTTAAGAAGACTAGTGTTAAGGAAAAACTTGTTATTGGAGCTCTTGTTGTACATAGGGGAATTGTTAATTGTAAAACAGGTGGAGATAGGGTGGTGATTGGAGAGGGAAGTGGAGGTAACGAGGACAGAGTTGCCCAAGTTATCAGGAAAAACCAAGAATTTTTTTTTATTAGCATAGAGTCGGTCAAGTCTAGACTAAATTCTAGAAGGACCATGTTGGAAATTGCACCAGGTGTGCCATAAGCCAGGGTTCATGTCCTTATTTCGAGCCAAGGGGTCAAATAAGTGTTTTTTATTTTTCATTCTATTCCAGTGTATTTTTTCTAGGTCTTTCCAAGCAAAAGGAAGGCCATGAATTTTGTCCTCCTAGGATTCAACCATGTTGAAATCCCCTCCCACAAGCCATGGGATATTAGGGAGAGCAACCAACCAGTCCCAAAGGTTCGCTCTCTCCTTGAAATCATTTGAGGCATAAATGGAGCATATGCCAAAGACATTATTATTGAAATTGATAGTAACCCATACCGCTCTATTACATGAGGAGAGCCCATTTCCAGTGATATAATTCTTCCATTTCATGTTAACCAGTAGTGCAACCTCACCCCTACCCCTAGGGTGGTTAGTATAGAACTTAATGGAATCTTTCCAAAGGAAGTTAAGATTGGAATCAAGAACATAGCCAATAGCTTTAATCTCTTGCAGCATCAAGAAATCCATGGAATTATAGGTATCTAAATACCACTTGATGATAAATCTTCTGTCAGGGGATTCAAGCCCCCTTATGTTCCAAGAGATGCAATTCATGAGGAAACATGTGGGTAGGGGGAACAATGATCTGTGGATCCCACAATTGGGGCCAATTCGCCATTAGGAATATTCTCTAGCTTTTTATAGGAGGGTTTCTTATTTTTGGATCTGAACCGTCTCCCCCATCATTTAGATGTGGGAAGATCTCCTTTGAGTTCATCCTCATTATCTGAACCATCGGGGGATAGGATATCCAAGTCCAAGGTATGCTCGGGGAGAAATGCAACTTAAAAATAATTGTTGTATTATAATATAATAGCACATAATCATATACATAATACAATATTATATAATATGACCTCTCGGTGTTTTTTTAATTATAACACAAATAACGGATATCTATTTTTTATTTACAGATTTTTTAATAAAATGGTCGGGTTCGGGACTTGATAATATTTAACTATGCCTATTTTTTAAAAATATTTAATATTTAATATAATATATATTATATTATAATATAATATAATATATACTAATTTTAATATAATACATTTTTTTTATTCGTAAATAAGTTTTTATTGATTGCTAAAAGATATTGCATTGATTGGCCCAACATCAGGCATAGATGCCAACCCCATTCACAAAGAATGGCAACCGTGCACACCCCCAAACCACTCAACAACTAGACCATCTAACTCCAAATGAAAGTTTCCCAAACATCCAACCATCACAACCACCATTCCCAAACCCAAAAACTACCCAGCCATCAGAGGGCCACCTCTGAGGCACTTCCCCCTTTTGTGGTTGATCTGAGCAGCATATTATGCTTATTTAGAACAAACTTCCTCCTTTTAACCTCTATCCATTCCTTCTCACAATGAGGTGATGCCAACATGTTCTCATCCAACTCAATGAAGGGAACCTTCCTCAACACCTCCCTAGATGGAGTTTAGTCAGACTAATCTGAACCCACAAAAATTAAACCAGCAGGACCAGGAAGGCTCAAAGGAAACAAGGAATGATCTAATTTTGTTGAAGGGACACTGTTTGAAGCACCTTGCAACACATCTATAGGAGCAACAACCACCAAGTTCTCCATACCCCTATTAAGCGGGGCCAAAGGTTGGTCCCCAAAAGAAGAAGAGTGGATCCCCTTTGGAGAAGCTTGAGACTCTGTTGGAGCTTTGGGAGAAGAGGAAGGAACAACATATTGCTTTGATTTTGCACCGAACTACCATGAAGGCTTCCTTGAGGCTTGGTCTCAAAGGGCACGTTGCTTCTGGCAGTGAGAAGTAAAATGATCCATCGCAAAGTAGCACCCACATCTAAAAGAAATATTTTCATAATCAAGAGGTTGCCTCTAGCTTATGTTGCCTACCTTCAGGATCATCTCAGCTAGAAGACCCTTCTCCAAATCCATTTCAACACAAATTCGAGCACAAGTAGAATTCTGGTAGCTGATCGTTTCCTCAACACCACAGTGAAAACTTCCCAGGACATTATTGATGGCCCTCAAAGAGTCAAGTTCCCAAAATGTAATAGGAAGATAAGGCAACCAAACCCACAAATATGTTGAGCTAAAAATTTATGTTCGAGGGTCAAACTCTGGAAACGAGGGCTACATACACAAAATGACCCCTTGAAAACTCCAGGGACCACACTCCATTACTAGCTCCTTATCTCTCCAAGAATTAAACTCCAGAATAAAAAACCCCTTTGCACAGGGGTATATACTAATCTCTCCCCTCATATACTCCTGCCAGTTCTCTGAAACCCAAGCATGCAGATCACAAATCTTTGACTAGATCCTTGAAAATCAACAAATGAGGGCATGGTCAAACAAAAATTCCTCCAGATCAAGAATCAGATTCTCCAGGTAGAGTTTAGGAATAGAGGAAGACAAGCAAACTGGAAATGGAGAGCTCAACTTAAGGCCAACCTCACACCTAAGGTTAGTAGAATTAAGAGTAACCTCCCCACCCTTAGGCTATGCATGTGAAACCACACTGCCATTTTGTCTTCCATACCTAATGGCATCCCTGAAGGAGCCCAACAATTCCTAGTCTCAACACTTCTCAATCATAGGGTACTCAAAACCCTTCCCTGGGTCCCTGCAACCACCTCATCAAGCCCACTAGACGACCTATCCCCCTTTACTCCATTGATGAGCCCGTTCTGGGCATTCACCTTGCAACCTCGATTCCCAAATTGAGCAAACACCTTACTCCTGCAAACTTGTAGACCTGGATCAAGCAACAGAGCATTCCATGAAAGAGAACTAGGGTTTCCAATGGCTAGATGTGCAAATGGGAGTAGAGGAGAGCGATATCTTCAAAATGACCAATGCCTTTGAAGATTATCAGCTTTTTAATAGTACTAAAAGGTTCCAAATAATAATATAATATCAATATAATATAATATAATTATAATATAATATTATATTATTATATTATATTATAATGTTATAATATATTATATTATAATATAATATATGTATTATATTAAAATATATAATAATACATATATAATATTATAATATAATATAATATTGGTCGGGTCAAACCCAACACAATTATAAATTCTACCTTAAATGAAATGAATATTCGTTTCATATCGGATATTTGTTTTGGTTCGGTATTACCAAACCAAAACAAATATTGTACTTTGGCTTGCAAAAAGTCAAAGGCATGAATTTCACATTTTTGGATGTGTTAAAAATTCCTTTTTTTCACATTGCCACTTTTTGGACCCCCATGATCTTTCACAGACCCTAAATGGAAAATATTGATCAATAACATGAATAGTTTGGCATATCAAATAGTAATTTATTCATGCATATGAAATATGTTGGTCATCATCCAACCATGCCTCATACACTTTCTATGGTTTCCATGTCACCTCATACATCTTATCAATAAATCACCTCCTTTTCCATGCACTTCCCATCCTCATATGTCTCACCCTTATATATGTACAAAAGGTTGACCTACTAATAGCTCCCATTTCAATATGTGCAGTAGTGTCATGACACACCTCGAGCTCCTCCCACCTCTATATACCATCATATGAATGTCTTGATATGAATGTGCCAATATGCAATACCCCTAATCGTATATAGTTATCCCTTTTAATAGAATCTCATGCAACACCAATTATAGCTATCTTTAAATTGGAAACCCTTATGATCTTTGGTCTAGCCGAAATTCCCTATTGATCAATCCCACTAAGTACAAAGGTAATTTGGATGTTTCTTCATCAAATTCCCAAAATTCATTCCTTCTCCCTTGATTGGTAGGTCCTCGATCATAAAACCATTCTCCACATACACCAATCTAGTGGCTATCTTACAAGTACTCCCCTAGGTCATCCCAAATAGGGATATATAGGATTATCCATAAATCCTCTAGATTAATGATCATCTCCCTTGTTGACAAGTGAAAATTGTTGGTCTCTCAATACCATAGTTTTACCAATATCATTATCATAACTCGATGTGTCATAATATTTGACCACTACATAATCTCACATAAAACAAATAGTAATATGAACTCTTGATCCATCTCCATCAATTGTGATCATAGCCTCATCATGAGTAGTCACCTCGCTTGAGACTATATTACATATTGTCTCTCTTGCATTTATTCAAAGCCACCCATTAGCCTTACTCAAAAAATATTTTTCCAATCTAGCCTATGTTTGTGCTAAACCATGCAATTTTTTATCCATGTATGTGTTAATCCATGTGTAAGCATTGTCCTACACCCTCAAAAGTTCTATCCTATAAAAAGCACTACCCGACCCATCAAAAGTGCTAAGCTATCAAATGCACACCAACAAGCCACAAAAAGTGCTACCCTTGAGAAAAAGTACTACCTTAAGACCTAAAAAGAATTACCCTAATGAAATCACTACCCCAAGCCCCCAAAATAACTATTCCCTATGAAAGCACTACCCTAGCCCATCAAAGGTGCTAACCTAACAAATGTGCTAAAATCCCACATCAAATACACTAATCTCACAATGAAGGCACTAATATATAAATTAGTTCTTGCATTTTGTTCCTCTTCACCTAAACTTTATTTTCACCTAACCTGTCCCTAGGGCCTTAGTTTTTTATACATATAGGGACCCTTCATCCTCTAGCAAGTGGTACTATCAAACCTTCTCTATGTGATGCGTATGTTGTGGAATTCCTATCATTTTTCCTAGCTTTCATCCACACCATGTTCTCTGATCCACTAAATTCAAGAGTGAAACTGACCCATTATGGGCCCCTCTAGTCATATATATAAACCCATAAGCCCCATTTAGTGGCCTAGGCCCTGAATTTTTCACTTTTTCTTCAACCATTCCTCCACTTTTTTTTTTATAATCCCCATTTTCTCTCCCCTATCCATTTTTAACTTTTGTTTCTTCTTTTTGTGAGATCACTCAAAGATATTTTTCTATGTGACTTCTTAAGGGGGCATCATCCTACCGCCTTTCTTCTATTAATTCTTCTATTCAACTCAGCATATTTATTTTTCTTTGATATGACACCACTTTTGTTAGTCATGATGTCATATCAAAGAGGATAAAAAGTAGATGGGCCCCAAAATTGGTTCTTTATTTTATAATTAATTAATTAATTTTATTCCTAAATTCACCACCTTGTCGCATTCTCACAACTAACTAAATAGCTTTTTTAATTAATTATCATGTATCCCATAATTAATTAATTTAATTTTTGTTAACATAATTAATTAAATTATATTTAATTTAATACGTTGTCACTCTTCCTCTAAAGGTTGATTTATTTAATTAACTCAACCTTAGCCCCCACTAATTAATTTCTCTAAACCCAATTAATTAATTAAATCCTCCCTAATATTCATTAACATTTTTCTTCAATTTAACTTCCAGCCCACCCTCACTCAATCCTAGCCATTAATTTTATCTATATGGGTCAAGATCTAAATTTTTAGTCATGTGACAAGTGCCAATACCCTATTAAAGAATGTACAAACCACCATCATCTTCCACCTCATCCTTTTACTACTCTTCCCATTGGTTTCTCACATATGTGTGAGATCCCCTTCCCCATGTGTAGCCACCATATCCTTTTTCTCCCACATGTCACACACCTAGATTTCATCCCTCTTACATTTTTCAATTCTTATCCACTTGTCATCTCCTTGTTTGTCCAAGATGAGCTCACACATGTGTGAGCACAACTAGCCCTCTTCCCCATGCAACATATGATTTTTTTAAGCCTTCACCTTGTGATAGAAGGCTTAACCTCCATCCTATCTTTGAATCCTAGCCCTCCATCTCTCAATCCATCTCAATTGTCTTTTCTAGCCACTCAAAATCTATACATTGAAACTTTCATTCTCAATTATCATATCTCTCTCTTATTCTAAATATATGTTCTCCAATTTCCTTCAAAATTTATTCAATATTTCCAATATTATGTTGTATTTGAGAGAAATCCACATCCATGCAAGTTAATGCAATAAAAAGAAAAAAACAAGTGGATTTCAGTGTATTCACTTTAGCTCAATCTATGGGATTGAAAGGAAAAAGGAAAGGTAAATTAGTTTATTGATTTATCTCATTGTTTTGTTTCTTTTACATTTTCATAATCCTTAGGTCCGATGAAAATTACACCAAAAAAAGTATAATAGTCCAAACAGCTTCAACCAAATTTATTTTGTAGATGACATTAGTTGTGCATGTTCTTTCTTCCTTGTGTTGAAAACCATGCCTTTAATTTTACTCAAGGTCACTTGTAAATCATGAACATCATAAAATGAACTCAATATATTAAAATAGTAGTGAGCAGTGTTCCTTCAGCATAATAGTTGATATTTAAATCTAATACTGGTAAGGTATTGTATAATTTGGTAGTACACCTTCCACATATGATGGTTGGAAATGCAATTCAATACTAACATGGTATTGCATAATTCAAAAAAAAATATCAACACAAAACTATTCATGGTAACATCCCATTGCAATAAAGATTAATGGATTAGCTATAACTACATGAAAATTATACAATTACAAATTTTTGAAACTTTGATCATTGCTTATTTCTCAATATTTAATAGCTAATTAACACAAAGAATTACATGTAATAAATGATAACTAACTTTCTTCAAGAAATAAAAAATAAATAAGATAATAAATATTTAAGATGATAACTAACTTTCTTCAAGAAAGAAACAATAAAGAAGACAAGAAATATTTATTTTTTAACACATTAAATCACAACCTTTAAAAGATAGATTAAATGAAATCTAGAGATCATTCAAGAAAATAGATAATTAATGTTTTTCCTCAAACATAAAAGTATTTTCATTTCTATTATGCATTTTTTTTGCCAAAGGAAGTAACAAACATTGACAACAAGTTGTTGGCATGTTTCCATCATATATAAATTTTATAAAATATAATTTTAAAAAATGAATCTAAACAAGTTTTTAATTATATTGTAATTTTCAATGATGTAAAAGTTATTTCATACTACAATTTACCAAAATCAAATACAATTTCCAAAAAATCTAGCACAAAAAACTTAGATATTTCTATTGGTGAATCTTTGTGCACTACTAGATTTTTTGGTAATAAATTAATTACATATATTTTATTAAATATGATCTACATGCTTGGTGGAGGTATGAAAAATAGAAATACACCTTTCCCCATAGAAATTACATTTGTCAAACTATATTGACCTACTTGATACCTCTTAATATAACTAGAATAATAATGACAACTTCATCCAAGACTTGAATGTATCTTCTTCTCCAATGCCTTTTGACAATCAAGATTCCAAACACTCCCCAAAATCCAACAGCAATACTTGCCATCCACTCAACATACCAATGCCAAGGGATTTCTCCTCCTTCCCCGTCCTCTTCTTCTTGAGTATGTTTGATATCAATTATTCCACATTTACAAGTTTTATTATCAAGTGGAAATCCACAAAGACCAAGGTTCCCAGAGAAACATGTAGGATCAGTGAATGTTGCAAATTGACGCCCTATTGGAATTCTTCCACAAAACATGTTGTTAGATACAATGAAAGAACTCATAAATGAGAGTTTTAGCAACTCACTTGGAATCTCCCCTTTCAAATTATTGTCTGAAAGGTCCAATGACTCTAATTGCTCTAACATCCCAAAACTACTTGGAATTTTTCCAGTAAGAATATTTCTTGATAAGTTCAATGTGTGTAGACCTTTAAGGTTGCCAATTGTTGAAGGAATTTCATTTGATAACTGATTCCTAGATAGATCAATACATGTGATAAGTAATAAAATAGAACTCACATACACTTGTTCAAATCCTTTGTTGCTCACTTGGATCTCTTCTCTATAGTAATAGCCCAAATAATGATGACTACTATTTGATATTTTTACTTGTGCATCCATTATAGCTTTCAAATTTTCCAATTTTGGTGGGATGGCTCCAGACAACTTATTATTTGAAATATCTAACACATGGAGGTTGGAAAGATTGCTTAATTGAATTGGAATGTGTCCATGGAAATCATTTGACCTTAAAACAAGTATCATCAACTCAGATAAGTGTGCTAGCCAAAGGGGTATATTACCCACCAATAAATTTTCACCCACATCTAAAATTTGCAAGCTAGAACAATTTTGAAGTCTTGATGGCAAGTTTCCCTTCAACATATTTCCATTGAGTTGAAGTGTCAAGAGAGAGCTTAGCAATCCAATCTGAGTTGAAATGTATCCTGACAAATTATTCTTTCCCAAATTCAATCTTTTCAAAGAAGAGCAATTAGTTAGGCTTGATGGTATTTTACCAGATAATCCATTTTTTGAGAGGTCCAACACCTCCAATTTTTGTAGAAGACCAATAGAAGAAGGAATGCCACCATTTAGTTCATTTTTTGAAAGTGACAAAAATTCAATGCTAGGTAGAAGCTTGCCAATTTGTACTGGGATAACACCAACAAATCCATTTTGTGACAAATCCAATAGTTGCAAATTTGGTAAAACTGTTGAAGGAATTGGAAGGAAACCATTCAACATATTCTTATGTAGATCTAAACTCCTAAAAGAGCTCATGCTCAAGGCAAGTGGAAGTTGACCTTGCAAGTTATTGTATGATAGATTCAAGTCTTGTAGATAGGATAAATCTCCTAGCCAAGATGGAATATTTCCAAAGAGACTATTTTGGGAGAGATACAAAACTTGTAATTCATATTGTGTTGAGAGGAATGGAGGCAAGATACCTTCAATATTACAAGAAGCCAACCTCAAGCTAGATAAGGAAAATGGAGGTATCCATTTTGGGTCAATTTGAATAGTCAATTTATTATGAGAGAGGTAAAGTGTATCAAGGTTACTAGTACTTTTGAAAGCATCAAGAGAAAAGTGGTCTTTTAGGTTGTTGGATGAGAGACAAAGAAAAGTCAAAGATGAAAGGTGACCAATAGACAATGGTACGCTACCACTTAGTTCATTGTTGCAGAGATCAAGATAAGTCAAAGATGAAAGTTGACCAATAGACAAAGGTATGCTACCACTTAGTTCATTGTTGGAGAGATCAAGAGAAGTCAAAGATGAAAGTTGACCAATAGACAAAGGTATGCTACCACTTAGCTCATTGTTGGAGAGATCAAGATCGGAGAGGGAGGTGAGGTTTTGGATAACATTGGGGATTATGGTTAGAGAGCAACTTGAAAGGCTGAGTTCTTGGAGGAGATGGAGATGAGAAAGGGTTCCTTCCAATTCCCAACTTGTCATATTCAACAACACATCATGAAGATACAAAGATTTTAACTCCTGGAGTTTCTCTGTCCACCTTAAATTAGAGCTAAACAACCCCAAACCTGAAACATGTAAACTTTGCAAGTGTGAGAGATTCCCAAGCTGCCATGGAATTCTACCTTGGAATCCACTATCGTCCAAGATGAGGTAAGTCAAGGCATGTAGAGAGCCAACATCCATTGGAATTTCACCTTCAAAATAATTGCCACTGAGAGCTAGATGTCCCAATTTTTGGAGGCCAGAAATTTCTGAAAATATTAAACAATTTAACATTAATATATTAGAAATAACTTATCACTAAAAAATAAAATAATTATTTTTTATTTTAAATACAAATGAAATATAAAATTACTATTAATTTTTTAATCTATAAAAAATAATATTTAAATAAAAATCAAACACCCAATATATTTATTATTTACTTGAACATAATCTTTAAAATTAAATATTAGTGCCTTTAGGTAGAAGGCCACTGAAGTAATTCCAGCTTAAGTCCAAATACTCTAGGTGCCTCAACTGGAACAAAACTGGAACGAGTGTTTTGTAAACATATTCATTGTCTGAACTCCACTTATGCTTAGTGAAGAAGATGAGTCCGATGACGTGGGAGGAGGAGTGGCTGCATTGAACATCAGCCCACTCGCAGCAATTAAACCCTCTCCACGATTCATCATAGTACTTGGCTATATATGAATCCATGTAGTCATGATACTCATTCTTGAAAGCAAGGAGGACATCTCTCTCATCTGGAAAGCATGAAGGATAACAGGTGGCACTCACAGAGCAGCATGTCATCACAATAAACAAGCACAGCATAACAGAGAATCTTTCCATTTTATCTCACCTGCAATAATGTTTGATTGAAAAGAATTAGACAGTAGTTAAATAAGTATTGAGCGTAATAAATGAATAAAGAAAGAAAGAAACGAAGGATGGAGTAGGAAGAATACCCAGAGCAGAACAGAACAGAAGAGGAGACGAAGCGAAGGAATGAATTATAAGAAGAGGGAGTGAGAGTATTTATAACACGCTAGTCAACAAAATTTGGAAAAACGTTGATTTTAAAAAGAGTAGGTGAGTGGAAATGGTCATATCGTATTGGCAACGAAGGAAAATAGAGTGTTCCATAATGGTTAACAGCTAAAGAGGGTGGAGTCAACTAACAGTCAATCAACGTTGCGTTTCCCACACGAAGGAAAGCAAGTCAACAAAGACTGGGAAAATTGGTTCGTTGCTCGTGATTTTATGAGGTAAGTTTGAATGCTCTACTTAAAACGATAATAATTTGCTATTTGAAAAAAAATATGTTTGAAGAAAATGGTAGAAGTTCTTCATTGAAAATATTAATGAATTCTTCTATTTTAATTGGATAAATCTTATTCACTTTCATTTGAAACTAGGAATTGATGGATTTTTTATTGGACTTATTTTATTAATGGGATTTTTAACTACTCTAGTTATTTTAGTTTCTTGTCTAGGTATTCAAAATTCCGACTGTTATATTTCTTGATGTTGACAATGTATAATGGTCAATTATTTTGATGATATTCTCCATAGCCACATGATGCACTATTTTTTTACTAAAATATTTTTTAAAAACAAACTAATCACATTATAGTGCAAGCATACATTATGACTCAATTGATACAAAGCCATATTATATGCACTCTTTTAGTAGTGCAATTATTCTTTTTAATAATGAAAGTAAATCAAGTTTAACAAAATGAAATTCTATAACTTTAAGTTCTTAGTTATGTCTCCTATTTTTTTTGTTTAGGACCACTTTATAGTGTTAATTTATTAATGGATGTTATGATAACAAGCCTTAAGGGTATGTTCCCTACTTTGATCAAGTAAACATGGAACACAAATAGGAAACTTTAAAAAAAATAAAAAACCTTTATCTCATTCTCAATTGTCACCTTTGATTGAGCTTAAAAGGAAAGAGCACCCAAGATGAAAGACTCAAAACAAGCCTCTCAAAGGCCTCTTGATGCACATAAAGTGTGTGGATGTGCTCAATTTTTTTGACGAGAGATTGTAGTATATGGATTGTCACACTAGTAGCATAACCTTGCATTTATGAAGTATATCAAAATAGATTACAAGAGGTTTTATTTATAGATTTGAGGGAGGATTGATTAACAGATAGAATTTATTTTTAATATTGTTGGAAATATTGTCATTGATGTCAAAGGAAATTGTAGCTTTCAAAGGCCACTAATCGTACCTTCAATTGAAAGTAATAAGATGCACACAAGGCTTCCAAAGATGTCACAAAACAGTTTGGACAAGTGATTAGAGAAGACAAATTTCAGTGAGAAAGTGTTGCAAGCAATTCGCTAAATCACCTTGAATGGAGGCCAACCCTAGAAGAAATAATACTATATATTCAATATGTTGGCCTACCTATTGATGTTATGTTTTAGGAATTGACCCCTCTCTATGTTGGCGCCTTTTTAAATGAGGTCAACCTTTGAAGAATTAAAGTAAATTAAATATGCTTTGATGAGGCCAACCTAGTTTGTGAAAATGTACATGAATGCATATAAATAGAAGTGGTTTGGAGGTTTTAGATTAAGCAATTTAATGCAAATGATTTTTGATTTAGAGAAAACCTAACCTGAGAAGATGGAGAGAAGATGTAGAGAAAAAATATATGTGAAGGATTAGCAAGAAACACAATGAGAAATCAGTCCAATTAAGAGTAGATGTAGAGCAGAAAAATGAAGAGCATTGAAGACTTCTATTGAAGGAAAGTTTAGAGAAGACTTGGTCATAATTTTGGAGAAAATTTATAAGCCATTCTATGAGGCGAATTGGACCAACACAATACCTTATCGGTGAAGAAACCTTGTAAGGAAAATCATATCATCATAGAGAGAATCTGTGAATACATTCCTTGAGGTGAATCATGCTAGCATAGAAGCAATCTACATGAGGCAATTCACTCCATTATTTGGAGCAGATGCAAACTTTGGTACATTCATCACATCATTTTGGAGTAGTCATAAGTGCATATTTGTAGCAGCTATTGGAGAGGTTGGTGCCTTCAAATTTAGAATAGATTGGTGTCTCTTGCTAAGTTGGTGCTCAATTGTAGGGGGTTGGTGCCTCTAGTAGGTTGGTGCATACAAATTGTACTAGCAAGGATTGATGTCACCAATGGGTTGGTGACTATGAAGTACAAATTTCCTATAAAATAAATATATTTTTTGTGGTTTTACCTAGGTATGAGGGTTTCCACAAAAATCATGTGTGCATCTTATGCTCTCTATTGTTAGATCTTGCATGTGTAGATACCTTGATTATTTCTTTATGATTCCAAAGTTATAAATTGAAAACATTGGTCTTATACTAATTCACCCCCCCCCCTCTTAGTATAAGTGTGTGTGTGTGTGTTTTCTTCAAATATCAAGGGTTAAGATTGTTTAATAGGTTTGGAGCCATGATAGATCTCCAAGTGACACCTTGAAATTGGTGGAAAAAATGATCTCCATGATTCAAAGAGATTGGAAAGTGGAGATCTTATTATAAAGGATCAAAGGGACATTTTTGGAATGCCAAAATTTCTTTTTCTATATATGTGAAGGGTGAAGATCTTCCTAATAAAATAGATGGATGAGATTACATGAGAGAATTTTTTGTTTAAATGAGAAACATGGATTAATGTACATGCAAATTCCTTTTTTGGACACATGTGAATTATGGGAACTTGGGAAAGATTTAACTAGATAAATCATGCTTTGTCTTGGGCTAATGATTAAGTAGATTAAATAGTTAGCTTTTTTTACTAATCATGTGCGGGGAAAAAGGGGAATTAAATAAAAAGATTTTATTTAAAGACATCATAATTCCACAATCCATATTGAATAGTGTGTGTCATGTTTGGATTCAACTGCATGATATTTGTTTGCGACAACGTTTTGGATCACACAATATTGATAAATAAAGAAATTGGGTGAAAGAAGGTGTTCAGTTTTTATTAGAGGGAAAAAATTAGGTATTGGTGGTGAATAAATAGGGCTAGAGGGTCACTCAAACCTTAGAGCAAGTAGAGTATAGAAGAGTATATAGTTGAGGGTAGATGGAGAATGTACTTTTAGATCATCATCAAGCAAAGCAATTGAAGTAGTATAGGAAATTTGTGCAAGTGGAAGCATCTATATGTATGAAATGTTAAGGCTTAGGATACTTTTAGGGGCATTATTGGGGGTAGAAAATTAGGAAAGTGTGCATGCCAAACTACGAAACTCATGTTTTAGCATGGGTTTGGAAGCATGCAATGCATGAATGGGATTACATAATGTATGAAAACAAGTTTTGTGTATGCATCGAAAGTAACATTTTCATAGGCAAATGGATGCATGTGAAAATTCTATGGAATTTCCAAGATTAGTGCATGTGTTTGGGAATCAACATATGAATTTCATTGTGAATCATGTACATTCACCATGAGGCATGTGCATGTTTCAACATATTTATTTGGAGTGAGACATATGCATTTCATTATTTTAGCATATTTGTGCATATAGTAGTGCATGCATGGAAGAATAGGTTCGTATTGATTTTGGCATGATTTGACATGGTTTCTAACTAGATGTAGGAGAAATTATTTTCCACCAATGACTTAGGAAAGGTGATCGTGTGCGTGCTATATTTGACAACATAGTTTGATGATATGTACTAGGGCTATATGGACTAGTGTGTTGTGTTACATCATACAAATGTCATAGATTACAGTACATAAGAATATTGAAAGTATTGGTGGAGAGAAAACACAATGAGACTAGATGAATCTTTCAATTTGTGATTAAAATGTGATTGGATTTAAAAAGAATGTAAGGGTCTTGGAGTAGTTTTGGACAATGTTGTGAACCTGTCATGTTGTTGTTCTACTCCTAGGATTTCATACCTTAAGTTTGGTATCATTTAGGAAACTTGGGTGGCCTATTGTGAGGTCTTGCAAAATCATATGAATGTTGTCATTTTTTAGGGGTTTCTTTTTTAGGGTAGGAGTTAAGGGTGTTGGGGAGGTGATTCTAGTCCTCCCCATCTTCTCCTTCATTTTTATATGGTGACACATGATTGAGGAAATCAAACTCTCCTTTTGACCCCAAGTTGCGTTTTGAGATTTATGATTTCTCATAGTATTGTAGACACAATTAGGTGTCTCCTCACTATTTGAGGCGTCCTAGAGGTTCCTCCCTAGTCTGAGGAAGCTCATTGCCTAGGACACTAGCACCCCTATAGGGACACTCGTTTCTAGGAAATATGAAAAGGACACAAGTTCCTAAATGGAACTCAAGTGCCCTAAAAGGACATGGGAACCCTTGCAGGACATTGGAGATGGGTGCTAATGTCCTTGAGTGTGCAAGTTTTGTTCCTTTTTTTAGTAGAAGGTATTTCAAGGACTCGTAAATGGAAACCCTATTAACGAAAATTGTTCCTCATGGTCCTAGGAGTCTAGTGATATTCTAAGAATGTCCTTATGTGTTGGTATTGAGGAGCTATGGTATTTTTTGCATCATTTTATGTGCCTTCTTTTGAAGTTGTTTGATTGTCAAACCTAAGGCTAGGGAGATTGTTCACCCAATCTTGTGAGGACTTCAGAAGGCTAAAAGCCTTCATTGGGTATGTGCAAGATCATCATGGAAAAAATAGGCCCTTAAGTGGCAAAAAATTCAAAAAAATCAGTGTTAGGCAACTTGATGTAAAAATTTGAATAAGTTATCTATATTATTTCAAAAATATGTAAGAATAGAATCTGTCGAAAATTGAATGTAGTTTCTAAACCACTAGATTTATTTATAAATAAATAAAATCTATTTGGTGAAAATTTGAAATTTGAATGTAGTAGTACTTAAATTTCAAGAAAAAAATAAGAAGTAGGTGTCTGTCTGACCACCCTAACCATAATAAAATGATAAAAAAAATTATAATATTTTAGATATAACTAGAGGACTCATGTCCAGATGTGATGCATATTTTTTTGTATTTTTTTCCAAGTAAATAATTAGTTATGAATTTTTTATTACAACTTTTAAAAAATATAAAACTCTTATGTCTGACCACCTTAACTTGGTCAAAACTTCATGATTTTTTTTTTTTAATAATCCTATATTATGTGAAGCATAGAATGTGACGCATGTTTTGGATTCAAAAAATGTGATATCGTTTGAAAGTTATAGATGTTTTTCAATCAGCCTATCAATTAGGACTTTAGTCGTAATTCTAATAGAAAATAAATAATAATAATTTATTAAATTCAAATTAAAGTATAATTTATATTGGTGGAAAGCTGAGAATCTCCTCTAAAAACCCTTTTCGTTTCATCAATTTTGGGTTAGAAAAAGTCGTCAGCCACATACCCTACAAATACCCATAATATTGCCACTTTTTGGCCCATCATGATCCTGCACATACCCCATTATTAGCCTTTTTTTAATGTTCTCAACACTCCTCATAGGTCAAGGGGTGTGTGTAGTAGTATTCATCCGCTTACATGCAATTTCATGTTGTGAGAAGACATCTTGAGAAGCGTGTGGTTGTATGGAAGTGACCTATCTTCATTCGAGTTAGTGGAGAGTTTGTGCCCTATGGTTAGGCAACCTCTTGTGAAGGTTTTCCTTTGTTTTCAAAGTTGTTAAGTGCGTTAGGATGAGGATTGGAGGTTGATGATTCCCTCATCCTATCCTGGTGTGTGTTGTGAGAGAAAATGATCATGGATTAGTAACTGATCGTCATGTAGGTTTTGTCCCCTCTCTCTCTCATAGGTTCATTGTGGTGAATTTATCCTGAGCGTTAGTCTTCTATAGTTGCCATTTTCTTATGCAGTGTTGAGGTTATTTTGTTGTCTTATCATTGTGTTGTGTTCATGTGACACTAATGTGCACATTGTTATTTAAGTGTAACATGTTGCATTATCAACCTTGTTGTTGAATTGTTAAAAAAAAGGTCCATTAGGTTTTATTCTGAGCACGTTGGTTTGGGGGATTACATTTGGTATCAGATCCCATGTTGCATTTTCACTACGATCTCTAATTGTTATCGTTGTTTTTGGTTTTAGTGTACTTGATGTGTGGTCCGAAGTGTTTATTTTTTTAAAAGGTGATCTTAGGACTTCTTGCTTTATATGCCTTAGTATGGCATTGTAAGGGGGTTGAGTATATCAACCCATGCCTTATGTTTGTGGAGGAAGGGTGCCTCCTAGGCCTTACCATACTCAATAGGATTGGAGTGATGACCTTCGTTGAGAGTATACTCAACATGATTAGTATATACGATAGAAAATACTAAATGGCTTCTTCCTTTATTTAACTTTAATACGAAAATATTTTTCCACGTCAACTAAAAACACTACTGAATACCTTCTCCCTTCATTTAATTCATGTTCCCACCGGCTAAGACTTTTCTATGATATTCATTTCACAAAATACATGATAACTTTCCTTGGTCAGCACGACATTCACTATCAATGTCACGTCCACACTAAATTATTTTGACAAAGGAGAAAACCTGCCAAAATTTTGTCGACACTTTTTTTATTGGAATAAAAGCTTTTATTAAAAAATTTGTTGACACTTGACAGATGACATAAGCCTCAATCATGTCACAACTTTCTGTCATTTTTTCTAACTGCCTTAGTCTCTATTGACGGATAAAACAAGCACTTTCAAAGCTTTTGTTGGTAGAAATTCAGCGTGCCTTCTTTCTTCACAATTCTCTGTTTCAGAGAGGAAATCATGTTAAAGCCTAATAATATCATTTCAGATTTTATTATAGGTGATTATGAATTTTCTTGCATTCTTCTTCTCGAATTAGTTTTTAGAGCTTTTATTATCTAGCATTTGATCGTGTTAAAAAATTGAAAATTTAAAGTTTATTTTAAGATAATTTAATAAAATGTATATGTAATAAAAAATAATTTAGATTAGTTAATTAAAAGTTGAAATTTGATATTTTGTGTTAGAAATTTACAATGTATAAATAGAAATAATAGTATTTAGTTTTATAATTGATGAATGCATAAGTATTCATGTAGATTTAAATATAATATGAGTTCAAATTCGAATCTAATAGATTTTGAGATTGAGAATAGTAGGGGAGAGGGGCCCATAGTGGAGCACCCTAACTTCACATTCCTCAAAATCCTATGTGGAAATTTCAAATCACTCCCAATTTTGTACAATAGTTTATTTGGTAAATCATGTGCTTTTATATTTTGTTTTAGGGCCACATAATCAAATATGATGCCACATCAACATGCTTTTTGTTGAGGTATTGAAAAAGGCCCAAAAAAAAAAAAAGTTAGACCAATAGTGGTGCACTAAGTCATGTTTTATTGGTGTGCTGATGTGGCATCGCATGATTTGTCACTTTGCATACTTTATGGATAAAAAGTGTTTTGCAATTGGATATTAAAGTGCTCCACTGTGGGGCCCACTCAGGACTACTTCTATCCCTACTACTGAACCCTGCTCCATTATGGGCCCCTCTCCCCTAAACGATAGATTAGTAATAATTTTGGAATCAAAATCTTCTATTTAAACTATATAGGAACAAGTTTCATGATTAAGGAGGAATTTGTGACTGTAATCTTGTCCCACACCCATGAATTTGTACTATGTTTTGCATAATTTTGTTCTTTAATTCACTTGATCAACTTTAGCTTATTTGTCTTTTTGATAACTAATGGAATTGTGGTGTTTATAAATAACTTTGTATGGCTACTAGTATGTAACAAGAGGACTTGTTCTCCTAGGTCCACACAAGGAAACATGAATGGATAAATATATAAAAGTAATCTTTAGTCATTCAAACGCTCTAATAATATTTACAAAAAACCATATTCCTTTTAGTGCATTAATTGAAGCTTTTTTACATGTATTATATGTGAATATTGCTTGAAGAGCTAGATACGATTAGAAAGAATGCATGAATATATTTGCATACAATGGCATAGCAACAAATTGCACAAATTTATGCTTAATTGGCCCTAGGTGGAAAAGGTAATGAAGTGAAGTTAGTTAAATTTAAATTTATTGATACGAGATTGTAATTGTGAAGACATCTATGACTACAAACTAATCATGAGAAACAACACTCCCTTAAAATAAATGCAAACCTAAATGGGAAACAACATGATTATACAAATTTTACCATTACATTTTTCCTCCATTTTAAGGTGCATGTAAATCCTAGAATGATTATGGATCTAAAATTATGTAGCATTCATTAATGTGTATGTAGGTATATCTTAAACAATCAAAGGATATCACTATGGGGTCCATGTAAAGTAATTGTCCTTATGAGGATGTGATCATTAATGTTGACATTCCATATAGTCACTACAAGAATAAAAGATGAATATCTATAAGAATTTGTAACTATTTGTACTTCTAAACATGAGAATAATAACAAGATATGCCTACTTGAATGTTGGTTGTATCCATAGGATGCAAGACATTATTGGGAGAGGGAAAATGGTACATGAAAAGTAAATTTAATCTTACAAGCATGTAAGCATATATTATTATGTAATCATATATGCATATATAGTACTGATTTTCAATATGTAACTATCATATATGTGTCTCAAAAGACAATAATGATAAATACATGGGTTGGAGATGATATCAATGGATAATAATGCTTCTCCCAACTTAGAAAAATGATTTTGGTGTGACCCTTAGTGGCCCAACACACCCATATAACTGCAATAAAATTATACCATAATAAAGGGGAAGCTTGATGCTCCCATATATGAATCTATATGATTGAAGATATAATATATAAAGATAAACCATGATTCTTCCAAATGGGAAGGCTTTATTTTACCACAAGTGTAATAAAGAGGGAAGCACAATGCTCCCAAATGGGAATGATCAATGCTCCTAATATGGTAATAATGAAGGTTTAGTACCCTCAATGTGATAAAGGGAAATACTCAATGCTCCCAAGTGAGATCAAGTGGGTCATGTAAGAACACCAATATAATATGTATGTGTAAAAAAATTTATCAAATAAGAGGCCCTTCATGGGAATGATGATGTAATAAAGTGCAAATATGAATAGGAAAATGTTTGTTGCATCCCATATGTAAAGATACGGTAATAATGACTAAAATGGAAAAGGATTGATGCACAATTCTCCCCAATGAAACTTAAATGATTATGACAATATGATTTGATAGTTAAAGTAGCATGATCAAATAAGATAACCTAAAATTTCATGATAAGAATTATGATATAAGTGATAATATAAATAATGTGGAATTGATAAATATGAAGGTAAAACTAATTAAAATGTTTGTATGTGACAATAAAGGCACATGGATAGCTAAATATCTATATTTGGACAAAGTAGGAAAATGAACCTCATAAAGTAAAAGGGGTATGAGAAAGGTAAATTGATATTAATCCTTTATGTAGAGAAAAGTGCAAATGGTATGGGGGATCGAATGATGCTACTAATGGTATGAGGGAATGTTGTCCTCCAATGTAAGTTTGTATGCTAAAGACATGGTAAAATTAGTACACATGATGTGGGGGCTTAATTATTACCCAAAAATAATGATATAGCAATGAAAAAAGGCATGCAAGCAATCCAAGTATGAAATAAAGAATAATGCAATGGTAAGTAAAGCATAGGAATAAAGATGATATAAAAAAGAATAAGAGGAAATATGTCAAGCAAGGAAAATGGAATGTAAGATGACTCCACAATTGGGGAAGATAAGAATACAAGCAAATATAGAAGGTGAAAGAAGTTTAAAGAGAACACCAAATAAGTTGTAACAAAAAGAGAAAATATAAGGACACATAAGGTAAATGGAAGAATAGGTAAGGGGGATTACAACATACATGGAATAATAAAAAAATATTGAATAGAAATAAAATAAAGCATGAGAAAGAAATGTGATGAACAACACAACAATTTTTTTAAATCACTTGTATCATCATGCACTACTAAAGGTATATTTGTGTCATCCACATGCTAACTAGAAACATGGACATATGAACATAAAGTTAGGATAAAGAAAGCTAAAAAATAAAATGTATTGATAACTAATAAAGAGTAATGTTATCTAAGAAATGAATTCATCTCTCATATTCGGATGTTTCACTTTTATGTCATTTATAACCTCGATATATGGTATGTTGTGATGAAAACTAGGATTATTGTACATATAAGCCATGTGGATAGTGGGAGAACAAGGATTTGAAGATAAGACATGGGAGAAAATCCATATTTCTATATTTTTCTCAAGTGGACTAGGAATATATTGATAAACAATAAAAGCATGGGGCCAAAATTATGAATTAAATATAAAGAAAACATGACACATCAAACCATTAAAAATGTATTTTAGATACTCATGTATAATATAAACTTGATAAAAATAAAATTTCATCATAAATATTCATAATTTGTGAGTTGAAATTATGGATAGTAAAATACAAGGTTAAACAATAGGAAATAAGTAAAAATTGTGAATTCTAACTTATATAAAGCCTGCAACTTGGATTATAGAAAAAATAATACTTAATTGATGACAAAAGGAATGAAATATCTTATAATAAAATCCTTTATCTAGCTTCAATTTTTTCTCCAAGCAATGATTGATTGTTTAAGTAGAGTGTGGTTTCCTAGTTCTATAACATAACCTTGTTGCATTTGATTTTCTTCCTTGAAAATGACATGGGGATTATTCAATTTATATATTTTAGATGGGTTGGTGGGATGGATTAGACTATATCTTGTGAAATGGAGGATTAGGGTTGATTATCATGTAGGGGAGAATGAGGATAAAAAGTGGCACATCATTTTATTGTTACACGTGATTAGGGTAAGGATGTAGGAGAATTAAAATATAGAGATTGAAAAGGTTCTTGTTGGAGCCTTGTGCACCTACATCCATGTTCAATATTTTGGTTTCTTGTGCAAGGTTGATTCTTTATTATTTTAGTAAGATTTTTTGGAGAAATATGCAAATGATTAGTTAGTTTACTAAACTTGATGTGTTTATTCAACTAATGATGAAGGGGATTTAAAAGGAATTAAATAAATGTTTCTATATTTATTTAATAAATGGGAGAATTTTGTGGAATTGATTGACTTAATTAAATAAATGTGATTTATTCACATTTATTTAATTAAGGTAGGAACATTAGAATAAAAGGTCTAACGAGTTAACTTAATTGAATAAGTAAATATATTTTATTCAATTAGTTGGAAGAAGTGTTAGAATGGTTAGTTGAATAGTTAAAAATTATTTAATTAACATTAGAAAAATGCTTATGGATTTATTTAATGGAAATGATTTATTTAATTAATATTGGCAGAAGATTTATAATTTAGTCCTTGTGTGATGATGATGAAAATCTAGGAATGCATTTTAGACATCTATATTTTTTCCCTCTTAAAGATGACATTGTATAACATCATTTTAAAGAAAAATAAAAACAATGTTTTTTGGAAGGGATTTGCTAGCCAATGAGAAAAGTATTGGTATGGATGCCCCATTGAGAGGGAATATTGGGTTACATGGACTTGGATGGTATATCAATAGAAGAAAAAAGGTTTAAGGGGTGAAAATTTTGGTTAGGAGGGTAACATCAGAATGGGGAAATGAAAAAAGTTGGAGGAAAAACCAATAAATAGGTGTTGATTTGGGTGATGTAATGTTTTTCCTCGATAAAATGAATAACTAGATATATAGAGTGTGGAAGGAGAAGTTGAGGAAAAGTGAAATGAATAATAGTTTCTTAACATTAGAGATGTTGAACACTTCCAAAGACTAGGGCAGGGTTGGGGGGGGGTAAAATCAATCTACACAAAAGTTAATCCCTTCCAAAATTTAACTATTTTATCATAAGACTACCTTCTTTACAAGATCAAAAACCTTTAAATAGAATAGTAACAAAGAATGATATAGCATTTTGAATCCTTATCAACTTTAGTACTTCTTAAACATTGAAAGATATAGAAATTCTACTTCTAAATAGATCATCAAAGAGCAATAGAGAACACACACATGCACAAGGAAAACACCAAATTTACGTGGAAAAAAAATGAGGGAAAAACAACATTGAGAGCTAACTCACAATATAAGTCTCACCACCTTAGAATAAGAAACAAAAGACTTGTTGAACTAAAGATAACATGACTTCATGAGCAAGATATAGCAACCTAATGAGATTCACTATCTCAGATCAAGATATAATATGATTTAGAGAGAATTACAATGATTTCCAACACAACACTCTATTGATTGAGGCATTATACCACAATTGATCTTTCATTTCACACAATTTAGCACTATCACTACTAGATATTCAATACAATTCATATACACACTTCTTCTCTTTCATACACTTCTCCATCTCATTGCACCTAAAATGATCTTGCATTTATATCCACCACAACACTTCAAAAATTTAATTAGGTCAGCTAGAAAGAGGATAAAATAATAAATTCAAGTGGTTGGCCACCAAAACGTAATGTAGTCCTATCCAAAAGATAGAGAGGACCAAAAATAATCTTAGCACATCTTCCAATGTGATTCAAAACCATTTAAATGAAAATGCACATCAACCTAAGTTGGTATCAAGGAAATGTGTGGATGAAACATCGAAGCACATAACCAATCAACCAAAAAAAATATTTCAATTGAATTTACTTGATTCAGTCACAAATAGGATAGGCCGGGAAACAAATCTATCATAACACACCTTCCATTACTAGCACAATCCCCCCAAGAACACGACACAAGCAAAGGAACAAGCTCTGACAACCAAATATCCACAAATAACCTAGAAAACCAACTCAAGCCAGAATGTGGCACCAAAGTGGCCAATTAGCAATGCATGAATCACATCACGGGGATGTTCATTTAACATAAAAAAACACTTCCAAATAGTTCTTTCATATTGTCATGCCATCAATAGCCATCACAAATCAAATAGATACAAAAAACTTCATTTAGGAAGCACAAAATATATAGCTAGATGATGTAGCATTAGTATAACAACTTATGGATCACTTAAACATATGATATTGGAATTGAGACTCTACATGTATACATTGAGAGCACATTCACCAAGCTGTGGGAGTAGAGAAATCAATGTGGAGAAACGCATAGCATTTCCTAGACCATTCTAGACAACCAACAACACTACGAACCTTTTGCAATTCACAAAGATCTCCTCAACAACATAGGTGACCTCAAACTTGATAGGAGTGCAACATCCACAAAACATTGACATTGAATACCAAATTGCAAGACCAAAGTGTCAACAATGGAGGAATGTAGAGCATTCTCCTAGACATACTTTAATGCAACTTCCTAAACTAGAAACATTTAAGCAACTTGTGGAGGCCAAAACTTCCTTTCATCAACACATACTTCATCAGGAACACTAGGAGAGACCATAAGACATACTATAAACCTTCAAAAACATCTCTCCACTATCACTCATGCTTCTAATATTCACTGAATATATCATTATGAAATCAACTCTATTGATAGTAATAATGCATTATATGAACTTTAGCAACTCTTCTTTGATAAGGCATGTCATTCAATCATAAATTTCAGCAATTATTCTTTGATAAGGCATGAAATTCAATAATGAACTTCAACAATTCTTCTTTGTTAAGGCATGGTATCCAATCGTGAACTTCAACAATTCTTTTTTTATAAGGCATAAAATCCAACTACATATGAACTTCAACAATTCTTTTCCCAAGTTCTAATATCAATGAAAACCAAAAAAAATGGTGTTGAAATCAATGAAAATAACTCCCAACAATATCCATAGTGTTGACATCAATGAAAACATTTTCCAACTAGAGAAAGGAAGTTTGGGAGAAACAAAGGTGTGTGGTATGCTATCATAAGCTGAGTCCATTATTTTTGTGTTTAATTCAATATTATGAGAATTTAGTAGGTCTAGGAAGGTATTTGGGTGAATGCACCAAAGTAGGTTTAGCAAAGGAACCCATGCGAATGGTGTATGAATAATCAACAATAGCATCCATATGATTGACACATTCATACAAAAAGGTGTAAGTGTAGTAGGTTCTGGTGTAAGAAAAAAATGATATAGTGTAAGAAGATGTGGGTTGGTGTGAACATAATTGTTGGTGTATAACCAAAGAGGAATAGTGCAAGAACACTAACTAGTAGCACAGGTGCATGGTTAGGAATGGGGGAAGAAAAGTTAGCTAAAAGAAGGGGTTTACACGATGGGTAGGTTAGAATTACGGTTTGGGTTAAAAAGGGGTTATTAAAATGGGAAGATAGGTGAATTAATGGGGATAATGACTAAGCTGGATTAACAATTTGATTTGAAAATAAAAAACATAGATAGGAAAATGGGTGAGTGGGATAGAAAAGTGAGATGAAAAACAAGTAGATGAATAAGTAAACAAGATGAAAAACATGTAGATGAATACATAAATGGATGGGAAAATGATTAAACGAAAGAGAGAATGGGTGAAAAGATGACTCCATATGATGAAAAATGATTAAACAAGAGGGAAAATGGTTAAATGGGATTGAGAAGATGATGAAAAATTATTAAACTAAAGATAAATGGGTGAGAAAATGACTAAATGGGAAGGGAAATAGGTGGGAAAATGATTAAATGGGATGTAAGATGTGAGGGGAAATGATGAAATAGGATATGAATGGGAGAAATAGGTTAAAAAAGATGAGTAATTAGTTAAATAGGATGGAGAATGAGTGTGAAAATTATTAAACAACATTAGAAATTAGAGGGAAATAATTTAAGAAGAGGAACTTTGGTTATATGGGAGGGGGAACAATATATTAAGTTTTGGAAATATACTTAATAAGATATGTGTGTGTGTGTAGAGATTTCCAATGGTGGTAGTGCAAGATATATGGTCCATTGTGGTGAGGATAATGCATAGTTTTGATGAGGATGACTAGTGATCGATGGAGGTAGTGGGATTACAAGATTTGGAATCAATTCTCAAGTTTAGGGAAAATAGAGAATTAGTAACATTAGCAGGGTGTTGACACTTAGAGACCTCAAAATTCCATCTCCCAATAGGGGAGATGATAGTGACTTTGGAGGATGCATTGAATATTCTAAAGATCCTAATTCATGGGGATTTGGTGTATTGGTGCACAAGTGACATGCAAGGAGCACTACGGTGGCTGAAAAGGAGAGTGAAACTATCCATCTAGGGGATGGAAATAAACATAGAGGCATGCAAAGGGAGAGTACATTGGGTACCTTTGTTCCTATGGAGGGTTTTAGTGGAATATTACTAGCTAAATAGACTATATGATATTTTATGATTGTCTTTGTGGATATGGTTTCACATATGGTTGAGATGGATATAGTGTTTTCATGGGCTCTATGCACCTATATAGAGACATTTTTAGTTTATTTACTAGTAGGTGAGGATCATAACAAAATTGAAGATACTGTAGCTATGGGAGTGGATGCTAGAAATATATGATCCTTTGGTTTATGGGTGGAGGAAAGTGTATGGTAGGTAGTTGTGATCCCTTGGGGATATTATCTACTACAAGAAGGTAGTGGATGCTCTAATATATGAAAACATTACATAGAGGTAGTTCAAAATTGGATACTAATGTACGCGCATCTTGGGTGCAAGGGAAGTCAAACTCTCCTTTTGACCCCAAGTTGTGTTTTGATATTTTTGAATTATCATAGTGTTGTATACACAATTAGGTGTCTCCTTACTTTTTGAGGGGTCCTAGAGGTTCGTCCCTAGTCTGAGGAAGATCATTGCCTAGGGCACTAGCACCTCTATAAGGACACTATTTCCTAGGAACTATGAAAAGGACACAAGTTCCTAAATGGGACTAAGTGCCCTTAAAGGAAATGGGCACCCTTGCAAGACATTGGAGATGGGTGCTAATGTCCTTGAGTGTGCAAGTTTTGTTCCTTTTTTTAGTAGAAGGTATTTTAGGGACTCATATATGGAAACCCTTTTAACGAAAGTTGTTCCTCATGGTCTTAGGAGTTTAGTGATATTCTAAGAATATCCTTATGTTTTGCTATTGAGGAGATATGGTATTTTTTACATCATTTTATGTGCCTTCTTTTGAAGTTTTCCGATTGTAAAACCTAAGGCTAGGGATATTGTTCACCCAATCTTGTGAGGACTTCAAAAGGTTGAAAGCCTTCATTATTAGCCTTTTTTATGTTATCAACACTCCTCATAGGTCAAGGGGTGTGTGTAGTAGTATTATTCTACTTGTGCAATGTCATGTTGTGACAAGACGTCTTGAGAAGTGTGTGGTTGTATGGAAGTGACCTATCTTCATTCCAGTTAGTGGAGAGTATGTGCCCCATGGTTAGGCAACCTCTTTTGAAGTTTTTCCATTGTTTTCAAAGTTTTTAAGTGTGTCAAGATGTGGATTGGAGGTTGATGATTCCCTCATCCTATCCTAGCATGTGTTGTGAGAGAACATGATCATGGATTAGTAATTGATCGTTGTGTAGGTTTCCCCCCCCTTCTCTCTCATAGGTTCATCATGGTGAATTTATCCCATGAGTGTTAGTCTTCTGCTGTTGCCATTTTGCTTATACAATGGTGAGTTTGTCTTGTATTTGTCATTGTGTTGTGTTTATGTGACACTAATGTGCACATTGTTTTTGAAATTGGGGAAAAAAGATTTTGATGGGATCTGGAACCCATTACAACCAAAATCCAAACAGTTTAAACAAGCCAAAAAAGCCAGACTACAGAAAAGACAGCCTGTAGTCAACAAAAAACTAGGTCACAAACAAACACCATTAAGTTTTACAATTAGAGTTTCGTTTGTTGGAGCGAAGATTCATATCAAAAGAAGGCCCAGAGGGTTTAGATTTTTTTCCAGTAACAGTAGTCCAGCCTTCTTCAACTTGTGCTACCTTAGCCTGCCAAGCCATCCCATTAATTTTCTGAGGATGAAAATCCGCAACCTGGGAGGTAACAACAGAGTTCGCCTGAATAGGTGTGGAAATAACTGGAGAGCAATAAGAGGTGGGACACAAAGCACCATCAGTAGAGACAGAAACTGGTCTAGTAGTATTCTCAATATGATTTATCATGGTAGCTTCCCCAACGGAGGAAGGAGAAACCCCAGCAGACGAAACCCCAGCAACCTGTGAATCGAAAGCCCCAACAGCAAGTGAATCAGAAACCCCAGCAGCCTGTGAGTCAGAAGCTCCAGCAGCATGTGAATCAGAAGCCACCTACACTAATGTGCACATTGTTATTTAAGTGTAACATGTTGCATTATTGACCTTGTTGTTGAACTATTTCAAAAAAAGGTCGATTAGGTTTTATTCTAAGCACGTTAGTTTGGGACCTTACATTTGGTATCAAACCCCATGTTGCAACACCACGATTTCTAGTTGTTGTTGTTTCCCAAGTGGCTTTGGTGTGCTTGATGTGTGTGTTCTAAAGTGCTCATTTTTTGTAAGAAAGTCTTAGGACTTCTTGCCTTGTATGCCTTAGTATGGCATTGTAAGGGGGTTGAGTATATCAACCCATGCCTTATGTTTGTGGACAAAGGGTCCCTCCTAGGCCTTACCATACTCAACAAGATTGGATTGATGACCTTCATTGAGAGTCTCCCAAGGCTAAGAGTGACCAATCTCTTGTATCTTCTTGGTTGCTTGAGTTATGTGGGTTGAAGAATTACTAGACCTTTGAGTTGTTAAGAAGTGCTAGTTGCGAGAATTTCCTTTTGTGCTTGTTTTCTTGTTGAGCGTGATGATTGAAATTACCTTATGAGATCTTAAGTTTGCTTTCATAATTCTCTTGATAATCGTGATTGTGAAAATGTCAATTGAAAAGGAATAATTATATTATAAGATTTGATTGAGTATTATTTACTTTCATATGAATGATGAATTTGACTGTGAAAGAAATGATATTTTGTTCATATGCTTGATTTGGGAAAAAAATAATGGAGTGTGAATACATTCTTAAAAGAGTCTCTATTTTTTCCATTAAAATTTGATACGACAAGATTGTTCTGTATTAATAAAGAATTTAAATGACTTCTTCCTTCTTTTAATTTTGATAAGATAAATTTTTCCCCATATTTTAGAACAAATATTGAATTATTTCCTCTTCATTTAATTTTGGTACAACAAGATTTTTCTATATAAAACAAAGAATACTAAATGACTTCTTCCTTCATTGAATTTGTGTTCCCAACGGCTAAGACTTACGGTGGAAAACTATTGATTGCCTACCCACCTTCATTTCTGTGATTTCACTTTACAAAAGACACGATAACTTTCCTTGGTCAGCACGGCATTCTCTATCAATGTCACGTCCACACTAAATTTTTCTGACAAAGGAGGGAAAACCTTCCAAAATTTTGTTGAAACTTTACAGATGTCATAAGCTTCAATCATGTCATACTTTCTGTCATTTTTTCTGACTGCCTTCGTCAATTTATAAAACAAGCACTTTCAAAGCTTTCGTTGGTAGAAAATTCATAGTGCCTTCTTTGTTCACATTTCTCAGAAAATGCCCAATGCTTTTTATCTGTTGTAATTCCCTGTGTTTGGAGAGAAAATAATGTTAAAAGCCTAATAATATCATTTCAGATTTTATTATAGGTGATTATGAATTTTCTTACATTCTTCTTCTGGAATTAGCTTTTAGAACTTTTATTATCTAACATTTGATCGTGTTAAAAAGGTAAAATTTTAAGTTTATTTTATATGTAAGGAAAAATAATTTAGATTAGTTAATTAAAAATTGAAAATTGACATTTTTTGTTAGAAATTTACAATGTATCAATAGAAATAATAATATTTAGTTTTATAATTGATGAATGCATAAGTATTGATGCAGATTTGAATTTAATATGAGTTCAAATTTGAATCTAATAGGTTTTGAGATTGAGAATAGTAAATGATAGATTAGTAATAATCTTGCAATCAAAATCTTCTATTTACACTATATAGGAACAAGTTTCATGATTAAGGAGGAATTTGTGACTGTAATCTTGTCCCACACCCATGAATTTGTACTATGTGTTTTGCAGAATTTTGTTCTTTAATTTACTTGATCAACTTTAGCTTATTTGTCTTTTTGATAACTAATGGAATAGTGGTGTTTACAAATAACTTTGTATGGCTATAGGACTTGTTCTCCTAGGTCCACCCTATGAAACATGAATGGACAAATATATAAAAGTATTCTTTACTCATTCAAATGCTCCTAGAATATTTACACAAAACCATATTCCTTTGAGTGTATTAATTGATGCTTTTTTACACATTATATGTGAACATTCTTTGAAGAGTTGGATATGATTAGAAAAAATGCATGAATGTCTTTACATACAATGACATAGCAACAAATTGCACAAATTTGTGTTTAATTGACTCTAGGTGGAAAAGGTAATGAAAGGAAGTTAGTTAAATTTGAATTTAGGTCATACAATATTGTAATTGTGAAGACATCTATGACTACAAACTAATCACGAGAAATAACACTCCCTTAAAATAAGTGCAAACCTAAATGGGAAACAACATGATTATACAAATTTTATCATTACATTTTTCCTCCATTTTAAGGTGCATGTAAATCCTATAATGATTATGGATCTAAAATTATGTAGCATTCATAAATGTGTATGTAGGTATATCTTAGACAATCAAAAGATAGCACCATGAGGTCCATATAAAGTAATTGGCCTTATGAGGATGTGATCATTAATGTTGACATTCAATATAGTCACTATAAGAATAAAAGATGAATATCTATAAGAACTTGTAAATATTTGTACATCTAAACATGACAATAATAAAAACAAGATATGCCTACTTGAAAGTTGGTTGTATCCATAGGATGCAAGACATTTTTGGGAGAGGGAAAATGGTACATGAAAAGTAAATTTAATCTTACAAGCATGTAAGCATATATTATCATGTAATCATATATGCATATATAGTAATGATTGTCAATATGTAACTATCATATATGTGTCTCAAATGGTAAGAATGATAAATACATGGGTTGGAGATGATATCAATGGATAATAATGTTTCTCCCAACATAGAAAAATGATTTTGGTGTGACCCTTAGTGGCCCAACACACCCATAAAAGTACAATAAAATTATACCATAATAAAGGGGAAGATTGATGCTCCCATATATGAAGATATGACCATGAAGAGATAATATATAATGATAAACAATGATTCTTCCAAATGGGAATGATCAATGCTCCTAATATGATAAAAATGAAGGTTTACCCTCGATGTGATAAAGGGAAATACTCAATGCTCCCAAGTGAGATCAAATGGATCATGTGAGAACACCAATGTAATATGTATGTGTAAAATTTTTTATCAAATAAGAGGCCCTTCATGGGAATGATGATGTAATAAAATGAAAATATGTATAGGGAAATGCTTGTTGCATCCCATATGTAAAGATACGGTAATAATGACTAAAATGGAAAAGAATCGATGCACAATTCTCCCCAATGCAACTTTAATGATTATGTCAATATGATTTAATAGTTAAAGTAGCATGATCAAATAGTATAGCCTAAAATGTCATGATAAGAATTATGGTATAGGTGATAATGTAAATAATGTGGAATTTATAAGTATGAAAGTAAAAATAATTAATATGTTTGGATGTGACCATAAAAGCATATGGATAGATAAATATCTATATTTGGACAAAGTAGCAAAATGAAGCTCATAAAGTAAAAGGGGTACGAGAGAGGTAAATTAGTGTTAATCATTTATGTATAGAAAAGTGCAAATGGTATGGGGATCAAATGATGCTACTGATGTAACTTGAAAAATATAGACCTAAAGCTCCAAAGTATAAAGAGGTGAGGGAGTTTTGTCCTCCAATGCAAGGTTGAATGCTAAAGACATGGGAAAATTAGTACAAATTATGGGGCACTTAATTATTACCCAAAAATAATGGTATAGTAATGAAAAAGGCATGTGAACAACCCAAGTAGGAAATAAAAGAAAAATACAATGGTAAGTAAAGCATAGGAATAAAGATGATATAAAAAAGAATAAGAGGAAATATTTCAAGCAAGGAAAATGGAATCCAAAATGACTACAATTAGGGAAGATAAGAATCCAGCCAAATATAGAAGGTGAAAGAAGTTTGAAGAGAACACCAAATAAGTTGTAATAAAAAAAGACCAAATATAAGGACACATAAGGTAAATGGAAGAATAGGTAAGGGGGATTACAACATACATGGAATAATAAAAAATGATCAAATATAAATAAAATAAAGCATGAGGAAGAAATGTGATGAACAACACAACACATTTTCTTTTATCACTTTTATCATCATGCACTACTAAAGTCATATTTATGTCATCCAAATGCTAACTAGGAACATGGACATATGAACATAAAGTTAGGATAAAGAAAGATAAAAAAATAAAATGTATTGATAACTAATAAAGACTAATGCTATCTAAGAAATGAATTCATCTCTCATATTCAAATATTTCACTTTTATGTCATTTATAACCTCAATATATGGTATGTTGTGATGAAAAATAGGTTTATTGTACATATGCCATGTGAATTGTTAAACAACAAATATTTGAAGATAAATCATGAGAGAAAATCTCTATTTCGATATTGTCCTCATGTAGACTAGGAATAGATAGATAAACAATAAAAGCATGGACCAAAACTATGAATTAAATATAAATAAAACATGATACATCAAACCATTGAAAATTTATTTTAGATACTCATGTTTAATATAAACTTGATAAAAATAAATATTTCATCATAAATATTTATAATTTGTGAGTAGAAATTGTGGATAGTAAAATACAAGGTTAAACAATAGGAAATAAGTATCAATTGTGAATTCTAACTTATATCAAGCATGAAAATTGGATGATAGAAAAAATAATACTTAAATAATGAAAAAAGGAATGAAATATCTTATGATAAAAACCTTTTATCTAGCCTAAATTTTTTTCTCCAAGTGATGGTTGATTATTCAAGTAGAGTGTGGTTGCCTAGTTTTGCATAACCTTGCTACATTTGATCTTCTTCCTTGAAAATGATTTGGGGTTGATTCATTTTTTACATTTTAGATGGGTTGGTGGGATGGATTAGATTATATCATGTGAAATGGAGGTTTAGGGTTGATTATCATGTAGGGGAGAATGAGAAGATAAAAATTGGCATCATTTTATTGTTACACATGATTATGGTAAGGATGGAGGAGAATTAAAATATAGAGATTGAAAAGGTTCTTGTTGGAGCCTTGTGCACCTACATCCATGTTCAATATTTTGGAGCCTTGTGCAAGGTTGGCTCTTTATTATTTTAGTAAGATTTCTTGGAGGAATATACAAATGATTAGCTAGTTTACTAAACTTGATTTGTTTATTCAACATCTAGTGGATTTAAGAGAAATTAAATAAATATTTATGTATTTATTTAATAAATGGGAGAATTTTGAGGAATTGATTGACTTAATTAAATAAATGATTTATTCTATTAAGGTAGGAACATTAGAAGAAAAGGTTGAACAAGTTAAATTAATTGAATAATTAAATATATTTCATTCAATTAGTTGGAAGAAGTGTTAGAATGGTTAGTTGAATAATTAAAACTTATTTAATTAACAATAGAAAATGCTTGGATGGATTTATTAATAGAAATGATTTATTTAATTAATATTGGAAAAATATTTATAATATTATAGTCCTTGTGTGATGACAATGGAAATCTAGGAATGCATTTTTGGTATCTATATTTTTCCCCTCTTAAAGATGACACTACATAACATCATTTTAAAGAAAAATAAAAACAATATTTTTTGGAAGGGATTCGCTAGCTAATGAAAAAAGTATTAGTATGGATGCCCCATTGAGAGGGAATATTGGTCATAGGAACTTGGATGGTATATCAATAGAAGAAACAAGGTTTAAGGCATGGAAATTATGGTTAGGAGGGTACCATCAGAATGGGAAAATGAAAAATTTGGAGTAAAAACCTATAAATAGGTGTTGAGTTGGGGGGATGTATTTTTTTTCCTTGGTAAAAAATATAACTAGATATATAGAGTGTGGAAGGAGAATTTGAGAAAAGTGGAATGAATAATAGTTGATTAAAATTAGAGATGTTGAAATCTTCTAGAGACTAAGAATGGGGTGAATCAGTCTACACAAAACTTAATCCCTTCTAGAACTTAACTCTTTCAGCACAATACAACCTTCTTTACAAGATCAAAAACCTTTAAGAAGAATAGTAACAAAGAATGATATATCAGTTTGAATCCTTAGCAGCTTCAATACTTATTAAACAATGAAAGATATAAAAATTCTACTTCTAACCATATCAACAATGAGAAATAGAGAACACACACATGCACAAGGAGAACACAAGATTTATGTGGAAAACCTAATGAGGAAAAAACCACGATGAGAGTTAACTCAAAATTTAAGGTTCACTACCAAAATTTATTACAAAAAGGCTCACTACTTTAGATAAGAAACAAAGGACTTGTTGAACTAAAGACAACATGACTTTAGGGGCAAGATATAGGGACCTGATGAGATTCACTATCTCAAAGTAGGATCCAATATGATTTAGAGAGAATTACAATGATTGCCAACATAACACTCTATTGACTGAGGAATTATAGCACAACTGATATTTCCTTTCACACACTTTAGCACTATCACTATTAGTTATTCAATACAATTCACATACACACTTCTTCTCACTTGTACACTTCTACATCTTTTTGCACCTAAAATGATCTTGCATTTATATCCACTGCAACACTTCAAAACTTTAATTAGGTCGGCTAGAAAGAGGATAAAACAATAAATTCAATTGGTGGGCCACCAAAAAATAATGCAGTCCTATCCAAAAGATAGAGATGAAAAAAAAATCTTAGCAAATCTTCTAATTTAATCCAAAACCATTTACACATAGGTGCACATCAACCTAAGTTGATATCAAGGAAGCGTGTGGATGAAACATTGAAATGCATAACCAGTCAACCAAAAAAATTTATCTCAATTGAATTTACTTGATGTGGTCCCAAACATGATAGGTCAAGATCCAAATCTATCATAACACACCTTCCATTACTAGCAAAACACCCCAAGCACATGCCACAAGCAAAGGGACAAGCCCTGTCAGCTAGATATCCACAAATAACCCAAAAATCCAACTCAAGACAATGCGGCACAAAAGCGTCCAATTAGCAATGTGTGAATCACATGGGGATGTTCCTTTAACATCCAAAAACACTTCCAAATAGTTCTTTCATACTGGCATGCCATCAACAACCACTAAAAATCAAACAGGTACAAAAAACTTCATTTAGGAAGCACAAAGTACATAGCCAAATGATGTAGAATTAGTAGAAAAAATTATGGATCACTTAAACACATGAGATTGGAATTGAGACACTACACAAAAATTGAGATCACATTCACCAAACCATAGAAGTAGAGACATCAATGCAAAGAAATGGCGAGCATTTCTCGGACCAGTCTAGATAACCAATAACACTGCCAACCTTCTACAATTCACAAAGATATCCTTGGAAACAAAGATGACCTAACATATAGAAGTATAACATCCATACAATATTTACATTGAATACCAAATGGAAATACCAAAGCATCAATAGTGGAGGATAGAGAGTATTCTCCTGGACAGACTTCAATACAACTTCCTAAACTATAAACATTTAAGCAACTTGTGGAGGCCAAAACTTCCTTTCATCAAAACATACTTCATCAGGAACTTTAGGAGAGATAATAAGATATACTATAAACCTTCAACAACATCTCTCCACTATCATTCATGCTTCTAATCCTCATCTGAATATATCATTATGAAATCAAATCTACTGACAGTAATAATGCATTATATAAACTTCAATAACTCTTCTTTGATAAGGCATGACATCCAATCATAAATTTTAGAAATTATTCTTTGATAATGCATGACATCCAATCATGAACTTCAACAATTATTCTTTGATAAGGCATGGCATCCAATCATGAACTTCAACAATTCTTCTTTGATAAGGTATGACATCCAATAATGAACTTCAACAATTCTTCTTTGATAAGGCATGACATGTCCAACCATGAACTTCAACAATTCTTTTCTCAAGTGCTGATATCAATGTAAACCAATAAAATCCTTAGTTTTTACATCAATGACAACAAGTTCCAACAATATCCATAATGTTGAAATCAATGACAACAACTACCAACAACAGAAAGAAATTCTAGAAGAAACAAAATTGAGTGGTATGCTATCCTAAGGTGAGTCCATTATTTTTGCATTTAATTCAATATTTTGATCATTTAGTAGGTCTTGGAAGGTATGTGGGTGAATGTGTCAAAGTAGGTTTATCAAAGGAACCCATGTGAATGGTGTATGCATAATCAACAATAACATCCATACAAGTGACACATTCATACAAAAAGGTGTAAGTGTAGTAGGTTTTGGTGTAAGTAAAAATCATACATTCATAGCCTTCAATTTAGGAACTGGTCTAGAGGAACATAAACCCGTTACATCTCTAATTACTTCTCTGGTGACCAAATGTGCCTCATCAATCCACAAAGATTCATCATGAATTCCACTCAAAACTATTCGAATATACTTCTTCCCAAATTCAAACAAGGGGAATTTCCTCCAAACATCCAACTTTTTCTCAACTAATACTCTGTAGGCATCATGGCTCTCTTTCAATTCATTTTCCAAAAGCACGTTCAACTGAACTAACGACATTTCTTCAATCTTATCGTAAAAAAATACATAGATATCTTCTATAGGAAACACTTTCAAAGGGATGCAAGTGAATGCACCAATAGACTCTTTTGACACATTCCTCATATATCTCTTCAACCAAGATTTACCCACACAATTCACAATCTTTGAATTGTCCATAGCAATAAAAGTGAAAGATTGTGCAAACAGGAATACCTCTAAAAATTCCAACAATAAATGTATAGATATCCTGTTTCCGGAGCTCACTTTGAATTCATCTGTTATTTTCTTCAAATTCTGAAACCTTGAGTTCCCTTCTAAACTTCCTTTTCATGCTTCTCCGAAAATACATAGGATTTTAAAATTATATGAACTTATTCCTTTCATTCCGAATGATTTTACAATAAATGTTTCAACTTGCAGGTAGATTTCCTCAAAAATTGTTTACGCCTCCATTCTTTCAAATTATGTAGACTTCATTCTTCACACATGTTATTGAGAAAATACCTTAATCTTGTTATTGCATTAAGTATACTTTTGTCATGATATGACACAAGTATCGATGAGGGGGTTTATTAGATTTTCTGATGATTGCTCCCCCTTAGCCACTTCTTTTATTTAGAATTTGATGGGAGTATCTGTACCGGAGGTCAACACAGATAATACTGATGATTCTTTTCTCCAAATCCTTTCCATTTCCTTCCTTGCTTCTTCTAGATCAAAGGTTAGATCATTTTTTTTCACCGAATAGATGTTCTTCTTTCTTCCACTGTTACTACCAAGGTGCTCCGGTTCTATGCACTTACAACAAACAACATTCTGTTGGAACTCTTAAATTTCCCAAATTTAAGATGCCCATTTCAAAAAAAATTGCCTCTGCACTTTCAGAAGTGCACCTGATGAACTTGCCTGAATGACCTACTTTGGAGGGTCATAATTTGAATCCCATTGATTGTTAAGCAAAATCCCTTTGCAAAAACACTCATGTGTCCTATGTGAACGTGCATGTCAATTTTCAGCTTCTCACAATGAGTTTTGTCAAGGTTTTGAAAAGTGAAGCTGGAGGATTTTGACACTTTTCTACTATTTGCAAATATTCAGTTGTGCAAAGTAGCTTCCTATTTGAGCTTGAATTTTGCAACTAGATCACTGTCATGACAAAATGGTTTTTGTTTTAAATTTTCTATACCAAAATGAGCTTGCATGTCAGTTTTTAGAGCCTCATGAGTTGATTTGCTATTTTTAGCAGGTCAAAACCAAATGCAATTTTTCCTGTTTTGCATTTACATTGCTGACAGTGTTTCAAGGTGGTCAAATTTGATACCTCATATCTTTTGACCAGTGATGATTCAATCCAAGCCCTTTTGTACACGTTCTCAATGTACCAAAGTGATCTATTGTGTCTAGTGGTAGCTCACTAGGAGTTGATTTGATATTTTAGCAATGAGATGATCTCTTGTGTTTTAACTGGTTCTGAACAGCTACATTTGCAGAAAATTCTGAGAGGACAACTTTTCCAGTTAATAACTTTTTCCTCATGATTGATTCCTCTAATGTGTCTTTTGCATTACATTCTCGGGTCTGATGTCTACAAGCCTGCAATTTTTTATAGCTTCACGAGGTCATTTGCCTAGTTTTTAGGAGCGATTCGAGAGCTAACTTGGCCAGTTTTGCACATTTTTCAAATGGGCTAGAAAGCGGTTTTTATTGAAAACCCATTTCATCTTTTCACCTTTGACACACTCAGAAGCTGCATCAAGAGTCAATTGAACTTGAAAGTTGTATGAAAATGATTTTTTTTTTAGTCGGGTCCACTTGGGGACCCGGTATGCTCTAGTTGGAGGATGTTTTGTTTATGAAGAGGCATGAACTACAAAGCACTGTTTCATCAGTGAATTATCATTTCTCATTATCACAATCCTTTTTCATATATCTATTGAAGATAGTGCTCATTTTAGTTACTATGGGATGTGCAAAGTTTTCAAGTGATTTCTTCAAGGAGAAATCATCTTTGGCTATGTTGTTATTTGGAATATGCACAAAATATTTGTGGCTAAAGTGCAGAGACTTGCAAGCATTTTGCTGTGGAGGTGAATTTTTTTTTTTACAAAGTGTTGAGGGTGTCAACAAGATGGCTTTGAGATAGTTTGAAAGTGGTGTTTTACTTAAATCACCATGGTGTTTTGCAGCCTAGGCAATGGTTTTGAATGAGATTTAACTCAAAACCTATTGCAAAGTATTTGAAATAAATAAAACTTATCACAAGTTTTGTATGTGCTGGATAATATGGAAAGGGAATCAAAAATTGGATCGATGCAATAGAAATGTTAAAGCATCCATTGGAAAAACTGAAAGGCCTCCAGAAGAAATCTTAAGGCAAGCTTTTTCCTTTATGAAAAATGTCCACTTGGGAAATGATGGGGATTCCAATTTTGAAATTGAGAATCTAGTGGATTGTGCAGATAGAAGTGAACAAAAAAGTTATGATGTTGTCAGTACAAAGATTCTTTCATCTGGCATTGTGATACCAAATGCATGATCCTCAACAGGAATGAGACGCCATGGAGAATGTAAATGTTATTTTCTCCACAAGAGTAAGGGAATATGTTGAATAAGTGGGGGCACTCAGCAAATGAAAATGTATATGTTGAAAAGCCTTACGTAAATTTCAACCAAATGCAATTGGTGTGCAAGAAAATGTAGCCAACATGCTAGATGATGGAACGTTGCCAAAGGGGCTCAATGGAAAGGCGCACCTAGTAGAGTGTTACGCGCCTAGCTGCGCACCAAGTGTATTTGTTGAATACCTCAGAAATTTTTGAGATAGGCTCCTCTATTTGGCTGATTGGGACGCACTCAAGGTGAACAAAACCTCTCAAATGATTTATGAACATGAAGATGCAGAATGCACACATAATGGAATGAAAGAGCTCGATGGAGTGGTGTGCACTGAATGAGAAGGGATGCCATCAGACAAATGGATTTGTTGAAAGAGGCCTTAGAAATTTTAGAGTATGGAGGACACCAAATAGTCTTGATTGAAAAAATATCAAAACTTATAGGCAGATGTGTGGCATCAAGGGAACACCCTCACCTGTAGAGTAAATACAAAATGAATATGTAGTAAAGCTTTGAAATTTGTAAGTACAAGTAAGGTAACTAACTCGCGCTAGTGAAGAAGATACTTCTGCAAGGAAAATAGAGGAGGTTCGAAGGCCGCCATGAATTGAACCTGTAAATGAGGAGCAGGGGTGCCGCCATTGCAAGCCCGTGTTGCAGAGCAGGGCGTGAAAAAAATAAATTAGGGCATTGAAAGATGCTAGGAAACATCCAACAATTGAAAATAGATGTTGAATGCAACTTCATCATAACCGTTTCCCACCGTTTCGCAGCCCAAACATGCATACCATTTAACTATCGTGAAATAACGAGATTTTTCCATGTGTTGGTGGGCCCAGGAAATGAATAAAGGCTCCTTTGTTAGATTTCTAAGGGTTCTATCCTTTTTATCTTGCTTTGGAAAGGAAACATTTTAAAATTTAAAGTGTCGTGTGAGAGGATTATGCAAATGGGCACCCTGTAAAGAATATTTAATGTTGTTTTTGGAAGCAAATAATCTTTATTGCAAAGTATTTTAAACATTGAAGTTGGGTGGGCCCGTGCAAAGTGAAAGTAGATGAAAGGTAAAGTGCCCACAAAAAACATTTTAAGATGAGGTCCTAAGCAAATATTTGAGAGCCTTTAATGTATAAAGTTAAAAATTTTAAAAGGAAAGTTTAAAGGGATTTTAATGTGAGAGTGTGGATACGGGGTAAATAATTTTTCCCAATAAAATGCAAAATCCAATTGGTACGTGAAAAGGGTGTGTACATGTGCATTTTTTGTCTAGTGAGTAAAGTGAATAAATATTTACTATGAATGTAATGTGCCTTTGCTAGGAGTATAAGGTGAAATTCTCGACTATAGTGCACAGGTGGAATGTTTTATAAAGTGAATTTAATATTCACTTTATGGTGAAATATTATATGTTGGGAAATAAAAGGAGCTCATAGTTTAAAATATTAAAGTTATGAAACTTTAATATATGGAGAAAATAATGTGCTACATAATGAAAGAACAGAAATGAAGGTATTTTTCACATAGCTAGTAAATGAGTTGTGAATTCATCACATGGCAGAATTTTTTGTTGCTTCACAACAGACAACAAAGGCAAATGAGGAGGCAAATTCAGTTACAGAGAGAGGAGAGATGCTTTGCAGCTTGTTGATCAACAGTGAAGGGGATTCTAGATCGCATCTCTGGATCAACTTTAGGGCTTCTTCTGAATCTTCTCTTCTTCTATTTTCTTCTCTTCTCTTCTCATTATAGAGGTTCAAAGATTAAGTTCTAGGTTTTGTGGTTTTGTATGAGGTTGGGGTAGATAGATAATTGTAAATTCTGAGTCATTTCTTGAGTCTGTAAGCTGTAATTTTTTGATTTCATGAGCAAATACAACCAGTTTATGCAAATAAATCATGAAAGTGTATGCACATTCATGAATATCTTCAAATTGTCTCGATACTTGTACAATTTAATCATATGAATTCAATAATACAAAGTATCTTTGAGTTTTTCATCTCAAATTTCATGAGATTGTGTTATTTGTTTATGGGTATATTTGAAAGAAATGGTTAAATACTTTGAGCAGATAATAGTGATTTCAAGTGTGCAGGTTGGATTTGGTAAGGAGAGTTTGATTGGTAACAGGAGTGGATTGTTGGTATAAGACACTAGCAGTTGATGCAAGGCATTAACAATTTAAATCCACTGGTTGAATGTCATTTGCTGATGAATTCTTTTTATGTGTTTGACTCCATGGCCCAAAATTAGGCACTGATTTATCTTGTAGCTTAGTGCATCTCAAAAACATTTTATAAATTCAAAACCATTTTAAATCCCTATGTGCTATAGTGTTGTGGTTATCTCATGCTCCAAATAGTTGATATGACTGATGAACAACCAATTTTATTCGGTATTATCCTATTATGTTGAGCTATTAAATGAGATTATATGTTGTTGTTAATGTTGTTTATGATAATAGTGCAAAGATTGTAAAAGAATTAAGGGATCACCCTACCGGGTCTTGTAGAGCCCAAAGTGTATGAGGCTTTTTAAAGTCCTCATCAGTTGGTCCAAGTCCTTCTTGCTACCCTTAATTGGAATTGGAAATTCCATAGGTAGATTAGAAGACCAACCTGGTTACAAAAAACCAAACCAACAAAATGGCGACTCTGCTGGGGAATGCACTCAAGTCCGGTTGCAGATTTGTCTTATCAAAGCCTCATTCAAATATTTAGCTATTGTTTGTAATTGGAGATTAAAAATTATTGTGACATCTTATTTTCCCATCTGAGTCACCAACAAAATGGCGACTCTGTTGGGGATAACTTTGAATCTCCAAGTGCAGACTGCTTAGTTATAGAGTCATATTATTGTTTGCCATTTTGAATTTAGTTCACATATTTGAAGGATTTCAAGTTTGGAGAGTTAATTGTTGTAGTGAACCTGATTATTTATGATATGTGGTGCTCTGCTGGTGAAAGGAACTCAGAAAGAAAATTACATGTCAAAGAACTTCCTACTGTTCGAAGTTCATTTCCTCTTTAAAGAGAGGTGGCGACTCTATCAAAAGAACCTGTTGAAGATTTAAAGAATACAGTTCTAGATCTACAATATTTCAAGAAAAATTTGCAGCAGCTGCAATGTTTCTAGGTATTCTTCACATATTTGAGCATCTTAGAGAGAAATTGTGGTTCCCTATTGAGTGATTTAGCGCTAATTAAGGGAAAGGATATTAAATTCAAGTTAGCACACTTCCATTTGCTGGATCTGTTGAATGTAATTGCAAGTTCCATTGAAAGGTTTTGTCTAGTGCTCAAATATTTCATAATTTGGATGGTTAGAATGCATTTTTGAATCTTAGAGATTTCCATCCATTTGCATTGCTAGCAATTATTATTGTAATCCTTTATTTGTTCATGGTCATGTTTATGCACAATTAATGAGTCCTGATTTGCAAGAATACCCATGGATCATCAAGGTAAATTAGCCATACCTGTAAAGACCTTGATTCGGCTTGTTAAGAAATGTCAAAAGTATAATGATCTTCAAGCATCTAATACCCAAAAGTGTAAGAACCCAAGAGTTAATAAGCCTAGGTTCAGTCTTGAAAGAAGGCCTAAAGAGATGGATGAAAGACACAAGATGTTTTCACAAGCCCAGTTAAGAGACCATCAAACTATGTCTACTTGTCAATTTTTTGCACCTTATGTCAATTCCTTTGATCCATTGTATGCTCAGTTAGATTTTTCATGGGTTGACTACAAAATTCAGAGTATGCCAGCTCAAGTCTACAAGAAGATGCCTAGATTTGATGGATATAATGTTTGTGAAGGAAATGCACATGTCAAAAAAATTTACATCTTCATAGAGAAACACTCATTTGAATATCAGGATATGTGGATGAGATTTTTTGTTAGATCTCTTGAAGTGTGATCTAGGGATTGGTATCTAAAGTTCCCTAAGAAGTCATTTCCTTGTTGGAATAAATTGGTGAATGCTTATAGAAAAGAGTTTGCGAGAGATCCCTATGACCTTATCATAAGGTTAAAGAAAATCAAGAAACAAGATGAAGAGTCAAGTGTTGATTTCAGTCATAGATTTGTTGTTGCCTTGTCACTAATCCCAGACAATTTCAGACCTAGCACATCATATTGTATTCATATATATTTTGAAGCTTATGAAGAAGGATCTAGTGCATTGTTAAAAGAGTTTGAAATATTGAGTATGCAGATCGCTTACACAGTCCTGGATAGTTTGGAGAAGCAAAGGAATGAATATATGCAAATCTTGTTGTCTTCAATTTTCAGTAAACATGCTAATGAAATCAACAACTGTGTGAATGTGAACGATTAGAGGTCTTCAAACAAGTGCATAGTTGAGAAGGTAGAAGATGAAAAAGATGCATCATCAGATGATGAGAAAGTTGTTAATGAACAACTTATAGAAGAAGTATACTAAATTGAGAATCAACGGCTGAGTCTTCCAAGCCAAGAACATGATGAAGGATGTCAGTTGGACTTATTCTTTGAAGAAGAGAAGTGCAATCAACAATGTTGTAATATAGTTGACCATGTCAATCCTACAATCAGTTGTTGCCACATGACAATCAATATTTTAAAAGTATGTCTGAATTTAAAATGCATAGTGATTATAAAAATGTTGATGATGTTGTATATGATGGCCTGTTGAGAGGTACCAACACGTTCAATCGGGCAAATGGTTGTGATCAGACTGTGCTTTCATATGGTCTTGATCCCCATTTTCCCATGTTGCCACTTGATACAAAAGCAAAGAATGAAGAGAGTGGAAATAATGAGACCTATTTGATTTGGTTGCCAACTGATGACAACGTTAAACATGAAGCAAGTGTTTACTTGCACAAAGGCAACTTGGTACTTGTGTTTGCAAAGAGGTAGTTATTCATGATGTTGTGGTTTGAAAAATGCAAGCACAAATTGAGGGAGATCAGCTCTTTTTATAGAATTGTGTTTGAAAGAGGTAAATGTTGAATCCCCTTTTTCATTAGGTGGCCTGGGGTCACCAGATGAAGTTGAAAAAGAAGAATGAATAAAGGAGCAGTTTTAGGACACCCGATGACTCAGCTTTTGGTCTACTTCCCCAGAGATCTGGAATCTTGCTATGCCCACAGGGGGCATACATCCCCAATCGGAGCCACTGTTGGCACTCTTAAATTTCCCAAATTTAAGATGCCCATTTCAAATTTTTTTGCCTCTGCACTTTTAGAAGTGCACTTGATGAACTTGCCTGAATGACCTACTTTGGAGGGTCATAATTTGAAGCTCATTGATTTTTAAGAAAAATCCCTTTGCAGACACACTCATGTGTCCTATGTGAATGTGCATGCCAATTTTTAGCTTCTCACGATGAGTTTTTTCAAGGGTTTGAAAAGTGAAGCTGGAGGGTTTTGACACTTTTCTACTATTTGCAAATATTCAGTTTTGCAAAGTAGATTCCCATTTGAGCTTGTCTTTTGCAACCAGAGGACTATCATGACAAAATGGTTGTTGTTCTGCATTTTCTATACCAAAATGAGCTCTCATGTCAACTTTTAGAGCCTCGTGAGTTGATTTTCTATTTTTAGCAAGTCAAAACCAAATGCAATTTTTCTTGTTTTGCATTTGCATTACTGACAGTGTTTCAAGGTGGTCAACTTTGACACCTCATATATTTTGACCAGTGATGATTCGATCCAAGTCCTTATGCACACGTGCACAATGTACCAAAGTGATCCACTGTGTCCAATGGCAGCTCACCAGGAGTTGATTTGATATTTTAGCAATGAGATGATCTCTTGAGTTTAAACTGGTTTTGAACGGCTACATTTGTAGAAAACTATGAGGACAAATTTTCCAGTTAATAAATTTTTCCTCATGATTGATTCCTGTGATGTGTCTTTTGCATTACATTCTCGAGTCTGATGTCTACAAGCCTGCAAGTTTTTATAGCTTCACAAGGTCATTTGCCTAGTTTTCAGGAGCGATTCTAGAGCTAACTTGGCCAGTTTTGCACATTTTTCAAATGGGCCAGAAAGTGGTTTTTATTGAAAACCCATTCATCTTTTCACCTTTGATGCACTCAGAAGCTGCATCAAGAGTCAATTGAACTTGAAAGTTGTATGAAAATGATTTTTTTTTTGGTCGGGTCCACCTGGGGACCCAGTATGCTCTAGTTGGAGGATGTTTTGTTTATGAAGAGGCATGAACTACAGAGCACTGTTTCATCAGTGAATTATCATTTCCCATTATCACAAGCCTTTTTCATATATCTATTGAAGATAGTGCTCATTTCAGTTACTATGGGATGTGAAAAGTTTTCAAGTGATTTCTTCAAGGAGAAATCATCTTTGTCTATGTTGTTATTTGGAATATGCAAAAAATATTTGTGGCTAAAGTGCAGAGACTTGCAAGCATTTTGCTGTGAAGGTGAAATTTGTTTTTTACAAAGTGTTGAGGGTATCAACAAGATATCTTCGAGACAGTTTGAAAGTGGTGTTTTACTTAAATCACTATGGTGTTTTGCAGCCTAGGCAATGGTTTTGAATGAGATTTAACTCAGAACCTATTGCAAAGTATTTGAAATAAATAAAACTTATCACAATTTTTGTATGTGCTAGATAATATGGAAAGGGAAACAAAAATTGGATCAATACAATAGAAATGTTAAAGCATCCATTGGAAAAGATGAAAGGCCTCCAGAAGAAATCTTAAGGCAAGCTTTTTCCTTTATGAAAAATGTCCACTTGGGAAATGATGGGGATTCCAATTTTGAAATTGAGAATCTATTGGATTGTGCAGATAGAAGTGAACACAAAACTTGTGATGTTGTCAGTACAAAGGTTCTTTCATCTGGCATTGTGATAACAAATGCATGATCCTCAACAAGAATGAGATGCCATGGAGAATGTAAATGTTATTTTCTCCACAAGAGAAAGGGAATATGTTGAATAAGTGGGGGCACTCAACAAATGAAAATGTATATGTTGAAAAGCCTTACATAAATTTCAACCAAATGCAATTGGTGTGTAAGAAAATGCATCCAACATGCTAGATGATGGAACATTTCCAAAGGGGCTCAATGGAAGGGCACACCCAGTAGAGTGTTACGCGCCTGGCTGTGCACCAAGTGTATTTGTTGAATACCTTAGAAATTTTTGAGAGAGGCTCCTCTATTTGGCTGATTGGGACACACTCAAGGTGAACAAAACCTGTCAAATTCTTTATGAACATCAAGATGCAGAATTAGGCACTGATTTATCTTGCAGCTTTGTGCATCTTAAAAACATTTTATAAATTCAAAACCATTTTAAATCCCTATGTGTTATAGTGTTGTGGTTATCTCATGCTCCAAATAGTTGATATTACTGATGAACAACCAATTTTATTCTGTATTATCCTATTATGTTGAGCTATTAAATGAGATTATATGTTGTTAATGTTGTTTATGATAATAGTGCAAAGATTGTAAAAGTATTAAGGGATCACCCTCCTGGGTCTTGCAAACCCTGAAGTGTAGGAGGATTTTTAAAGTCATCATTAGTTGTTCCAGGTCCTTCGAGCTGCCCTTGATTGGAATTGGAAATTCCATAGGTAGATTAGAAGACCAACCTAGTTACAAAAAACCAAACCAACACATTCTTCTTTCCATTTTTCCTTTTATCCAACAAAGCATCTTTATATCCATTCTTCTTGGTCTTATATAGAGAATCATTCATATTTCTTATCTACTCCTTTGCCTTATGACCAAATTTCTTGCAAGAATAACAAACACCATTAAAGGATAAATACCTTGTAGCATCATATGGTTTGACAAGAATTTTTATGGCATTTCTTCTTCGCTCCTTGATTTTTCTATTTTTGTACCGTATCTTCTTTCTAGTGTATTTCTTTTATTTAGAACATTGACCTTCCTCAAACCCTAAAACATTTTTATCCATTTCTAGTTCTTGAGAGGTAATCAATTTATCAAGCATCATCAAGCTTATCTTAATTTTTTCTTCAAAACTTCTTTCCCTTTCCAAATTAGATCTCAAGATTTCTGCTTCCAATTCAACCTTTTCACATTCATCCATCTTCTTTTGAATTTCAACTTCCTAACATTCTTTAGTTCTTTTCTTCTCATCCAATTGTTCTAGTAGGCTAGTGATGATTTCTTCTCCTTTAGTTAACCAATCATATTCTTCCATACTTTTACTTTTTAGCTTTCCAATGTACTCATTTTATTTTATCAACTTGTCCTTCAGTACTTCCATTTCTTCTAAAAAATTCAGTAGAGACTACCTCCAAAGGAAAAAAATTCTCATATTCAAATTACAGGACCTTCCTTAAGTTGTTAGGGTTGTTCTGAGGAACCAAGATCTGATACCAATTCTTGAACATCTTGAATACTGAGAGGAGGGGTGAATTAGTATTCCATAAACCCATAGTAAAATCCACTTAAATATTATCACAATTATAACTGAATCAATAAGATTAAACATAGAAACAATTCAATCCAATCATACACAAGAACACGAGGATTTTTACATGGAAAAACTAGAATGGGAAAAACCACAGTGAGGGTTAACTCACAATATATTATATCTAGAAACAAAATATTACGGGGTTCACTGCCAGGACTTGCTATCCTTAAAAAGGTTCACAACTTGAGTACAAAACATGGCTCACTACCAAGATACAATGATAGTGGCTCACTAGAAAAATAATGAAATGATGGAATACACCTTCAATGTGCAAGGTTCAGTTCTACTGAAGCTCAGAATATTAAGTATTTCCTCACACAGTAGTAGCTCAACAAAATTGCACTAATCACAATTGATAAAGCATTTAGGCTCAGATCTTTACACACTCTTCAATCCTCTTTGCATTTCACATTCACTACCCATGTGTGTCTTCTTCCACTATTGTTCTCATCATAATCAAAACACCTTATATATTGTTACTCATAAACACAACCCCCCCTTTTTTGGGTTATCTTACCATTTTTCCTTAGTCATTTTACTTAAATTCATGTTTGGGTGGAATTTTGTTGTGCTTCTCGAACTCAGGCAGGGTTTTTGTTTGTTCCTCGAACATCTCATTTTACCACCCATTTTTTGCATCTTTGGTTGAGCAGCATTTTGTGACTTTATTCAAACTTATCATTCCTTTGAAAGTGGGTGTGTGTGTGCAAATAACCCATGTAAGAAGTTGTTATGTGTCAAAAGTCTCTAGATAGCTTTCACCACAAGTTATGTTTGTGAGTTGTATTCTTTAAGCTATTTAGAACCTAAGCGGTGTTTTGCTAAGCTATGCAAACTACCGTTTCACCACCCATAAGCTTTTTAGTGATTGACGAGATAACAATGAGTTTAATTCAGATAACCGATGCATTAGGTTAAAAAAAACCAATATTTTAAGATGTGATATATATGAACAAAAACAAATGAAGCCATGCATACAAGAACACAATGATATAAAAGTAATATATTATTTATATATATGTACATTTTTTTATTGCATTGACACTACAAAATTGCCTGATTCAACTACAAAGTTCATATTGAAGACAAAAGACAAAAAGAGACATTTTTATTCAAGCACACAAGGAAAATATCAAGACTCAAATGCCCTTAATCACCGTCTAGAGGTGTTCAACTTGAGTAGGTGACAACAAGTTCTCATGCAACTGTACGAACTGCATGAAGAGCCCCATATCATTCCTACGCGAGTAAAAGTGACAACTTCCCCTAGTGTCTCATCCTAAAGAGCCGATGCTATACAAATGGTGTCAGCTATCAATCCATCCCAAGTATAGTAGTTGAGCCCAGTGATAGCCACATTGATAGGATGATGGAATTCAAGCTTTACCAGGCGTTCCAATGCTCTTACATCCCAATCACAACAGCCAAAAGTCCTGATGACTGTGTATATGAAACACTCCAACATGGTGGTATTGTGTATGTGTGTTTGGATCAGGAATGATTTTCCTAGAATACTACGAAGCACCTCTTCCTCCACCTCACTTTGTATCATGAAGACCTCCTTACGCTAATCTAATAGATGCCTAAACAACAAACTGCACTCGATCTCCTCCAAGACAATGAAGTCATTTACCTAATTGTCATCACTCTAAGAGCTCACCATGTTAGATGCTATTGAATAATGAAGAAAGGTGATAGTAGTTGAATTTATAGAATACTGGCTGTACATTGGTGCTTTCTCCTAGGTTTGATGAGATGACAACTTGGTCCCAATTTATGGCTGATTTGAGCTGGTTTAAATTACATTTTCCCATCAAACAACATACACATTCTATCTTTTGATATTCTCTTGATGTTGCATTAATTATTTGATTGTTTGAAAGATCATTTGAAAGCTATTGGTAAGATCAAGATCATTTTTTCTTGTCCAATTTCCATTCATTTTCCAAATTAATTATTCTAAATGATTTTAGAAATTTTCAAGAAATGGTGAAGAAACAAGGTCACTAATTTAGTAATGGCTTTAGCGACTATTCAATGGGGTTGGTTTTTCTATAAATTTTAAAGTGGAGAGAAAGATAGGGGTTCTCCGGATATACACCTGGTGGTGTTATCGAGAGGGATCTAGGCATTTATTTTAGACTATAATAGTTCATGATCTTTATGTTATGAATTTAATGATATGCTTTGTATGATGAACTTTGTATTACACGTATGATATAGTTGTCTTCTTTGTGAGATAAGTTGTATGGTGTTCATTTATTACAGTTTGATATTATTTCTTTTGATTGGATGATTATAGGATTTTCAATTTTTGTGTTGATTATTTATGGTTGTGATTTATGCTTTCGTGTTAGTTTCATATTTATGAACTAGTGTCAATTTCCTTTCCTGCTTTCTGGTTAAAAGCACATTCGTGTTCATTAGGTTAGATAAATTCATTGAAAATATGGTGAGGGATTTGTACCTTGAAAAAATTCAAAGAAAAGACACAAATGTAATTGTGGTCTTTTCAGAGCTATTAGTGGATTTACACTGGTGCTAAATCTAGGTCAAGAGTCATTATTTTGAGTATATTTATCCTGAGCCATTTCGTTTGCTAATATATTTTTAGAAACTCCGTTGGGGATCAAATCAAATTGATTGAAAAGTTTGACAATCTTCGTCTCGTTATGTAGAAAGATGGTGCTTCCTCAGAATAATGTATTTCTTGTTTTGCAACCAGATTTAGACTGGGTGGGAGCAGAACAAGAAGAAATCATTTCATAATTAAATTTGCTCGCTTGGAGATTCAGGAGAAATGCAACAAATTATATGTGAACGAATCTTTCTTTTAAAGAAGAGGAAGAGTTGGCCCAACACCCACCTGCACCTATGGTTGAATGTCATCCGAGTTTGATATTTATGTACTACATCAACCCTTCGCATCATCTTGATCATCAACCTAATTGGTTTTTTCATCATCTAAGGTACCCACCCCTACCTCAACTTATAAATCCACCTCTAGCTCATCCACCACTCAGAAATTAACCCAATAATTCTCTTCCCAATCTTTACTCCTATGTGAGTTGGCGACTTTGTTCATCTATGGCTTTAAATATTTGGTGTAATCAAGTTGGCCCTCTTGTCCTATAACAATACCATGATTTACCTTACGGTTCCCAAAAACGGTTCCCTAAATTTTCTGGCCAAAATGAACAAGACCCTGAGGAATGCATCCTGGCTATGACTACAATAAGTGGAATTTTAGGAATTCAAGAAGAGAATGTTTCTGTAAGAATCTTAATTGATAGTTTGATTGAAAAAGTGGTAGAATGGTATAGAGGACTTGAAAAAGGAAACATTATGGGATGGAATGTCCTTAAAACAAAGTTCCTCTAGTGCTATAAAACCCCAGTCAATGTCACAACCACCATGTGAATTTTCTTTCAAATCACGAAGGACAAAAATGAAACAATGAGGGATTTTGTTTACCGCTTCAATTGGTCTCTTCAACAAATTCCTATTCCAGTGAGACCTAGTGAGAAGATCCAATTTCACATATTTATTTATGCTCTAGAACCTAACATTTAATTAATCCTCAAAAGAGATAAAGCTCAAGGAATTGAGAGAACTCAAACAAAAGCAGTAAATATTGAGGATGATTTTATAGCCGTGGGAAAATGGAAACCAGGTGCAAGTGTGAAGTCTGAAGCTAGTTGGAAGTTTTCCTTTGAATTCTGAATTAAAAGTTATGAAAAAGTGGAATTACCTCGCCCAACTACTGAAAACATTAATCTAACAATTTTTGATAGCATGCAACAACCTAATGAGGAACGAGATCAACATTCTAGTGATCAGGCCTTTAGTTTATATACCTCGTTTGAGGTTGAAAGTGATCTCATATCATCTAGTGATGATGAAGATGATGAGCCACAAAAGAAGACACCGATTGCCTCTCCTCCTTTTGAAGATAATCCCTTCTTTTATGAAGCTGATTCAAAGGACCCGGTGTTAAATTCCCTTCCTATTCCTAAATATGAAGTTTTTTCCTTCGAAGAAATGGTGGATGAGAATACATTTTTTCATATGGAAGAAAATGGAGATCTCGCAAATGGTACCTCTTTAGAGGAAGAGAAATGGTCAATTCATCCTAACCCTCTTTTCAGTTTTGATGAATTCAAAGTATATGAAAATCCTCTGTTTGCATATTTAGTTGATGGCCAATTTATGTCTGAGGCTGAATTGTGTGTATCAATAGTAAAAAATGGTCACAATCAAGAAGATGTGGGGAAAACTACTAATCCTACATTAGAGGAAGGTGAAATTTTCCAAATTGGTGAACAATTAGAGTTTAGAAGTGAATCGGTTCCTGCTTTGTATCAGTCTACAAAGGTAATTATCTCCCATGAAAATAACTTGACCAAGGAAAGGTGTAATGAAGTTAAAGAGAATATTGTTTCCTATGATGATTCTTCAAAAAATGGGGGGATGCTTGAGAGATGTAATGTCAGAGAAGAATTTAGAACTCAGAATTTTGTGTCAAAATTGGATATACCTGGTGATGAGTCTAGTTTATGACTCAATTTTGATAGAATTTTATTGTCTATTTGTTGTAATTGTCATAGAATTTGATAATTGGATGCTGACCTTTTTATAATATTTCCTCAAAACCATAAACATTGGGCATAAGCTTATTTTTACAATCTTTAATGACATTGACATGCTATATGAACTATCTATGTTGATTTTACATGTGGATTAATGAATGCTACTTTAAGATAGTTACAAATATGCAATTTTTGTGCATACTAATATTCTCATGCATAGATAATTAGAGGCCTATGAAATGGAGGAAGACTTTGACAACTGGTCATTTGCCATAACAGTCAACAAGGTGGCCATTCAAAGGTCAATGGAGGGAAGACTCTCGACGGTGGGATATTTCTCATTTATATCAAAGTTGTAACCACCTTGTAAATGGTATTAATTGTCTATTGAGCGAATATACGTGTTACTGTTGTGCTAAGTATGTGTTGAGGAAAACATGCTTGGCCAGATTCCGTACATGCATAACTACCTCTCCACTTTTTATGCTTTCCCTAAAGTGGCATCCTCCTAATCTATTGGAGTTGACTGTCTTGCTAGGTGATTAGTTAGTAGCTTTTCTCCCTATAAATAAGACTTAGATGCTCCTTCTCGGGAGGTTGCTCAATCTGATGATGTACTCACATTCTTAGTTTTTCATTAATACAATCATGTTGGTCTATTGTACTCACATTTTCCAATGAATAAAATGAAGTTATAATTTCGTGAATCTGAGTTTACGTTTGTTTTAAGGGATACTCATCCAAGGGGGCCCACTTGGTTAGCATTTTTTCCTTTATTTTAGTTATTATTTTATGATCAATAGTTAGTTAACAATCTGGCACTGACTATTCCTGCAGCCACTAGAATTCCATTCTATGACTATTCCTATAGCCAAAGCAGATAGAGTAGTTTCTTATTTTTTCATTCAAATTTTATTTTTTGTAATGCATTTCAGCTTAGTATAGTTGTTGGTTGATGCTCAACACTTATTTCATTTTTTTTCAAGCAATTTACTTTCAACATTGTGTCTTTCTTAGTTGTAGGATGAATATGGTTACCTTGGATCCTTAGTGCACATACTATGTTGACCCATTTCAATTTCATGTCCTTGGATTGACAAGTTAAATGCACCTTCATGATGATTGAGATGGCTATTCAGGTTAGATGTTCAATCTCTGAATGACAACTGTAAGGGCTTATTTATTAGATCATTGTAGAAGGCTGACATTTTTGGCGTCATTTCCGGGGATGGTGTCAAACTAGGGAGTTCTTTGGAGTCATTGCTTGTTTTTCTTGTTGTACTATTTCTAAAATTTTGTTCTTAGTATACCCCTCATTTAGGAAAGTAATGATCAACTATTCTTTCTCCAATTATTTGTGTGAGCTAGCTGATAGTGAGTTGGTACCGCATGCATAGAGGAAGGAGGAGAGATGCTCATGGGAGATTCCTTCCTAACAATCTTGATCCATTCCAGCTAGTTGAGTATCAAAACCTACCAAGAGAGGAAGAAGAAGAAGATTCATGCCCCTTTGCTAATGCATTTATTGATATGACTAGATCTAAATTTTCCTCTGAAGACAAAAATCTGATTGAGAACCCCTTTGCTTTGGAACTACATCAGGTAGGTAGGATGATGCAAATAGAAATAGACCTAACCAACCGAATTTTCCTTTCCGCATTGCTCATCAGAATGAAGTAGACAACCTCAAAAATATCCTTGCTTCAGCCCTTCCTAAGTTCTATGGACTTGTCACAGAAGATCCTGATACCTTCTTGTTTGAGTATGATATACTCTACATGAGTTATGACTATACCACTGATTCCCATAGGCTTAAGCTATTTTTGACCACCCTGAAAGAAGCTGCATTAAGATGGTTGATCAGCCTAGGTAGAAATACTATGGAAACTTGGGAGGACATGAAGACAAAGTCCCTTGAGAATTACAAGGAATATTGCAGGGGCAGTGACATGAGAGGAGATGATATTTTTAGGATGTAGCAAAAGGAAGATGAGAGCCTAGAGGATTACATTGCAAGGTTTCTATTTTTTCTACAAAAATATCCATACTATACACTCAATGAAGAATCACAAAAGCTACTCTTCCTAAGAGGAATTAATGAAAGTTGCACTGATGTCTTGGACCTGATGGGAGGAGGAGATATCTCCCAAGTTCCTTGGGAGGATATCAAGAAGATATGTCATAAATACTCTAGGGAAGCTTCAAAGAAAGGGAGAGCTTACCAATCCTCTATGGGTAAGTCATCTACCAGTGGAGTTTCAAGAATGGAGATTACTCATTGGAAGACTTCAAGAAAGACATTATAAACAATCTAGCTACTCAATTGGATACACTTCAGGCCAAGAAGAAACAAGAGGAGGAAGAGGCAATGTTGGTAGAATATTTCCCTCATTGCAAATAAAAGAATAAGGAATTCAGATGTAAGATGATAGCTAATATTGACAACAAGCATACTACACCCGATTTCAAGCCAATCTAGGTTGAAGAGGATCAATTCTACTATGTGTAGTGCAGTTTTTCGCACACACACCCCGCTGGAAGCAGGGACCCTCTTTCACTTCGGTTTTTGGTTTTCTTGCCCTTTCTTTTTAGGTTTTTGTCTTACTTGGGCATGGTGCTTGAATGTTTCTTTTTATTGCCTAAGTGTTTTCCCTGGGCTATTCGTTGAAAATCTTGAGTTTTGATTGATTTCGGGCTTTTGCCCTGATCTGGGATTTTCCGCCCTGGTCAGATTTTCCTGGATCCTGCTTGAACTACCAGCTAGATCTTGTTGTTTCAGAATTTGGTTCTTCACGGATTTCCCCGTGGTCTGGACTTTCCCGGATTCTGCCCTGTCATCGGCTTCCCGGGCTTCATGACTGTCTTATCGAGTGCATTAATGGCTTCGTACATGCTTTGAAGGCTAGATCTTACTTGATTTCTGAGATCTTTTGTACATTTTTGTTCACTATTTGCCATCGTTTGAGCTAGTATGTGCTTTCCTGTGATTGATTGACTTCATTTTGAACCGTTTGGGCTTGTTTCGTTTGATTTGGTGGTGGTTTCTAGTGCATCCTCACCTGTGTTCATTGTGGGAATCCTTGAGCTTCGCATTTGTTGCCTCTGCGACCAATTCCCGCTCCATAATGGTATATGTCTGGGTGCTTTGCTTTGATTTGATTTAGGAATGGCATGATTGGGGCTTGTTGGCTTTGGTTTCCTGTGTGTTTCATGCTTGGGTTATTCGGTATTGCGTCCTTGTTGTCTCCCGGGCAAGTTTTGAATTCACATGTTCATCTACATTCTGATGAGTCTTGCCTAAGAGTAATCTAGAAGCCTCCTAGCGGTGACTTAACTATTGAAATAACTAATTTATGGCCTATGTGCTAATGGCAGGCGAATAGGTTTAAACCTAGGGCCATGCCGTGTTTGAAGATTTCATCTTAATATTGGCCAAGAATACCGGGGAATTCATAAGGAGCCCACCCCTAGCTTGCCCCGAACTAATCTCATCGAAATCCATAGTTAATTTAGTGTCTAGGAGAAATCATGTCTTGGTGTCACAGTCCGAGACTCCTCGTCCCTTCTGGGCTCTCTTCTCTGTGACCTTTCATCTTCGGCGAGACCATATGCCGATCGCCTTGGGGTTTGCTAAGGCAGTCTTCATTTTTTTTGTCTTGTCGCTATGACACTATCGTCTTTTACCGACGTGTTTGTTCACCTTCACTTTCGACAGGACTACCCCTAGTCGCCAAGAGGTATTAGCGGAATCTTTGAGCTCTACCAATATTCACCTTTCACCAGGACATCTATCCTTCGGCGAGACCTCCTGCTGAGCATGTTCACTTTCCCCGTGCTATGTTCCTTCCAAGTCACCGTAACCCTTTGAGTTTGGGGAGACCTTCTGCCGATCGCCCTATGTTTCACCAAAGTCTTCCTGTCGGCAAGATGAACTAAGTCACTGAGATGTCATAGCGCCTCCCAAAGGCCTTGCTGATTCCCGTTCTGTCACTGTAACTTTCACCTTCGGCGAGACCTTTTACCGAGTACCATAGCCTTCACCGAAGCTGTTGTGTCTTGGCGGGACCCACTTTTCTGATGAGCTTTGGCGTAACATCTGCCTTTCGCTGAGACTTCTCCGCGAGACTCCAAACCTTTGCCGAAGTTCTCACTATGAAGTCTCCTTTGGTCCAGAAATTTTCCCTGCCTGCGGATGTCTGTCAGGACCGGATTTCTCTGAAATCTGGTGTTCCCCTGTATTCCCGAGAATCCTTTTAGCTTGATTTCCACAGAAATCCGTTCCTCACAGATTTTCTCGAAACTTGATGAAATGCAAAGGAATGTTGAATAACATGACATGTTGGTGATTTACAATGAACTTGTTGGTTCATTCGTGTTGTAATTGGATCTCTCACATGGTCTACTGCTGAAAAGTGATCAAATTTAAGGATTAAGTAGGTGTTCTTGGTTGCTCCATTGGAATCTGAGCAAGCTAGAATTTTTCAAAATTCCTCTCTGGCCTAGATTATGTGGGTGGCCTTGAAACCCAAAATTTGTTATAGACATTTTATAAGAATTTTAATAACACCTTGTTTATTTGAGATGCATTTTAACGGTGTTTTGATGGATTAACCTTGCTTTCCTGTGATTCTAAATATTCCTTCATGATGAATGCAGGCTGAATCAAGCAAGGCCGAAGCTGGGTCCTCGTTATTTGATGCAGAAAGAATCAAGCTGGACATTAAGAGCAAGGTCCCGGAGAGTAAGATCACCTATGTCTGGTCATAAGTTACTGACACCAACGTTGGCCTCTGGAACTATGAGGAATTTAAAGCAAGAACGTCGACTGAGGATCCTCCTTTGGTGACTAGGAGAATGAGGGAGCCAGGCCTATCCCATGTGGCTGGTTTCCCCTCAACGGTGCAATGCTATGAGCTGGTCCTTGAGTGCGCCAGGCACTATGATCAGGACACACAGAGGATAATTGGTCCTCAAGGAAGGAATATTGCAAATCTCAACCTGGTCTCCATTGCTTAGACCTTCAACATGCCCGATAGATCTCATGTGGTAGGATTCACCATTCAGGCTGCTTAGGAGTTTTATGATGACCAAACCATGAGGTCACAACAGCTAATCAACTCCTGGATGGAGAAGCCTAAGTCCCATTATTCCAAACTCCCCAAGCAGATTTTTAGAGCCAAATTCAACGAGTATTATGATCCCATCACCTGGGCAGGAGGAAGAACATGTTGAAGAAGAAAGTAAGGCTGATGAAACTCCTGATGAACAAAAACAGGTTGAGGAGCAATTAGATCCTACTATCCCTGAATGGCTTGACAAGGAAATAAAGTGAAAGCAGGTGGTAGTAGAGGATAGTCCCACCTAATTGGGATGCACTGCTAGCCAAAATTGGAAGGGATAAAGGTAAGAAAAAGGCTAGGGTGATCTCAAGAGTTGAAAGGGATGAGGCACATAATAGGGTTGTTCATGTTGCTACCCCTGCTCCAAATAAATGCAGAGACGATGTGGCTGGAAGTGACTACAATTTACAAAATTTTAATCTCAGGCCTACGTCGGTTGAGCAGGACATTGAGGATTATGAGGGCTCCAGCGCAGTCATGGTGGACGGATTGAGAAGGGAGGTAAAAACCAAGCAAGAGCTTAAAAGAGAGAATGAGAATCTCAAGAAGTGCTTGGAGGAGTTAATGAGGCCACTGCATTCAATCAATCCCTCTTCCTCTGCCTCCAATCCTCTGCCTCGAGAGACTATATCTGAGCTGGAAAGGATGAAAGCTTCCACCCTTGCCACTATCAAATGGTTGAAAGGAGTACAAATTAAGGGTGATGAAGCTATCAAGTAAATTTTATCAGTCGGTAAGGATGCTGTCATGACCACTGAGTGGTTGAAATAGGTAATGGCGCAGGATAAGGACACTGACCTCGTGCTACAAAAACCTAGGGCCCTAATGGAATACACCTGGGATAAGTTGGTCATCGACGTGATTCTTCCTTCTTTCAGAGCTGTCGAGCCATGGGAATGGTTTGAAATGTTGCAAATCCGATAGAAGGTGTTGAGGAAAATTTACAAACAGAGAAAGCACATTGATGACACCCTAGCTGGCGTCTATGATGGCTCCATTGCTTTTTTTGAAATTATGATAGGACGAAGGAAAATTGTGCCCAGGTATTTGAATTTTGAGCAGTTGAAAGAGTGGTGGCATGATGTCTATGCACCACTTGATGATGGATCTGTCTCTGAGCACCAACTAGATGATGCGGCCACCTACCTCGCAGTTATTGATAAGCATGTGGCACACAAGGCAGACTGGGATAGGTCGGTCAAACACTCAAGGGAGGAGACTGTGTCCATAGAGAGGCAACTTAGGGTTCTGCCAGTACCACCTATGGCTGACTTGGATATGTCGTTCTTGAGGCTACACGAAGAGTTAGATCGGCACAAGGACGATGGGGAAAAGGGTTGATGATGGGCGGCAGCGCGATTTGTGTTTCCCCATTATCTTCTCGTGAGATGACCAGGCTGCATCATAGATCTGGGGCCAACCTCAATGGGACACACATTTATTTCCTATTTGACCCATTTCGTCAACCTTCTTGGCCGGGTGGTTACGCAGAGTTATTGCTGCGAAACCCTTGCTTGGCCGACGGGTTTTCTGGAGTTTCTATATTGGGCATTGGGCCTCTTTGTAAAGTGTGAGAAAAAGTTAGAAGAATTAGACAGTCGAAAATAGTTCAAATTTGTAATCAGAATATAGAAGTAGGGTAAATTAGTAGGTAGTGACCCTCAAGCAAATATTGTAACAAATAGCTAAGATTGTTTCTACAGTGAACATTTTGAATGCAAATAGCGACATTGTGACTTGGTGCCATATTTGTGTTCTCTTGTTTTGCATGGTTTTAGAAATTCCATCTTTAAAATTGCTTTGAGTCAGTAAATATCTAGATAGATTTGATTTGATAATGTTTGTGATCCAATACTTAAATGTTGCAGCAATCCTTCAGTCCATACTTTTCGCAACCAATTGACTGTTAGTTGCTTTGCAAAGTTAGCTTGGACTTGATATTCCTTGTGCTTAGTTCAATCGTAAATGTTGTTCATTTCAACTGCAATAGGGTTATTTGAATGCATGTTTATGGTCTGAAAATCTTAAGAGCCTTAGAAGATTACATTGTTTTCTGTAAGGTAGCAGATTTATCTGGGTCAAGCAGAAATCAGTTTTGAAGGATTGGTCCATTTTGGGTATTGGTTGCTCTCATTGTTAATCTTAGGAGTAGTATTAGATTTAGAAATCTCTCTGAAACCCTTATCCTTTTCTATTTCTTTAATCATTGGATCAAATCTTGGATTGAAGGCTTACCAGTTTGTTAAATCTGATAAAATTGATTCAACATTTGCTTGTAGTAAGGTCCCATTGTGATTACCAGAAATTTCACATTTATCACTGAGTTGTTTATGCATTGTCAAGACCTAACATGAATACCTTGGGGTTATCTCTTGAGGCTTGCTAATAGAGATTTACCTTTTAAGAGAGATAGGATATTGCATCTTGTTTGTGTTGTTGTTGTGCAGAAACAGCGATC
>VDFB02270651.1:759562599-759784549 GCA_007258455.2 Sequoia sempervirens
CTAAGGTATACTATTCAAGATAAAATTAGTTTGTTGGCACTAAAAATAGTTGAGAAATGTTTTCAAATGGCAATAAGAGCAGAAGAAAAACTTAAGAGGAGACAAGAGAAGGAAACAAGAGGAAGAGGCAGTATTTCTAGGGGTAGAGGTACTTTTTCAACACCAAGGTAGTACAAAGAAGACCTTGAAGATGCTAATAAGAGTAAAGAACAAGCACCTGAACTAAGAGGTGGATGGAGAGGTGGAAGAACAAGCTTTAGGCAAATAAGAGATTTTAATGAGTTTGCAGGAACGTGTTATAAGTGTGGTGAGTTTGGTTACCCTTTCTTCAGGTGTCCAGAGAGGATTGGAACAACATCAAGTGAAGGAGAAAGGAAACCTGATAGGAGAGCCCAAATTGTTTATGAAGATAAAGTTGAAAGTTCAAACTCCAATACTCTTCATGCTACTCCTGAAGTAGGTGAGATGTTGATGATGAGAAGCCAAATCTTGAAGACATCCATGGAGAGAGAGAAAATTCAGAGAAGAGCCTTATTTAGGACAACTTGTAGATGGAAAAATAAGGTATGTAAAGTGATTGTTGATTTTGGATGCATTGACAACAAGGTATCTATTGATATGGTGGACAAATTGAACTTGCAAAGAGTACCTAAACAAAAACCATATAAAGTGTCTTGGGTTAGTGAAAATGAATCCATTTTGGTGAGTGAACAAGCTACTGTTGATTTTCAAATTGGTCAGTACAGGGATAAAGTTATTTGTGACATTCTGCCTATGAGTTGTTGCCATGTTTTTCTAGGTAAACCTTGGTAGTTTGATAGGTCAGCTATGTATAATGGAAGGAAAAATAGTTATACCATAGAAAAGGATGGAAGATTTTTCATACTAAATCCATTGGTTGAAGAGGAAAGAGAGAAAGGTGAGATCATCATGATAGGGAGAAAATAATATTTGAGTAATGAGGAAGGTGAGAGCATGAGGTTTGTAGCTAAGTCACAGTATGACACTATTGGAACAGTGAATAGGAAGGATAAAGGTAATGTGCAAATAGAGATGAATAAGAATGCTTTTGTGTGGAAAAGAAAAGGTGGAATGATGTATTAGGTTGGTGTAGACAAGAGTGAGTGTGGAAGGTTTATAGAAGAGCAAGAAGATAGGGATGCCATACTGATAGGGGCAATCATGTGCCCTGTGGTAGTGGATACAAAGAAGTAGTCAAAAGTTATCAGTACAAAAGTTTATAAGGCTAAAAGGATAGAGGATGAGAAGACAAAGGTTTTTGATAATGATAAGACAGTGAACAAGGTACTGGCAGGTCTGATAGAGATTGGTAAGTGCAAATGTACAATTGACAGTGGTAAGGAGCCAGGTAAATAGAGTATTGGACAAGGATATATGCATAAAGAGACAATGCAAGTGCTGAAAGTTGGTAAAAGCTTGTGTGTAGATGTAAAGGAAGATGTGATAACATAATTTGATGATGGGAAAGTTGGAAAACACCCAACAGTACGATTTAACAGAGTGAAGTATGATCCAAGTGAAGATAAAGCCAAGAATGACAAGGGCAGTGCAGGTCAAGAGAAAGTTGAACCTGATAAAGGAGTTCTTAAGGGTCAAGGATCTAAAATGCACAAAGAAGGTCAAGTTACAACAAGCTTTCCAAGGGACTTGGAAAAATTCTATGTTGGGGTGTATGGTGTAGGAGCACCATTAAACAAAGTTTTCCAAATCAAGATGCTGAAGAGTAGATTTTAGGTTTTAGTGTGTTTTGTTTAAATAAGGTCTTGGAGACCATTTCTCAATGTATTTAATCAAGTTTGAGTTATATTTTATGGTATTAGGTGATTAGGAGGGTCAGTTGTGTGGGTATAGAAAAATTGCAATTTGTTGTAAATGTTGTCAAACACAAAAAGTTGCAAAATTGCATTTTTTTGGAAGTTGAAGGGACATGGGAATTTAAAAAGTAGTTAGAGATGTTTGAATGGTTAGTTTTGAATGTAAAATGTATAAAAAAATCCTCTCCAAGGCTCAAATAAGGTTGTTGAAGTTTGTATTGGAGATTCAAAGCAAATACAATGTTCATCTTTTGTAATTTTTTTGTATTTATGAACTTTACAAGAGTTTTACGGCCTATACAATCTAAGTTAAGATCTGAATTTTGTTGTATTCTATTGTAGCATGTTTTAACTTTAATTTGTGTTCATTTTGAGAGTCTATCATCTATTTTAGAGGAAGAATTCTTCTATTTTCTGTAACTGCCTGTTAAAGGCCAGAGAAGGGTTTGATTGAAGTTCTAATGATATTTTAATCATTCCACCTACTGTAGATACCCTATAAATATGTGGAATGATTTTTCTTAAGATGGATTAGGTTTATATATGGTCCTGAAGGTAGAGGACGCGAGTTTTTGGCAATGGGAGAATTCCCTAGGGCAGAACAAGGAGTTTTCCATGTGAAAGTGAGTTATTGAGAAAGGGTTTTGTTGAAATATTGAATGAACTATCCAAGTGAGGGTTTTGTGAGTCTATTCAGACCTTTTGGAGAATGTTGGATGCAATTTTGGGGTTTGATAAGCTCGAGAGATAGAAGTTTGAATAAACCCTTGGGTTTTGCATGTAAATTGAGGGTTTTATAATACATTATGATAGTGGCTATTTCACTGATGGTTGAGGGTGGATTTTGATGTTTTGTAACACAAATAAACACTATCCATTGATTTTTGATGAGAAATTTTTTTTTTGAAGGAACCTCCTTTGTAAAAGTGGGCTATTTGGGTAGTTTTAGAATATGGTAGTCTATTGGTTCACCACATTGTTTCAAAGAAACCTCTTGCATTCTTATGGTATGTTGTGGTAGGACCTAATAGGAGTCTTAGTGGGTGTTTGGTTGGCCTTGAATGGCCTTCTCTAAAATATTTTGTGTAAAGGCAGAGTTAGAGGGCTACAAGCCTCTTGGTAGGGTTTGAAATAAGTTTTGTGGATAATATTGAAGGGACTAGTTTCTTGAGCGAATCTGATCATTTGGGGTTAGTTGGAGTCAATTCACCACCTTGCTTACATCATTTTTTGAGCTTAATTTATAATATTTCTTATGTTTAAGTTAAAGACATTACTATGAGGGTCATCTACATCTTTAGGGTATTGTGTCTATTAAACAATTAAAGGAGAATTATGTATTATTTACAGTGTATTTGATACTATGGAACAAGAGTAGTGAGAATTACATTGTTGGGAACACCCTCTTGGGTTTCATAGAGTCCAAAGTGTAGGGGAGAAAGGTTTAATATCAATCTCTTGTTTGTTGGCCATTGATCTTGAAGTTTTTAAGCATAAGGCATGACACACCTTTAGAGTATTTTTAAGGTTTGGTTGGAAAAAACACCAACAAATTGGTGACTCTGCTGGGGAAAGCTCTAGTATTATCCATTTGAAAATATTTAATCAATATCCTAATTTGTAATTTTGGGTTAGAGGATCCAAGGACTTGCATACATGAAGAAGGATATTGTTGCAAAATTTCTAGTGTATTATTGAAGTATGGTGCTCTGCTGGTGGAGAGAACTCAGAAATACTTAGATCTTGGAAGAAGCTTTATGCTGCTTGAAGATATTTTCCTCTTTCAAAGTGGTGGCGACTCTACATAATATTCCACATCATCAAAATAATTGGTTGCAACAGTTCTGAGGTATTTTTTTATTGCAAAATTTTTGTATGAAGGTTTGCAATAAAGGTTCTAGTAAATATTGTCCCTTATCCAATACTCTAAGGTACTAGTAGAAAAGGGAAATAAAAAAGTAAGATTTTTTGAAAGGGATATTGAGAATTAAATAGTGTAGAGGGAATAAATTTATTTGCAAATATGTATGGTTGTTCTAGTTCTCCATCTACAAGCTTTGGTGATATGCCTAAAATACAATCATGTTCTCAAAGAAAGATGTTCACTAGTAAAAGATATAACCCTCTGGATTTCAATAAAATATAGGGTTATCCACACTCTGTCCCAAAAATAATTAATGAATGTTTGTCCAAGTTTAGAGGAGATATCAAAGAGTCAACATCACAACATTTAAACAATTTCATTGATTTGATGAAGGATTGTCAAATAGAAGAAGAGGATGTTATAATGAAGTTTTTTGTGAGAACTTTACAATTTTTTTTGAATATTGGTTTCCTATTTTACCAAATGCATTCCATAGATTCATGGCTTGAGCTCAAAGTAAAATCCATGTCACCTATTGATGCATTGTATGATATAAGAATATTTGAGGGTGAATCATTTTATGATTTTCATGATAGATTCATGAAAATTATATTTGCTATACAAATATTAAGTAGACCAGATGAATCAATATGTATTGATGTTTTCTGTGAAAGACTTGAGCTAGGTCTAAGTACCATGTCAATTGACTTGAAGCCCCCTAACCTTGAGTGCTTATATCAATGGATTTCAGTGATTGAGAAATGATAGCGAAATATGAAAGTTGTTTCCTAACTAGACTATGTGATGGTAATTTTTATAGACTTGATCAAATAGATCTAGATGGTATAGCAGAAGACAATGATAATGCATCTTGTAGTGAGGAGGATTTTTCTTTCTGATAAACCCATAAAGAAGATAAATGTAGATGAAGATTGCAGCCATAGTGGCCAGGATATAAGGCATGATGAGATGAATAAAGATGTATGTGAATTTATGCCTTCTATTGACTTTGAAAATACAAAAATAGAGAGCAAATTTTCTATATCAGATGAAGGTTGCAATGATGCAGATGATATTGAAAGTATTTTATCATCTATTGATTTTGAAAATACGGTAGAGGTTTGTGTTGATTATGAAGTTTCAAGTCTTCATGGTGAAACCATTAGTGTTGTAGATGTAAATATGTAACCAGATGAGAAGAATTCCTATCCAAGTGATCAAGATGACTATGATTTTGTTTGCAGCTCTAGTGACTGTGATTCCTCTCAAGAAGAGGAGGTAGAATTGATTTCCTTAAGTGAAAAGTGTTCCAGTAAAGATGATGACAATATTTTTCAACTCTCACAATTGCATGGTGACATTATGAAAATATATGATAGCATTGATAACTTCTTGAATGATCATATCAGTTCATATTGTGTTGATGGTATAAGACTTTGTGAGCCCTGTATGGAAAGGTTAGATGTTGAAAACCAAGGTGAGTTGAACATTTTCTCTTCAAGCAATGAATGTGATGCTGTGAAGAATAATGAGATTCCAAGTTATCTTAGACAAGAGCATGATGAGGGATATGAATTGAACATACTTTTTGAAGAGGAGATATGTGATAATTAGTGCTATGATACACTTGGTTATGCCAATTCTACACATGTTGAGTGTAGCATTGATGCAAGTCTTCATGGAAATGAGACAAAGGAGTCTACTGTTTTGTGGAATAATTTTGAGATTGGAAGTATATCAGATGAAAATGAAAAATTATGTAATGAATTTCAGTCAGAGAACTCATCCATGAGAAGCTGGAATGAGGAAAAAAATGATGATTTCCAGTTTGACAATGACGAATATGACCCTGCTGATTGTTGTAGTAGTATGGAAAAAGAAGAAGATATGTTTGCAAGAGATTTATTGGATGAATAGGTTCAGGTAGTTGATTATGAAAATAATGCATATATTGGTGATGTAAGTTGTGAACAAGGAAATGCTTTCTTTTTTGATCATTTACCTTCTTCTATCCCTTTTGATGGTTTTGAAGTTATCACTGAATGTTTGCATGAGGATAGCATATGTAGCTATACATGAAATTGGAAATGTAAAGACAAGTGCTAATAAAACTAATGATAATTTTTATGATGAGTTTGCATTTGAAGAATTTTATTGCATCAATCACATGATGCATGTGAGAACATTTTTTTTGGGTATGCAATTCACAAGCTTTCTAATGAGCAGTATACTTTAGATATTCATGTTGATGCAATAGGAGGCAATGTTGAGTATGATATTTCTTGCAATGGTGAATGTGTTTTGAACACTCACTATGAGGGATTTGAGCATGCATTTGAATCTTTCTTGTGTGATAATGTGAAGAATGTTGATAACCTTGTCTTTCAACCTGGGATGAAAGACATTGCTTGCATATGGGATACTGACATCTTTTCTGGATGCCATGATTTAAATATTTTGAACAATGGTATTAGGGATGCTAATAGGTCTTCTTTCTAGAACTTTGAGGCATATAGTGATGTGACTAAGTTGTGTTGTTGGGATGATGATAAACTCGCTTGTGATGCAATTTAGTTGGAGTTACAAATGTGTGAACATTCTTTGCTTACTACGCAGGAGGGTTACACACTGTGTCGAAGGAATGCTATCTTTATTGAGTCTAATCATTATGAGGGGGTTAGCAAGCATGAAGAGACTATGTTTTCTTATAGTCTTGATCAAATACCATCATATCTTTTCACTTTCCATGAAATCAAAAAATGCAATGGGTGGAAATGAGGTGGCCTATGTAATTTGGTTACCATGTGACAACAAGGTCAAACATGGAGTAAGTTCTCACTTGTTTAAAGGTATCCTAATTTATTTTTATAGGAAAGAGGTTACTCATGTTGCTATGGTGTGACAAAAGTAAATATGGGTTGAGGAAAATCAGTTCTTTCAATAGGCTGGTGTTTGACAGAGGCAAACATTGGTTTTCCTTTTCATTTGGTAGCTTGGGGCCACCAAATGAGGTCTTAAAAAATTGAATAAAGGAAAATTGCAAGGCGTCTAATGTATCTAGTACTCAACCTACTCTTCTAGGAGATGTTTGAGATCTCACTATGCCCACAAGAGGCATGTGTCCCTAGTGGGAGCCATTGGTGGAACCTTCAAAATTTTATGTTCCACTAACCTGAGAAGTTCCCCATTTGCCCCATCCTGTAGTATTTTCCTCTTATATTAGTTCAAGGGTTGATACTTTACAAAGTTGGAACTTTCAAATATTTAATTTTTATGTCTTGGGTTGGATATGGTCCTGAGTTTATTTTGAGTCCCCATGCTTCATTTACCTAGGTGGCCCCTTCTATATGAATAACTTGGAAGCAAGTGTAAATTTCCACCATTGGAGGTCTTTGTATCACCCATCAATATAATCATTTGGCCTTTTTATTCCATTTCTACTACACATGATGGCTTTTGCATCTCTTCTACATCACACTGGTTCTTCATATCGTAGAAAGCTTTCTAACGCTCAATTCATTTGAGAGATGGGTGACAAGTGATGAGGGTGATAACCATTTTAAGGGCACATGGCAGTATCTTATGCCATCGCTAGTTTTCTCCCATCATTTTTGTGTTTCGACCGTTGACGACTAGAACAATGATGACCGATGTGAAGGTTGCGATAACCTTCCATCGTTGGTGTTGGGACCTCCAAAATTTGGCTAAATTTTGAGGGCCCATGTAAAATTTTTCCTAATGCACTCAGAAGTACCCTTGCAAAATAAGCTCAAGTAGCTCAGTTTGAGATCTCATATTTTGACACCCATGAATTTTCATGAAAAATCACTTTGGGGAAATTTTGAACACCTATTGGAGATGCCATATGTCCATTTGCAGCTTCCCATGATCAGTTTTAATGAGTTTTTGATGCCCTTGTCTGGAGGTCCAGAAATGGGTTTGTTGTTTACACATGTTGCACCTTTCTGAGTAGGCCATCTTTGTGATGTTGTATCTTTGTGTTTGCTTAGTATTGAGCCTAACTGATATCTTTCCATAATTCTATGCACCTTAATGAAGCCCCATGTCAAATGGAATAGCCTAGTGAATCCATTTTTCAAGTTTCCCAGCTTGATTCCATTTGCAAAAAGTTCAGATTTGCAAACTGGATAGTGTAAATATGCAAAAAGTGCCCCTACATTTGAATTAATATTTGGTGACCTAATGGCCTGCACATCAAAGTGAATTTTCCCCATGATTTTTTATATAATTTTCTACCACCTTCCCGGTTTGTAGCCCCCTGGCTCCTCATTTAATATTTTTTCAAAGCCCATTCCGGATGAACTTTTTCAGGGTTTCAAAATCAGCAATTTCAGAAATGGCTAAGTGAGCAACTTTGTCGATTAATATATTTCCCCTCAGGATCCCTTTTGATGAGCCATTTTTTGCACTAAATTTTTGGTTCAAATGGTAACATGCATGCTCAGTTTCACACCTCCTGGATGAGCTTTGATGGGTTAACCAATCCTTTTCTGATCACGAAAGGCCAAAAATGATGTCCCAAAATTTTTCAAATTTTCAAAATCTAAGGACAACCCATTTCTTTTTTTTTGTCTAAAACCTCTACAACTCTATTTTCATCAAGATCAGAGGTCATTTAATACATTATTTTAGTGTACTTCTGTTGTGGCAAACACATCTTGGGGGCCAGTTTACAAATGAGGTACCTGATTCTTGATGGATGGGAAAAGTTTGAGGAAATGGGTTTTCTTTAAATAATGGATTATGGCCACGCAAAAAAAATCTTGGCTTCAGGGGTCATTTTTTGTGCACAGTGAAATTTCTCTATTTGGGTTGTAGGCGTAATTAAAATTTTCCTATTCTCTAATGTTTTCAAATGATAATATTTAAAATATTTTGAGTATTTTAAATATTGGGAAAATGAAAAGATGCATTTAGGGAAAACATAAATGCAATTTCAAATGTTAAAAAGGAAAAGCAAGTTTAATTCTTGCTTTCTATTAGCTGAAGTCATGGCAGCACAACAACAAAAGTCTTCGGAATCACTGGTTTGTTTAGTATTTTCCATTTGACATTGGCGATTAGTGATGGAAGTGCTCTCTCATCGCCAATCATTGTTATGATTTCACTTTCCCTTATCTCATTGGCCATGCCTGATGAGTAGCTTGTGGGAGATATCTCCATTCTCAGACTTGGTGTGTTGTGAAAGTTCCTAAATTTCTATCATCATGAATTATATCCTAAATTCCCATTTGAAATTAGTGATGAGAGATATTTCATGCCCATCATCGCCTTTCGCTAATTTCTCTCTCTATTTTCTCATTGAATTAGAGATATGCGATAGGATGAAGTTCTCTGTTTTAGAATGCATTGCTGATGGGAGTCTCATTTTCCACATTGTATTTGTGATATGCGATGATATATTTTCTCCCTCGCACCTCGCCAGTATATATTTATTTCTTTGCAGTGAATTCATGATATGCAATGGTGCTGGGGAAAATTTCTAAGTGGGCCCAATGAATTTTTGAAGGAAGAGAATCTTTAGAAAATAAGGTGCTAGTTTGATGGTAAAATTTGTTTTTCCCCATAAATTGCTCAAATGAAAATATTTTAGGAGTGATTTGCACAAGTAAAACTTATCCAGATAAATTTAATTTACTCCATGTGAAAGACAATTATTTTGAAGGTTGCTGGGTAAAAGTTTTGAGGAACTTTTAAATAAAATATTAAAAGATGGGTGTATGATGGAAAATAATTTTAAAAGGCCCTTTTATAAAGTCTGAGTGCTTTATTTTCCTAGAGATGAACAGTATAATGTGCATGGGAAAATAGAGAGCAGAGGTAGAAGTCTTCTAAAAAGAAGAGAATATTTGTAGCCTAAATATTGGCCATATCAACTTGTTGAGTCTGAATATGAGAGAGTGGCTACTCTTTAGGATTCATTGCATCTGTTGATTTGGGAACCAACAGATTGGTGACTCCGCTAGGGAGACATCAAAAAAATATTCAAGTGGAAAGAGTTAGGGATTTGTTGAATTTGAACATCTAGTTCAAATAGAAAAGCTTTCAGACCTGGAGGTGAAGTTGTTGCAGTGAACTTGAAAGTTGCATGATCTGTGGTGCTCTGTTGTGGGATAAGACCCAGAAGGAAAATCATCTTTGAAAGAGCTTCATATTGCTCAAAGTTCAGTCCTTTATGAAGAAAGGTGGTGATTCTGCCAACGAACCTGATGAAGAGGTAAGGAATGTTTCAGATAATAAAGGTCTCCATCCAGGAGGAAGAATTTGCAGCAACTGCACATAACCAGGTATTCTCCATGTTTTGATTTTCATAAAGGATAAAATTGTATATGAAAACCATATTTTTAAGACTTGAAAAATTTGATTCCCTACAGAGTGATTAAGCACTAAGGAAGGGAAATAGTAGTGGTAACCTTGCATACTTCTGTATTACTAGATTGTAGTATCTATTATGAAGAGAAGTATTAATTGTTTTTGAACAAAATCATTTAGAAGATCTTAAGCAAATAGAGATAGAATTTTCTTTTTAAGAGCTTAAGATCAAGTTGTAAAAGAAGTTTGAATTTCCCTATGTAATTGCATAGTAGAGTTGTAAGAAGAGTGCATCAATATATTCATCCTCATATGGTTCCTAGTGCAACCATGGTGTGTAATCAACCCCTCTCATGTAACAAAAGAAATTTTAGTATTAAAAGGTACATGGCCATAAATTTTGATGGCATTTATGGTTACCCCAATGTTATTCCATCTAAAATTAGGGAATACTTGCCAAAATTCAGTGGTGAGAAGTGTGAATCAGCAAGAAATCATTTGCAACACTTCAACAATTTAATGGATGAATTTGAAGTAGATCATGAGGATGTGATCATGAGTTTATTTGTTCAGTCCCTACAGAGAGATTCAAGAGATTGGTTCTCTTATTTACCAACATGCTCAGTCTACTCTTGGGAGGAATTCAAAGCAGTGTTCATGGAACAGTTTGGTGAAAAAATCAATGCGAGTTCTTTTCTCAATAAATTTATGAGTATTGAGAAAGAAGAGGATGAGTTGGTTCCTGCATTTAACCGAAGATTTGTTAAAAAACTGCAGGACATTCTTGAGATTTTGGGACTAAGTGATGTGGTGTGCTTGGTTGTTTATTTAGGAGCTTTTGATAGTAAGATGAGCTATCTGTTGAGAGATAAAGATCCCAAAACATTGCATCAAGCATATGTGATAGCCATGAACATTGAAAACAACCTAAATTATGGAATGCACAAGCGTCATTTGAATGCAAATGTTGATCAAACTACTAGCTATTCTAGTAATGAGACCACAAAGAGGGTCCAATGTAGCCTTATGGTTCAAATGAATCTGGTAATTTGTTTGAAGATGAGAGTGATAATGAAATAATGTATTCATCATTCAATGTGCTAGAACCATGTAGTTCTGATTACAATATTTCCAGGGTTGAAAATTTTGTCAATAGTGAGCATGGTATCATGGGGCCTATTCATGCACATCCAACTCATAAGGTTGATCATGTTGATCATTATTTTGTTGGTCATACTAGCTTGAATGAAGTAGACTTGGAAATTTTTATATCAGATAAGGATAACATTAGCATGCAAGATGTGGATGATGTGGTTTCACTCTCAGGTGACCAGATTATGCATTATGATGAAAAATTGAGAAATGGGATGCCACAATTTTTGGGTAATATTTCTATGGAGCTTGGAGAGCTTTTTGACCATGATATCTTAGATTATATGGACATGGAATTTTTTTTAGATGGGAATGAAGTTGAAAATGTGTTTATCTGCTCTTTTAGTGATTATAGTGAATTTGAGTGCAATGATGACTTGAAGGATTTGGACCTTCATGTTGAGGAGGCTCTTATGTCAAAAATGAATGTAAAGGAAAACCATTTATTTGATGAGCTTCCATCTTCATCAGTTGATAAAAATGGTGATCCTTATTGGTGCCGAGATAATCCACTCTTTGTTGAAGACTCTGATGATGTATTTGATATAGAGTTAGAATATGGCCTTAAGCAAACAAAGCAATGTGTTGATAGGCTCTCTAAGGGAATTTCCTATTATTATTTTACATTTGATACAAATGTTACTAATGAGGTTGAGTACCATGATGCCAACTACTTGGAGGAGTATGAACATTTTCAGTTTCCAGTTCAGTTGGAAGGGGTATTTTTATGGAGCATGACAAGAAATATTATTTTCAATATGAACATGTTTCATATGATGAACATAACACATATGTGTCATGTGATGATAAAAATTTGCAGTTTATGCCTGACTCTATAGTACAAAATGATAGAGATTACACTAAAAATGTTATGCTCAGAAAAGTTGGAAGAGATGTCAGTGGCAGTGTTTGTAATCAAACACATTTAAGTGGTCACCACATGTTTTTGCTTATAAGAAGAGGTTTGTACTTGTTGTAGTGGTATGGCTGAGGTAAATATGGGTTGAGGAAAATTAGTTCCTTCAATAGGAAAGTTTTTGATAGAGGAAAACATGGGTTCTTTTCATTTGGTGGCCTGGGGCTGTGAAATATGGTTTAAAATTTTGATAAAGACTTTGTGCCCAATGGAGTAGGCACCTGGTTTGCTCACCTAGAGATTTAAATTCTTGCTATGCTCGCAAGGGGCATACATCCCCAAAAAGATCCACTGTTGGGATCTCCAAAAATTGGCAAAATCTTGAGGGCCCATGTAATTTTTTTCCTAATGCACTCAAAAGTACCCTTGCAGAATAAGCTCAAGTAGCTCAGTTTGAGATCTCATATTTTGACACCCATAAATTGTCATGAAACAACACTTTGGGGAAATGTTGAAAACCTATTGGAGATGCCATATGTCCATTTGCAACTTCCCATGATCAGTTTTAATGAGTTTTTGATGCCCTTGTCTGGAGGTCCAGAAGTGGGTTTGTTGTTTACACATGTTGCACCTTTATGAGTAGGCCACCTTTGTAATGTTGTATCTTTGTGTTTGCTTAGTATTGAGCCCAAATGATATTTTCCCATAATTCTCTATACCTTAATGAAGCCCCATGTTAGATGGAATAGCCTAGTGAATCCATTTTTCAAGTTTCCTAGCTTGATTTCGTTTGCAAAAAGTTCAGATTTGCAAATTGGATAGTGTAAATATGCAAAAAGTGCCCCTACATTTGAATTTATATTTGGTGACCTAATGGCCTGCACATCAAAGTGAATGTTCCCCATGATTTATTATATAATCTTCTACCACCTTCTCGGTTTTTATCCCCCTGGCTCCTTATTTGATATTTTTTCAAAGCCTATTCCAGATGAACTTTTTCAGGGTTTTCGAATAAATAGTTTCAGAAATGCCTGAGTTAGCAACTTTGTCGATTAATATCTTTCACCTCAGGATCCCTTTTGATGAGCCATTTTTTGCACTAAATTTTTGGTTCAAATGGTAACATGCATTCTCAATTTCGCGCCTCCTGGATGAGCTTTGATGGGTTAACCAATCCTTTTCTGATCGTGGCAAGGCCAAAAATGGTGTCCCAAAATTTTTCAAATTTTCAAAATCTAAGGACAACCTATTTCTTGTTTGGTCTAAAAACTCTACAACTCCATTTTCATCAAGATCAAAGGTCATTTAATACATTGTTTTAATGTACTTCTATTGCGGCGAACACGTCCCGGGGGCTGGTTTACAAAGGAAGTACCTGATTCTTGATGGTTGGGAAATGTTTGAGGAAATGGGTTTTCTTTAAATAATTTATTATGACCGCATGAAAAAAATATTGGCTCCAGGGGTCATCGTTTGTGCACAGTGAAATTTCTTTGTTTGGGTCACAGGCGTAATTTAAATTTGCCTATTCTCTAATGCTTTCAAATGATAGTATTTAAAATATTTTGAGTATTTTAAATATTGGGAAAATGCAAAGATGTATTTAGGGAAAAAAAAATGCAATTTCAAATGTTTAAAAGGAAAAGCAAGTTTAATTCTTGCTTTCTATTGGTCGAAGTCATGGAGCACAACAACATCTTCAGCAAAACTCTTGGGGATCACCAGTTTGTTTTGTATTTTCCATTTGACATTGGAATTCAATGATGGTAGTGCTCTCTCAATTCCAATCGTTGTTATGATTTCACTTTCTCTTATCTCATTGGCGATGCCCAATGAGTAGTTGCGAGAGATATCTCCATTCTCAGACTTGGTGCGATGTCAAAGTTCCTGAATTTTTATCATCGTGAATTATATCCCAAATTCCCATTTGAAATCAACAATGAGCGATATTGCATGCCCATCATCACCTTTGCTAATTTATCTCTATATTTTCTCATCAAATTAGAGATATGCGATAGGATGAAGTTCTTTGTTTCAGAATGCATCGCTGATGGGAGTCTCATTTTCCACATCTACAATATGAGATGATATATTTTTTCCCTTGCACCTCGCCAGTAGATATTTATTTCTTTGCAATGAATTCACGATATGCGATGGTGCTGGGGAAAAGTTCTAAGTGGGCTCGATGAATTTTTGAAGGAAGAGAAGCTTTAGAAAATAAGGTGCTACTTTGATGGTAAAATTTGTTTTGCTCGATAAATTGCTCAAAGGAAAATGTTTTAAAAGGAGTGATTTGCACAAGTAAAATTTACCCAGATAAATTTTATTTACTCCATGTGAAAGAAAATTATTTTGAAGGTTGTTGGGTAAAATTTTTGAGGAACTTTTAAATAAAATATTAAAAGATGGGTGTATGATGGAAAATAATATTAAAAAGCCCTTTTATAAAGTCTAAGTGCTTTATTTTCCTGGAGATGAACAGTATAATGTGCATGGGAAAATAGAGAGTAAAGGTAGAAGTCTTCTATAGAGAAGAGAATATTTACAGCCTAAGAGTGAAAACAGAAGAATTTTATTCTTTCATAAATAAATCTTATATACTGTGAAAAAAAGTGGAATGACTTGTCTTCCAAGAGAAGAATATTTTTCTGTTATAGGTTAATGATGAAGCAGGAATATAGGGGAAAGGATGAAGAGTCTTCAACAAGAAAAGGAGTTGCAAATCAATGAATAAGAATATGCCACGTGTCTTCTCCAGATGAGCATTTAGGGTTTTATTTTTCCTTAAGTGTCGTTCTTACTCCATTTTTTGAGGTAGAGGTTGTTTTTGCAATTCATCACAGAGAACATTGTAATAGGAATAGATAACACTTATCAGTGGTTTTGTTTTAGGTTGGAGTTTATGATATCTTTGTAATTTTGATAGCAAATTGGCATGATAATACTGAGTAGTGCAATTTCAAGACTACTTTCTCTCCTATGTGCTTGTTTTATGAGTTTTGGATATATATATAATCAAGGATTATTTTTTTCATCTCCACTGGTTTTTAGTGGGTGTGTCGTTTATTTCTTGCCCATTAATTCAAAGAATTAATATAAGTGCTTGAAGGAAGGTGTAGATTCATGTGAATTAAGTGCTAGGATGCTAATAAGAAGTAGTTGTCAGGATATTATGCTGAAATATTGTAATGCAACATTTCAGAGCTTTATGTAATGTCAGTTTAAAGATTGTTATTAGATTATGTGGGTGTTTAAGATGGCTATGTTCCAATGAATGAAGCACTAATCTAAGTGGTTTATTCATATTATATTATGTTGGTTGATCACTTTTAAATTAAATTTACTTGTCTATCTCTATACGTGTGTGTGTGGAATTTAATGTATAACATGTCTCATGTTTAAGTTGGACACTGCCTGAGAGGCCAACCAAACCTTAAGGGTACTGTGACTACTAAGCATACAAAGGAGATTTATCTGTTCACTATGTGTTTGATACTGACACAAAAGTATCTAAAAGCACAAGGTCGGGATCACCCTCCCAGTTTTAACAGAGCCTAAAGTGCAGGGGAGAAAGGGGTACTTTATTCACTCTCCCGTTCGTTGGCCATATCAACCTGTTGAGTTCAAATATGAGAGAGTGGCTACTCTTTAGGACCCATTGCATCTATTGATTTGGGAAACAAGAGTTGGGACTCAAGGAATCACTAATTCAATTGCAAGGGGGATGTATCAATTAGCGATGAGTGACCAGTCTTCAAGGAGAGCAAAAGGAAGTATATCCCAAGTGGATATACTAATCCAAGGTTTAAGAATCTATTGAGTATGTTGTGTACATCATGGATTCATTCACAAAGGTTGAGCATTAGGCAGTGATGGAGCAATGTCTTCTTTCTTCATCGCTTGTCACTATAATGATTCTTCTATTTCCAATCACTTCAACGATTAGTGATATGGTGATGACAATGTTTTCCAGTGAAGGGGAGCTCGATCAATGGTCAGGATCATGTGACATGGATCAATCTCATCCATTCCCCACCAACCCATGGGGGACCCAGCCTGTACTTCACATAAGCCCATGTGGGAGTGAGGAGACACCAAGTGGCAAAGTTTGGGCCATTAGGGAGCTATAAGGGGAGATGAGGTATTCATTCATGTGATCTAACTGTCATGTTTTGACTGGTGGAATGCATAGGTGAAAATGGGATTTTTACAACCTGATACGAACAGGGAAATGCTTTCATGGGTAAAAAATTATTTTTAGTTGCAATTGAAGGCATAGGGAAAAGGGTGGGAAAAATAAAGTGGGAAAAGAATAGAATGGGAATTCTTTGAATGGTATTGTTATTAGATATGAGGATTCAATTAGTGCTAGATGTCAAACAAAATTTCCATCTAAGGGTTTCCTCTTTTCTTTAAATGTAATTTCTATTTCATTTGCAAAGGGAGTTGTTAACGAATGAGTCTCATTGAGAAATTTTGTGGTAGGTCTATAATAAAGTATTAGTATGTTCTATGGCTATGGAGTTTTTCAAGCTATGTAATGGTGAATATAATCATATCACTGTCATATTTTAATACATAAATGACAAGATATTTTGGTCCAGTTTTCTCCACTGTAGATATTGTATAAGTTTTGAATATAAGAAATCAAGGATTTTTGTTATTCATCTTCTTGTCTTTCCCTAAATGTTTGTTCACTATTATTACTCTTATTCAAGGAGTAAGTTAAATTGTATTAATAGGAATGAAGGTTTATGAAATTATATGTAAGGATTACTAAGTATTATTTGTTAAGTATATGGTATTGATGGTGTGAGGCATCATTGATGGGCATAGTCATGACAAAGATAATGTTGTGTATTTTCAATTTCATTGTTTAAATGACTCTACCCTAGGATTAGGCATTGGTCTTTTAATGTTGTAGTCTTCTGAGATATTTTGTGGCATCTACATTTAAAATCAACTTTATTATCCTATCTCAGTGTGATTGTGTGTTGAGCTTAATGTATAAAATTTCTCATGCTTAAGTTATACATTACTATGAGGGCTAGCCAAATCTTTAGGGTATTGTGTCTATTAAACAATTAAAGGAGAATTATTTGTTAGTTACAATGTATTTGATACTTTTCCACAAGAGTATTGAGAATTAAATTGTTGGGAGCACCCTCTTTGGTTTTTGATGTCATTTCATGCCCACCTTAGATGACCCATCATTGATATCTGATCTGAGTGATCCTACATGGGCCATTTTGCATGAGTTTTCCTTGGGGGTCCCTAAAATTGGTTGTGTCCCAGAATTTTGGGGTTTCAAGTTGTTGCTTACATACATGCCTTCTTCATTTCTTCATCACTCCTTCCTTTCCCTTTTATTCTAAGTGTTTTGGTTTTTTCCCTTCAGTTTTATCTTTTACCTCCTCCCTGATCTCTTCCTTCTTTGATTTCCTGCTTTCACCTTTCGACCTTTAGATTTTGGTCATCCCTCTTCCCTCTTCCTCTTCCTTACATTTTTTCTTCCTCAGCCTTCAGCCTTCACCCTTGCATCTTACCTCAAAACTTTGGAGGTAAGAGGTAAGGATTCCCTTTGACCTCTAAAAGTTTTCTTTTCTGTCTTTTGGTCATCGCCTAAGATTGCTTTGCTATGTTGAGGGGACTTCTTAGATCTCTTCAAAATCTTCTTGTCTCTCCAATGGTTTCCCTTACAGAATTTGAACAAGTGTCAAAATTTCAGAATTTGGCCTTTGGTCTTCTTTGTTACCTCTTACCATTCCTCAGTAAGATGTAACCCTCCTCTTTGACCCCTAACCTTTTCTTCCTTCATCGTGGTTTCCTCCACCTTCCTCAAAGTATGCAGTAAGCTATAGGCCTAATGCCCAAATTTTGATGGCCCGAGGTGTGATCTTCAAAGGCTCCTCATCGAGGAGAGAACAAATATCGATGGGAGCCAATATGTTGTCCCTTCAGTATCCTGATGCAAAGGTGACCTCTACATCGAAGTGACGAATGGATTTTAGAGGAACCTATTTTGTGCTCCCTTTGACATCCCGATGGGATGGTGACACTGGTGGGACCCAACGAATATTGGTGACAACAGTGGATGACGAGTGTTGAGGTGAAATGTGTCTTTGTGGGTCCGCATCTCTTACCGATAGTATTGGAATGAAGTACTCATATTGATGAGACTAGAATGTTAGTCCCCTTGAAATGGTGAGGTCCTGGTGATGGTTTTATCATGCTTTTCTAGATGATGCCATTAATATGTAGCTACTCCCAACTACCAGATCTCTTTATTTTGGACTTCAAGGATGAATTTAATGCAATTTCATGTCTTCTCCAAGTGATTTGGTGGTAGCCATACTCATTCATTGCTACTGCTTATCCTCTCTAACCATTCCCATAACCATTTCATAGATTTTGTGGGGGATTTGGATGACTTTTATTGCAAATATTTATGGCAAGGTAGATGGCATGCAAGCTTGTTCTTCTCTAGGCCCTTCTTGGCACATTTTTTCACATGTATGGTGTTCATGGATCTTCTTGGCATGAATTTATGGGCACAAGTTTCTTGAATATATCTTAATTTTTCCCTGATCTGATTGGTAACCCTAACTAGGTTAGGGTTAGCTATTGTTCATTTGAGTTATGCTTAAACTATAAAAGCAACACTTGTATCTTTTTTAAGGGTTCTTCTTCTTCTGGCTCCTCTGGGATTTTTCTTTTTTACTATATTTTACATCTCTATAATTGTAAAGATTTTATATATACCTTTGTATTAACGAAGCTAACTAATATTACTAGTTCTCTCCTCTTTTTTGTATGAGTAATCTTCATTTACCTTCATGTTTGAGTGTTTATTTTCATTTTCATGCATGTATCTTGTGTTAAAATTTTTTGCAACTGCTGTGTTGAGAAAATATCTTTCCTTCTAGTGCTCTATCAAACCCTAACCTCCATGTTCATCTCTAAAATCAATCAAATAGAGAGTTGTATGAGTTCTTTGGTTTCCTTCTTTGATTTATTGTGAAAATATTAGCTAGGGAGAAGTGGCCATTTCCATCTTGGTGTATCACATCCACTTTTCCCTTCACACATTATTTCTAACCCTTTTCCCTTGTCAGCTATTAGTGATAGGATTTTGTGTGTTGGGTTGGACTAGCACATTGCACTGGGATTGAAAAAGGAAGTTAGCCTTCTCTGAATATTTGACCTCATATGCACAAAGGTCCCACACCTTGAGGTTGTTTCCATTGTGTCACTGGAATGTTGATATGTGTGCTCAACAAGGGGCAATTTCATGTGACAATAGTTTTTGGCATGCCCGGTGAGAAAAGCTTCTTTCCATTGAAGAATTTGGTGTTTTCTTCAATGCATCTTACCTTTGGAGGAAAATCTTTAAACACCATAGCGAATCCATCCACATCTATTGGTCCAAGCAGTGTTGGTTTTACTTCATGTTGTTGAGGAAGTGGTTCCTTCTTCAATGTTTCTACCTTCAGAATCATTCTTCAAGCATCTGAAAAACTATGCAACTCTTTGGGTGACTCTTTGGTATGTACCCAAAATATGTGGTTGGGCAGTCCTTTTCCTTTATTTTGTAAATTTCAAGGTGTTTCCATGCTTTAAAATTCAATATTTTAATGGAAACTATACATATACTCCACCATATCATGATAATGATAACTTTGCATCTCCCAATTAATCATATTAGTCTAGTTATACCTCCCATTTCATTAAATATAACCCTTATGTTGTGGGTTCTCAATCTTATCAAAATGCATACCACCCACCCCACCCTACTTAGTCTTCTTGGATGCCTATACATTCATATAAGGAACCCCAAGAGACTCATTACTTTGAAAATCAGCCTTGTTTCTCTCCTACTCAATGCAAAAATTTTGATAATTTGAGAGCAAGTGAAATCATGGGCATTTTGCTTGATTTCAATAGACAAATTGATGAGCTTAAGGGACAACAAGATCTTGACCTACAGTAGGAGAAGTGGGCTAATCAAGCCTATAAAGGGCAGCAAGAAGGTTATTTCCCATAGCAAGATGAGTTTTTCCATCAAGTTCATCATTTAGAACAACAAAATATTGAAGCTCAGTGGAGGTATGAGCAGCAGTTGGAGGCACAAAAAAGGCAACTACAAAAAGAGTATATAGTAAGAGATGTTTTTGTTAGGCAAGAAAAAATTAGACTTGCCCTTTCCCTAGCACAAGTGTCAGAGACTCAAGTAGCCCCTTGTGTTCCTAGTTTCAAGCAAGAACCCCCACCATTTCCAAAATAACCTGCTAAGGAGGAGGTAAGAAATCATAAATTCCCAAGTTTCAAGAAACCTAGCAAGCATCTTGAAACTTCTATTAGCCCTCTTTTTGTTCCAAAATAGCCTATTGTGCAAGAGGTTTGCAAGCCCAAAATTTTTGGTTTCAAGAATCCCAATTAGCCCCTTGAAACTCCCTTTCAACCTCTTGTACCATCAATAAGATCTTCTATGTTGGGGATCCTAAGTTTTGCAAGCCTCCATTCCTCACAAGAACCTATCATTGAGGAGGTTGATGTTGCAGAATCTTCACGTACTCTTGAAAATGAGTGTCTTGGTTTGTTGCAAGAAAATATTGAAGATGAAATAGTGTTGCAGCAATAAGACTTAAAAAGGTAGGAAAAATTGATGTAATAGAGGAATCAATCCTCTCATTTGATGTCCTCCTTTGTTTTATTGAAGATGAGGAGGATAGATCAGCTATACCTACATTAGTTGAAGACTCTGAACCAATTTTTTTGGGCTTGATGGTTGAAGACAACCCCATAGTTTTGGAGTAATAGTACCAGACATGTTTATCCCTTCTCATGGTGGGTGAAGATCCCCAATCTATTGTGGTGTACAATTTTGAGGTGGAGGACCTATTTTGGGATGATTTAGATGCTTTTTGTTCAAGCTTGGATACCAATCTTTCACCCCCAAAAGAGAAACTTTGTGGGAAATAATATAAGAATGAAGAAGAAACATAGGACATGGAAACCATTACATGTCACAAGTTTGATTTTTTTACAACTTGTTGCTAAGAAAGAATTAAAACCGAAAGGAAATTTGAATAATTTAGTTCTTCACTTGAAGTGTCTCAAAAATTTGAGTTTTATGTTGATGAATTGTGCATCAATGAAAATGATTTTGTTGTTATTGAGAAACCACACATTTGTTTAGAGAGTGATGCTCCCATTGCTAAATTTGTTTGTATGCCCGAGCTTCAAAGTTACTCTTTTGAGGTGCATGAAGAAGTGTTTCCTTGTGCATATCAAAAATAAAATTTGGCATATTTTTCATCGCCATGTGAGCTAGAAACATTCTCTTCTTGTTTCATCGCATGCAGTGAGGAGGTCAATGATGGTGACATTGGCATATCCTTTTGTGAGGTGAGTTCTCTTCCCTCTATAAAAGGTTTGCTCTTGGGTGTTGACGTATCTTCAAAAAAGTTCACCCTTATTGTTGTATTTGTACTGGAGGAACTACTGTTAGAGGAATCCAACACTTGCATCATATGGTTCCATTGCAATGAAAAACATTACATTGAAGTGATCCTTCACCTTGCAAGCATTTTGTGTATTTCCATGCATATTGGCAGTAGTTTTTAGTGGTTACGGTTGGGTGAGGTCTACAAGTATGGTTTGAGGGAGATCATCTCCTTCAAAAGGTTCATCTTTGATAGAGGCAGGCTACCATTCTTTTCTTTCTGTTAGTTTGTGCATACATTGTAAATGTTTCACTTTCCATGAAGTACTTTGTGCACCCTACATTCTCCTTAAGGGAATGTATGTTCCTAGTTTCCATGCTTTCCTCTGAGTGCAGCTACACATGTTTTGTTTTGCTTTGAGGAGGCCCAACTGTTGAATTTTTACCCTCATGACCCCATGCCCAATGGATTGATGAGGCCTCTGGACTTGATTAGCAAGAAATCATTCCATAGAAATTGCCAAAAATGTTGTCATTTCATTCCCACCATAGATGACCCATCATTGATATCCAATCTAAGTGATCCTACATGGGCCATCTTGCATGAATTTTCCTTGAGGGTCCCTAAAATTGGTTGTCTCAGAATTTTGGGGTTTTGGGTTGTTGCTTACCTGCATTCCTTCTTCATTTTGATTACGCGAAATGGAGCTTTACGGATTTACCGGATTTTCCTTGATTTTTTGGTCGATTTTCCTTTATGCTCGCTTAATCTTCATCTTTAGATTTTAATTTCAAATATTTGAGATTCCGACCTCAATGCTGTTTTTCTTTGTTCCTGAGCCAGACTTTGTCCCTCCATCTTTGTTCTCATTTCAATGAACTGGTACTCCTCGCAGTTGTCTTTATTCTCCGACATCTTCTTACCCTTCCTCGGTAAGAGGTAACCCTCCTCTCCAATCCTGACCTTGTCTTCATTGTTGTTTCCTCCACCTTCCTCCAAGTACACAATAAGTTGTAGGCTCGAAGCCTAACCTTTGATGACCTGACGTTCGATCTTTGAAGGATCCTCATCGAGGAGAGAATGCATATTGATGGGAGTCGAGATGTGGTCCATTTGATATCCCAATGTAAAGGCGATCTCTAGATCAAAGTGACAAATAGATTTTGGAGGAACCTATTTTGTGGTCCCTTTGACATCCCGATGGGATGGTGATGCTAGTGGGACATGATGAAGATTGGTGACGATGGTGGATGATGAGTGTTGAGGTGACATGTGTCTTTGTGGTCCTGTGTCTCTTTCATGTGGTATTAGAATGAAGTACACATATCGATGAGACCTGGATGTTAGTCCCCTCAACATGGTGAGGTCCTGGTGATGGTTTTATCATGCTTTTCTAGGTGACACCATTAATATGTAGCTACTCCCAGCTACCAGATAATGCTTTATTTTGGACTTTGAGGAAAAATTTAATGCATGTTCATGAATTCTCTAGGCGATTTGTGGTCACCATGCTCATTCATTACTACTGCTCATCCTCTCTAACCATTCTCATATCAATTTCACAAATTTTGTAGGTGATTTGGATTCTTTTCCTACAAATATTTATGGCAAGGCAGATGGTGTGCAAGCTTGTTCTTCTGCAGGTCCTTCTTGGCGTGTTTTTTCACATTAGGTATGAAATCCATGGCTTTTCTTGGCACAAATTTTTGGGCACAAGTTTCTTGAATAGATCTTGATTTTTTCCTAATTTGATTGGTAACCCTAACTAGGTTAGGGTTAACTATTGTTCATCTAAGTTATGCTTAAACTGTTGAAGCAACACTTGTATATTTGTTAAGGGTTCTTCTTCTTTTGTCTCCTTTGTGATTTTTCTTTTACACTATATTTTACATCTCTACAATTATAAAGATTGGTTATATGCCTTTGTATTAATGAAGCTGATCATTTTTGTTGGTTCTCTCCTCTTTTATGTATGAGTAATCTTCATTTACCTTCATTTTTGAGTGTTTGTTTAAATTTTCATCCATGTATGTTGTGCTAAATTTTTTTACAACTCTTGTGTTGAGAAAATATCTTTCCTTCCAGTTCTCTATCAAACCATAAACTCCATGTTTTCTTCTAAAATCAATCAAATAGAGAGTTGTGTGAGTTCTTTGGTATCCTTCTTTGATGTATTATGAAAATATTAACTAGGGAGAAGTGACCATTTCCATCTTGGTGTATCACCTCCACTTTTCCCTTCATGCATTCTTTCTAACCCTTTTCCCTTGTCAGTTGTTAGTGGTAGGATTTCATGTGTTGGGTTGGACTAGCACATTGCACTGGGATTGAAAAAGGAAACCAACCTTCTCTAGAGATTTGACCTCATATGAGCAAAGGTCCCACACCTTGAGGTCATTTCCATTGTTTCATTGGAATGATGAGTTACATGCTCAGTAGGGTGCAATTTCATGTGGCAATAGTTTCATAGAGCCTGAAGTGCAGGGGAGAAAGGTTTAAAATTAATCTCCCATTTGTTGGCCACTGATCTTGAAGTTCTTAACATAAGGCATGTCACACCTTTAGAGGATTTTCAAGGTTCAACTAGAAAAAATACCAACAAACCCTTTGCATATTTGTATTCTTTTGAGATATCAATGAGAAATATATATGCTCTGATATTAAATGTTGGTAAATTTAAATCTCTATCTAGATAATCACGTTATGATTTCAATGGATGAGATACAAGGCTTGGACTACTATAGCATAAGAATCTAAAACTTATATGAAAATATGAAATTAAGTGACCTTAATGTGGAATTACCATGATTAGACCCATATTCTTTATGATGTTAAAAATTAGCCAACATATCATGCTTAATAATACCACCTTATGTGAACTTATGACAACAATAAATAATGCATAACATCACCATAAGATATCATCAAATAGGCACAAATTAGAAACATAAGAGCATCACATAACATGGGATTTATGTGGAAAAACCATTACAAAAAAACTCACCAATAAGAGAGGCCAAGTATGCATTATCATAAACTAATTGAGATTAAAATACATTCACTTACCTTCTATTTTCCTCCAATATGGTAGCATATGTGTACCTATGAACAACCTCTTTATGTCTCACATTTTCCTTGTTCATGCAAAGTAACACTACATTGAACTGATCCTCTTAATTTATATATGAAAGGAGCTGATTATATAGATTTGTGAAGATTTCTTAAGCCCTAAACATGTTGAATGAACAAGAAAATTGAGAGGGGGCTGAATCAATTGTATCTTATCAAAACAAAAAATCCTCATTAACATTCAGATCCACATGCATTCACTAAACCCTTAATTTGATATGATGAATTAACATGAAAAGAAAATAACTAAAACTAAACAACTAACACTAAGCAATGCGAGAGCACTGCATATATGTGTTCCAACAAAGGGAAACCAGTTTATAAGGATTAAATCATAATATAAGTAATTCTGTCAAATGGGGTCTTCCCAACATTGCATCTTTGATTTTTGAATTGTTTGCCATTTCCTTGAGTCTTATGTTGAACATAAAACTTATTAGGAGTTTGATTTTCCTTTGAGCTTTCTCCTTCTTCAAGTCCCAAACCTCCTTTATCTTTAGAAGGTTTCTATCTTGCAATTAGTTCATCAGGCATTGTAGAATTTGTTTTGAATTTTTTTGCATGAGCTTTTGCTTTCTCCAGATCTAATCTTAGAGTTACCACTTCTTGTTCAAGTCTTGTGCATTCATCAGTTTTTATTTTTACCCTTTCAGTCAAGCATTCCTCAATTCTTTTCTTTTTTTCCACTTGCACTTTTATTTTGGTGATGTCTTCATTTGCTTTCTTCAATTGTTCATTGACTTCTCTATGTTTTTCTATGAATTTATTGATTTTTTCTCAACTTTTTGATGCATTCATTTTCCTCCTCTAAGTTTTCCTTCAATTTTTTGTTCTCACCTTCAACTCCGTCAAGATCTTCAAGAGTAGCTATAAGTTCTTCTTTGTCAATCATGCAGTAATCTTTTATGTATTCAATTGAATAAATTTATTTTGGAGGAATATGATAATTTTTATCAGCCATGTGTTCAACCTCCAAGATCTTTCTCAAGCTATTAGGCTTCTTAAAAGGAACTAGCATTTGATACCAATTGTTGAGCACCCAGAATACTAAGAGGGCAAGGTGAATCAGTATTCTATTAAACCCCTTAATCATAATCCATCCAATTATCAAAACATATCTAATTACAACAAACAATGAAAACATGAAATAACCACAAGATCACATAACACATAAACACTAGGATTTTTATGTTGAAAACCCAAAAAGGAAAAAACCATGATGAGGATTAGCTCACAATCTACTATAAATAGTTATAAGATATTACAAAGGCTCACTGCCAAGACACACTGTCCAATAAGGCTCATAGCCAAAAAAAGATAGAAAAACAAAAATGGCTCCACAACAAGAATGTGAAGTGATAGAAAGTTCATATTCCTTGTGCTAGATTCAATTCGTTTGAAGCTCTAAATAGAAAACTATTCTTTGCTTTACAGTCACTCAATAATTATAACAATTCTTCTCTTATTTGGATCACCCATATACAAATTCTCATGCACATCACATATCATATCATATTTTTGTACAACTCAAAAATTTCTTATATATATACCTAATACATCTGCATTCATCAATTAGGTTGGCCTAATTAGATGTAACCCTATATTAATTAAAAATTACCTTATCAACTCCATACTTGAATCAAAAACTTCTTCATACTCAAATAAAATGTGCAACACTTAATTTAGGTCGACATGGACCTAAAATAGATCCTCTTAGCATCCGTAATGAATATTTAATCTCCACAACATACATTAAGCATTAGGTCAGCTAAGAATTAGACACGATCACAAAATAAGCCAACTAATCAACCACCAATGATCTATATGATCATATAAGCACAAACAATTTTGAAATATATAATAAACTGAAACCTATACATAATCTAACAAAATTGTACAATCTAATTCTAATTACTGGAGAAACACAGACCGAATTACACACACCCATTTACTTTGTATAAAGCCAAAAAACTATATGTTGAACTACTGTTACTTGTAACTTTCAACTTGTTCATCCAAATCACTGGAATCTTGAACATGGATGCACATAATAGCAAAGAATAACATAATCTAACCTCATAAGAAGATTTTATTACACAAGCAATTCTAGATCAAAATACCGAATTAAGATGATTTCATTCTATTCACTAGATTAGACAAACTGTTGGAAGCTTTGCAACATAAGCATGAAGTATGGATGGTTGTGTTGGTTGTTACTATGTTGTCATTGATATCAATATGGTAATAAATAATGATGATAATTATATGGAAGTTTTCTTGGTTTACTGAAAGTTTTAATATGTTGGTAATACTCCTTTGTGATGGATGAGTGTGTTGGTATTTGAGTTTGGAACTCATCGCAAGATCTGATATGACTCTAATCTCTTAACCATGTTTTCTTGACTCATTTAGACAATTATATCTTGGATATTGAGACATTTTTTGCTGTGAACAAAAATTTATCTTTGACAAAGTTTAACTTTGTATCCTACTATAATTTTGTGTGTGGTATACTATGTGGGAGACTCTGTATTCTACTAAAGTGAACATTCTTATGCTGTGGTTTTGTTGATAGTCTCTTTACTAGTAGTATGATGGGAAATTAATGTGTTTTGAGATTCAAAAGGTGTTTGCTTATAGGATTACTTGTTTTTTTGGAGAATTCTATTCTAGTCTTGGTCGAATAAGTGAATTCAGTATATTATGAAGACTAATAGCTAACTTGGCATAATGTACGACATTGATGAAATATTTAAAACTTATATGGTGCCGACCTAATTGATGATTAAGATATGCTTGCATATATATAAGGTGTTTTGAGTATGATGAGAAGAGTAGTGGAAGAAGATACACATGGGAAGTGAATGTGAAATGCAAAGAGGATTGAGGAGTGTGTAAAGATTTGAGCCTAAATGCTTTATCGGTTGTGATCAATGCAGTTGTGTTGAGCGACTACTATGTGAGGTAGTAGTTTATATTCTGAGCTTTAGTGGAACTGAACCCTGCACATTGAAGGTGTATTCATCAGTTCATTCTTTTGAAAGTGAGCCACTATCATTGCATCTTGATAATGAGCCATCTTTTGTACTCAGGCTATGAGACTTTTAAGGACAATGAGCTTGGTAGTGAGCAACGCAATATTTTATATCTAGATATAATATATTGTGAGTTAACCCTCACCATGGTTTTTCCCATTCTTGGTTTTCCACGTAAGCATCTTGTTGTTCTTGTGTATGAGTGCATTGACTTGTTTCTATGTTTATTCTTGCCGATTTAGTTATAATTGTGATAATGTTTAAGTGGATTTCATTATGGTTTTATGGAGTATTAATTCACCCCCCCCTCTCAGTATTCTAGATGTTCAACAATTGGTATCAAAGCTTGGTTCCTCAGAAGAAGCCTAACAACATGAGGAAGGTCCTAGAATTTGAATATGAGAAATGTTTTCCTTTGGAGGTAGTCTCTACTGAATTTTTAGAAGAAATGGAAGTACTGAAGGACAAGGTGATAAAATAAAATGAGTACATTGAAAGGCTACAAAGTAAAAGTATGGAAGCATGTGATCAGTTGATTGAAGGAGAAGAAATCATCACTGGCCTGTTGGAAGAATTGGATGAGAAGAAAAGAACTAAAGAATGTCAAGAAATTGAAATTCAAAAGAAGATGGATGAATGTGCAAAGATTGAATTGGAAACATAAATATTGAGATTTATATGGATAGGGAAATAAGTTTTGAAGAAAAATCTAAGATAAGCTTGACAATGCTTGATGAATTGATTACCTCTCAAACATTGAAAATGGATAAGAATGGTTTAGGGTTTGAGGAAGGTCAATGTTCTAAAGCAAATCAATCCACTAGAAAGAAGACATGGTACAAAAATAGACAAATCAAGGAGCTAAAAAACAATTCCAAAAAAATTCCTGTAAAACGGTATGATGCTAAAAGGTATTTATCCTTTAATGGTGTTTGTTATTCCTACAATAAATTTGGTCATAAGGAAAAGGAATGCAGAAGTAATATGAATGATTCTCTATCTAAGAGCAAGAAGAATGGATATAAAGATAGTCTGTTAGATAAAAGGGAAAATGGAAAGAAGAATGTTGTTTGTTGTAAGTGGAGAAAACTGGAACACCCTGGTAAAAACAACATAAGAAAGAAGAACATCTATCCAAAAAAAAAGAATGATCTAACCTTTGATTTAGAAGAAGCAAGGAAGGAAATGGAAAGGATTTGGAGAAATGAATCATTAGTCTTAACTTTTCCAACCTTCGGTATAGATACTCCTATCAACTTCTAAATAAAAGCAGTGGCTAAGGGGGAGAAATCATCAGAAAATATAATAAATTCCCTTATCGATACTTGTGTCTTATCATGACAAAAGTATACTTAATGTGGTAACAAGATTAAGGTATTTTCTTAGTAACATGTGTGAAGAATGAAGTCTGCAGAATTTGAAAGAATGGAGGTGTACACATTTTTTGAGGTAATCTACCTACAAGTTGAAACATTTATTGAAAAATCATTCAGAATGAAAGGAATAAGTTCAGATAATTTTAAAATCCTATGTATTTTCAGAGAAGCATGCAAAGGAAGTTTCAAAGGGAACTAAGGGTTTTAGAATTTGAAGAAAATAACAGATGAATTTGAAGTGAGCTCCGGAAGTAGGATATCTATACATTTCTTTTTGGCATTTTCAGAGGTATTCTTGTTTGCACAATCTTTCACTTTTATTGCTATGGATAATTCAAAGATTGTGAATTGTGCAAATAAAGCTAGGTTGAAGAGATATATGAGGAATTTGTCAAAAGATTCTGTTGGTGCATTCTCTTGCATCCCACCGAAAGTGTTTCCTACAAAAGATATCTATGCATTTGTTTATAGTAAGATTGAAGAAATGTCATCAGTTCAATTGAACATGCTTTGGGAAAATGAATTGAAAGAGAGCCATGATGCCTACAGAGTATTAGTTGAGAAAAAGTTGGATGTTTGGAGGAAAGTCCCCTTGTTTGAATTTGAGAAGAATTATATTCGAATAGTGTTGAGAAGAATTCATGATGAATATTTTTGGATTGATGAGGCACATTTGGTTACTAGAGAAGTAATTAAAGGTGTAACTAGTTTATGTTCCTTTGGACGAGTTCCTAACCTGAAGGCTATGAATGAGGAATAAATAATTGACGTTAAAGGTGCGAGTTCTAAAGGAAAAGAGATTGGTTTGAGATTGATTGTTGATCTAGTATTAAGGTATGTTGTTATGGTCATCGATCATTGTTACCCCACACTTTTCCTCGGTCCATGGGAGTCCTTTGTTTACTTAGAATCGGCGTGGTCTTTTCCCAGCGATATTCATTCTAGTCCCGCAAACTCAGGCAACATCTTATGCAGTTCATGTGTAACTTCCCAATTTACCTTAGACTTGTTTTCATCAACATACTGTTCTTTCATTCGGGTGGCATTTTGAAGCGAAAATTTGAACTTAAGTACTTTTATGAAGTTCATTGAACACTCTACTTGTCCACTTGTAGACGTTTAATTTTGAATTTTTGAAAAAAGCCGTTCTGGACTACCTGCCACGCACCATATGGCAAGTAAGGATATTAAATGCTAATCTTCTTTCACACCTTCTTGGGGCTTTTAAGAAAATTTTCCAAATTTCTAGACAATATTCCCATTGTGAAATTGTTTCTAAGGAAAGTTGGATGGATGCAGGATTTTAGCTACAAAATTTTTCATTGAAGGTATTTATGTAATCCCCTGCTTCCAAATTTTATCACTTTGGGATACTTTTATTCTGTTTCAAATTGTTTGGTAATTTCTTGCTCAGCTCTAAATTATTAGTCATGACAAAGTTAAATACATGGGTTATGAGTATGTGTTTGGGTTGATGAGAGACCGAATTGGGGCACAATTTTTGGACTTGTCAATTTGGATGAGATAAGAAGTAAACATAAACCAAACCCACCACCCATCATTGCAAGTAATCAATAGCGGCTGGTTGAATGCCACATTTCTTATAGCAAAGTACAATTCCCTGAACTCATTTTAGAGTGTATTAGGCATTATAATTCACAAACATGAGAGGTCAGGGCATAAGATAACTAGTTGATATTGAAGATTCAGAGATCCAACTTTGTTTCTTGTCTAAAAAACCAAGAAAGAGATGATTATTCATCAATGACCGTGACCAATTCTCAAAATGAGTTTCAATGAAAAGGGGCTCTAAAGAAGCCAAACCTAAATGAGGCAAGTCCCAGTTACATTCGAAAATTGCATAGGACCCATTTTGTAGAAGTGGCCAACATTGTAGTGTTACTGAATAGGTTGAGAGGAAATGAAAATGTGCATGGGTTTGAAGAATGGATGTACTTATTCATCTAAATTATGTTAGATAGACAACAATTTCTTGACTAGGTGGAAATTATAAGTGACCATCTGCATCAGTTGATGACTTCTCTACTCTTAAGAGATTATTCTATATGTCCGCTTACCTAATTTATGTTGTTTCCAGTAGAAGGCCTTGGTCTAGTTGAAGACCAAGTGACCTACCTCCAGGGAAGACACCTATTTATGGCTATTTCGATAAGTTGCAGCTTCACAAAAAATTTCATCATTTTAGGAGGATAACTAATACTTTCACTATGAGGATGGTCAGAGAGTTACATGGATGTATTGCAATGTGATTGTCACTAGAGGAAATGAAATTTGTAGGTTTCTATGGTAGTCACTTCATTCAATTTCAAATATTTTCTTACATAAGAGTTGGAAAATATGCTAGTTTTCCAATCAAATTGCCTAAATATCTTGAAGAAAAGTGGGTTGTGATCGAAGTATGCAAGAAATTAGCAGACGTAAATAGGTTATGTCAACACAGAAAAAGGGTGACTATGACTATTCCTATTAGATTTGGTTCTTATAGTTGCCTATCTGTGTCTGACGCACTAAATATTGAGAAGGAATTGTCTAAGTATAATTTTATTTCATTTGATGAAAAAATTCCTTTTAATTTGAAGGATTATGTTAAGAATAATTTGAAGCTAATCCCTAACTTCTTTCACCAACCTAGCCTTGAGGACTTCTAGGCTGACTATTTCGATGAATATGAAGTTAGAAGAAGAAGCTAGATGAGATTGTCTGTAGATCAAATTGTCAGTTTTAGATTAGAATGGGATCTACATGGCATTGTAGAGGATGGGTCCGACATGGTAGACCTAGTTTATACAGATTTAATAGAAAATCATCATATTCCTTCTAGGCATTGGAGTATCAAGGAAAAGGAGACCATTGAAGCAAAAATTGCCGATGTTCTAGCCAAAACAAAAGAATGGATGACTAAGAATAGGATAGAATAGTCTCACCCTCACACTAGGTCACGAAGTACTCAACCTTTTGAAGGTACTTCTCAAAATTTCATGAGAATACACTCATTCGGCACTACCTCTGAGTCATTATCATCATGGAGTCAAGGATATGGAAGTGATGATCCACTTGATAGAAATGTGTGGAGAAGATATTTTTAATTTGCCCTTTTTGAGAAAAGAGAAGGAAGGAGAAGAAGAGGATGAAGATTTGGGAGCTTTCCATATAAATTTTTCCCCTTCTCAAGAAAAATTTCCTTTCAGAAAAGTGAGTGTATCTCAAAACTCACAAACAATGGCACCCACAGTGGACACCCCTCTTGTTTCTAGAACATTATTTGAATCTCTAGGTTTTAGGGCAACTAAGGCCTCAGTTATTCCAACCTGGTTGGAGGACACTTTATTAAGGAAAAGAAAGGTTGTGTAGCCTATTTTACCTAAGCAATATATGGTAGGAAAATTGCTACAGAGAAATTCAACTCCAAAATTTAAGAGGTTAAAGAATACTACCAGGTTGATAGATGATATAGAATTAGGAAGCCTCCAGTTAGAGGGTGTGCACCCTTCAGCACAAAAGGATGTCACTCAGGCAACAACAAGTGATTTTCATGTAAAAAAACAGACCTTGGCCCCCTACCAGAGATGGAGACATTTAGATTTTCCAAGTGCTCACATCCAGAATGGTTGAACGATCAAAAAAGGATAAAGAAAGTAAGAACAAACTACAAGTAGAGGTCCAAGACTTGACTAAGTGTTTAAGGTCTATTTTTTATCTTTTTCTCAACCCCTCTCCCAAGTTTATTCCTCTATGGAATCGTTAACCGTGGTTGGGAAGGAAGCCATGATTAAAATTAAAAGTTTCCAAACCATAAGTAAGGTTGTGGAGGAATGGAGTGAGTGTCTAACTAAAAAGGGAAGCTTTGTTATTTCTGAATCTACGAAATGTTTCCAGGAAACAAACACTTCAAAGAATACTTTGGGAGAGGAGATTTTTGTGATTGAGAAAGAAGAAAAATTATGGAAAAATTACCAAATTGAATTGAAATTAATGTTAAAATGGGATAGGGAGAAACTAGTTGTAGAGCAGACTATACCTAATGCTTCAGACACCCTTTGCTTGGTGTGGAACAAGGGCATGGAGTGGAAGTTGAAAATTGCTAAAAGAAGTTTATAGAAGCTTAGGGAAATCATAAATGAGAGAATTTTTGTTTAAGAAGAAGCATTGGGTACCTTGGTGGCTTTCAGGTTACAACGAGATAAAGGAAAAATTGGGGATGACATAAACATCAAGGGTCTGATAGATAGTTTCTAGGGAATGATTAGGGAAACACTTGTTTTATCTTCATTCAATGTTGACCATCTAAAGAAGCTTAGTGAATTACATTTGGTCACATCTCAAGCAATTGATCTCATGAAATTCTATGAATGATGCTTTGAGACAACTAAAGATAACCATTTGACATGGAAGGTGGAAATAATAAATTTCACCATTCCTCAACATAAAGAACTGTTACATATCCTTAAATCTTTCCAATCTTGGTGAAAGAAACCTGTGGAAAACCTAAAAGATGGAAATGAAGTAACACCATCATAGCGGCTTGGCTTCTTTATTTTTATGTTTTCCTTTCAAATTTGGTTTGTTATAGACAACAGAAAGAGGTGGCTACTCACCTTCCTATTTAATTGTATCTATTTTCATATGTTATCTCTCTAGAATCTCTTTGAATTAGTGATATTACATTTTTATTGTGGATGAAATTATAGCTTGTCCTGGTGCATACAATTTATGAAGATAATCTAGTGTTCTTGAATCTTTGTGTTTAAGGATATATTAATGTCATACTTCATATTTGTGTGGGTTATGCAGTTTTCTTCATGATTAATTTCATTTCTCAGATGGTATTGAGTGCATAGTTTATTTATTAAGTGATTTAAATGAATTGGCCTTTGCGTTAGTTTTCTATTTACTAAATCTATCATATGATATTTTGGATTCTTCCTAGTATTGGGCTTTCCTTTACTACTTTCTAGTTAAAATAAATCATAGTGTTTATTTTAGTGTTTCAATTCATTAAAAATCTAGTGAGGGAGCTATACCTTGATAAAATTTAGAGGATTTATGCTCTTGTTTAAGAGTAAATATTGAGAGCTATTGGTTTTTCTGGCACCTTTCCTAAGCATAAGGTTATATTATCTGAAGGTGCCCAATTTGTTAGCCAACAAATTTTTGGTGACTCTATTAGGGAGATTCAGTTTGCTTTATTCAGGTATAATATATAAATCAATTAATCATGAATTCTTAGAGATTTACTAGGGATCAAAGGAGTAGGGGAATTTCTAATTCCATTTTTGAAACCCTATGAATAAGTAACTTTTCCTATATTATTACCTCTAGGAAAAGGGTTGGGGCTATAAGTAGACCTACTTCACCGACTAGAACACCTTTCAAATCACTCTATCTCCTAAGCACTCATTTTACATGAAACTATTGTGCTAGTTGTAGTTAATTTTCCCCTTAATATGGCTCATCAAAAACCACAACAACCTATTCCTTGGGGTGTTTCTTTTGATCCCTTGCAGTTAGGAAATAACCCAGATGATTTACCCAAGGGTTCTCACAAGAAATTTCCTAAATTATGAGGGGATAGAAAGATTTCACTAGAGGAAAAAATTGATGCTTTCTTCACTTCTTGCGGTCTACCTGTGGTATAGGAAGAAGATGTAGCAATAAAATTATTTGTAGAATGTTTAGCCGATGCAGTAGCCCAATGGTTTTATCAATTGCCTCATGGATGCATTAATAATTGGGCCATAATGCGTAGTAAATTTAAGGTGGGATTCAAAAGTACAGATGATGACCTAACTTTAATAAAACAAGTTACTCAGATGAAGAAAGAAGCAAGTGAGTCCATGAGATACTTTGTGGCTAAGTTCAATAGGATAGTGAATCAAATTATGGCTGCCAAGAGACCCTCCCTAGAAATGCAAAAAAAAATATTCATCAATGCTCAACACCCTGATATTGATCTCCTCTTAAAGAGATAACCAATAAATACTCTTGAAGTAATGAAAACACCATCCATTGAGTTGGAAGATGATATTATCTCAGTGGGAAAATGGAAAAAGTAATTTCAAATGAACAAAGCACTTCCAATTACTTCCTTTAATCCTATGATCCAAAGATTAGCTAATGATGTAATCACTCTCAAGAGGTAAATTTTGAAAGGAAACCAGCCCTATCAAAACATCCCTAGGAGAGCGAACTTTCAACAAGGAAGCAAGACATGTCCCTTACATCCAACTCAATAGAGGTTTGTGATTGAAGCTCCTCTTGCAGAAAAAAGAAAGAAAGAGAATATGTGTGTTTTTCACCTTACATTTGATCATGATGGTGTCAATTTCCCTAAGATGAATAGATTTATGCAATTGACCACCACCAAGGAGATTATTGAAGAAGTCACAAAAGAAGGTGTTTCATCTAATCAATATGGTGACTCTGTGAATGGGTATTTGGAATTTGAACCTGAAGATGATAGAGGAGGGGATGTTTACATCACTCTAGATGATGCTACCTATGTCACCATTACCTGAAGTCAGAAAAACTCTAATAAAAAAGGTACTCCAAATCCTCCTAAAGTCTTACTTAGATGGGCTAGTGTAATTTCAAAGGGTAGAAATGCCTCACAAAGTGTAGTTGATAATTTTCCTAAAAATCTGATTGTATCACCCATTGTAAATTCAATAGGGGATTTTGATATTGTAGATGTTTTCCAAAATTCTAAAGTTTAAATTTCCCAAGAAGAATATTTAAGGATGAATCCTAAGGAGTTAGGTAGGTTAATTTAATATGTTAGGCCAGTGCATTTTGGATCTCATGTAGGCCTAGATGAAAGAATGATTAGTTCTCAATATTTGGCCGCCAATGTTGCATCCAAAATTAAGATGCCTTCATAATCCACCTCTGATGCGAAGCCTAACCCATTTTATGTATCACTATTTGTGAATGGATTCAGAGTAATTAATTACATCATTGACTCAAGCGCCTCTAAAATTTGATGCCTACACAAATTTCCAAATCCCTGATGCTTGAAATTCTAAGACCTTCAGGAAATGCTACTCCATGGATTCCAAATAGGTTCCCCTACTTGGGAAAATTAAAGATGCTCAAGTTGAACTTGCAACTCATCCAAGTAAGTAGCTCAAACTCACCATATTGGTTGTAGACATACCATCCAGTTATGGTATGCTTATAGTAGGATTTTTTGCAAAGACTTAGGAGGAGAAATATAATTAGACTAGTCATATGCTATTATACCAACTAGCAAAGAGAAGGTGTGATTGGAGCTTGAGTTGAAAGCTAAGATAACTATGCTTAAATCTGAAGACCCTAAAGCATAGATTTTATATGAAGAGAATGAATTTGGGAACTATATGATTTTCTCAAAAGAGGAGAAAGGAGATAATGTGCATGTTCTAGATTCAGAACTTTAACTTCGTATGATGGAATTTGATGGAAGTTGTTCGAATGATAGATCCAGAGCAGGGGTTGTTCTTATTTCTCCTTCTAGTGAGAAATTTCCTTTTTCCTATAAGTTGGAATTTACAAATACAAAAAATACTGTTAAATATGAGGCTCTTTTGTTAGGGTTAATCGAAGCTAGAGGTATGGGAATTAAGTTGCTTAAATTTTTAGGAGATGCAGAACTAGTTGTCAAACAAATACAAAATACCTTCACTATTAAAAATGAAAGGTTGAAGCATTATCAAAATTGAGTTTGGAAAAATATTGAAAGTTTTTATGCCTTCTCGATAGAAGCCATTCCCAGGCAGCTTAATTCCAAGGCTGATTCACTGGCGGTCTCTACCTCTTTGTTGCTTCCACATCTTGAATTTAAAAACAAGCCTTATAGAATCAAATTAATTTATACGCCAAGAATTCCCAATGATATTGACCATTGGTAATTTTTTGATGATGATAGATAGATCCAAGCCTTCATAGACAATTTTGAAGCCTTCCATCAAGTCTTCTTTAAAGGAGGAAGTAATGAATGTAAGGATTTTTGTTCTAGTAAAATTGGTGGCCTCAAAGATGAAATTATTCAGTTAAAGGGAAAAAAAATATCAAAGGGATTAGTTTCCATTGAATACTTATTTTATCATCATGACCACTCCATAAAGTGAAAGATGAACGACTCTGCTGACCACTATGGAAAATTCAAAGCGATCAATATTGGAGACCTAGAATCTCCTAAAATGGTTTATATTGGAAAATGGTTCTCACTTGAAGAAAAGGAAAGGTTGATAGCTTTTCTTATCAAGTATAAATAATTTTTTTCTTGGTATTACGATGACCTAAAAAAATTCATGAATGGAAAATTCTAGCATCATATTCTAGTAAAGCAAGGAAAGGTTGCTTTTAGGAAGAAGCAGAGAAATTATAACCCCAAATTCACCGATGCAATTTTTAGAGAAATTGATAAGATGTTGAAGGCATAGATTATATACCACATCAACCTAGGTGGTGAATATTGTTCCAGTTCGCAAGAAAAATGGGGAAATTTGGATATGTTTGATTCCAGGAATCTAAATCAAGCCTCATTGAAAGATAACCAATATGTTTTGATTCCAGGAATCTAAATCAAGCCTCATTGAAAGATAACTATCCCCCTTCCAAACATGGATCATATCCTACAAGTAGTCGCGGGTTAGAAAATGATGTCTATGTTGGACGGTTTCTCTGGTTATAACCATATCAGTGTGGTTGAAGAAGATCAAAATAAAATGATATTTACCACACCTTGGAGAACCTTCACTTATAACCAGATGTTTTTTGAGCTTATCAATGTGGGAGAAATGTTTTAGTGAGCTATGGACCTCTACTTTTGTGATCTTAAAAACAAGATCATAGTCATCTATCTTGATGATTTAATAGTTTTCTCCAAGAAGAGAACAAATCACATATAGGATTTGGAGTGAGTTCTACAGAGATGCAAAGAACACGATATTTCTCTTAATCCCAAGAAGTCCATTTTTACCATCACTGAGGGAAAACTCCTAGGTCACATTGTGTCCAAAGAAGGTGTGAGAATAGACCTAAAAAGAGTAAAGGCTATTTTACAATTAAATATTCCTTCGTGTCAGACTGGTGTGAAGTCAATTTTTGGCTGTGTGAATTTCTTGAGGAAATTTATCCCAAAATACTCTGAAATCACTAAGCACATCATGGAAACGATGAAAGAAAAAAAAGAATTTAAGTGGAATGAGGGTGGGAAGCAGGCCATCAAAGATATTAAAGAAGCAATTGCTCAAGCTCCTTTCTTGTTCAGTCCTGACTTTAGGAAATATTTAATCATTTATTGCTATGCTTTAGAACATACTATGTCTTCCATGTTGTTACAATAAAATGAAGATAATTTTCAGGTGCATATTGTCGTTATGAGAAAACCATTAAAGAAATATGAACTAAACTATTCTCAAATTGAGAAATACACGTTTACAGTGGTCAAGGAAGTTAAGCAATTTTTCTTTTATATCTTGCATTCACACTCAATCATGTATGTGCTAGACCCTGTTGTTAAGAGAATTCTAACTCAACAGGATATTGATTGCAATAGGAGGGGTAGCTGGATAGCGAAAGTGCAAGAATATGAGTTGGAACTTAAGCATACAAAGTTAGTCAGAGGAAGAGGCCTCTACAAATTGATGGAAGAAGACCCAAAAGAGGTAGAAGAAGATGAAGATTTACCCTTGGTCTTAACTATTGGCTTACAAGATGAATGGTTCTCTGACATAGCCTATTTTCTCACCTATGGGGAATGTCACCAACATGCCTTGGGTAAAAAGAAAATAAATTTGAAATTGAAAGCAACTAAATATGTCATTTGGAATGATACTTTATACAAATGCAGCATAGATGGACTGTTTCTAAAGTGTGTGGATAAAATCCAGCAAGAAGGTTACTTACTATTTTCCACAATGAGGCCTATGGAAGTCATTTCTCCTCCACTGTGACTGCTTTCAAAATTATAAGACATGGTTATTACTGGCCTGGGATGTTCAAATATGCTTATCATTGGGTTCCTAGATGTGAAAAAAGTAAGTTATTTGTAGGAAGACCACAATTGGCAGCTTTACCACTCAGACCCGTAGTAATTGATGGGTCATTTAAGCAATGGGGTCTTGACTTGATAGGGCCAATTATTGTGCAATCTAGTGAAGGTCATACAAATATCATCACATCCACAAATTATTTCACCAAGTGGGTGGAAGCGATCCCAGTCAAGAGAACCAATTATGAAGTGGTCTGTAATTTCATTAAAGAGAATATTTTGGTTAGGTATGGAGTCCCGCATAAATTAGTTGTTGATAATGTAACCAGTTTTTCCTCCAGCAAGATTTCACTCTTTTGTTATGATTATGGAATCTCCTTATCTCATTCAATAGACTATTATCCTTAGGGAAATGGTCAAGCCGAGTCCAACAATAAGAATTTGATAAACATTAACAAGAAGATAGTTGATGACAACCAGAAAGATTGGCATAAAATGATGTATGAAGCTCTGTGGGAAGAAACGACAACTCCTAAGAAGGAAATTGGGATGAATCCTTTTGAATTGGTATACGGAGTAGAGAGTGCACTTCCTCTTTCACTAGAACTATCATCCTACAAATTATAAATTGCTATAAAATATTTTGAATTTAGTGATGCCTTGGAGAAAAGGATTCTATATTTGACCAAGATCCAGGGAAAAAAAGAAGACATGGTTGATAAGATAACCATACATCAAGCAAAGGTCAAAAATATTTTTGACAAGAAAGCTAGGCTAAAAAATTTTATGGTTGGGGATTCAATTTTTTAATGGGATAAGTGTAGAGATCCTAAATACACGCATAAAAATATTGATGCACTTTGGATTGGTCCTTTTAAAATCACTCATGAGTGTGGGCCTAACACTTTTCGCCTTGCATACCTTGATGGAACCTCCCTGCCTATTCCTTATAAGGGGTAGGACCTCAAACTCTACTAGTTTTGATCGATTCAGAGGTTCTCTTATGTATATAGTTAGTTTAGGTTTTTTTTTTGTTTCCTGAGTGCTGGAGAGTGTTTTCTATCTCTCATGACTTTGTTGCCCAATGGATAAGATGCTGATTATACTAAGCTAGGTTTGGGTTCTTTGCTTCGTCCTTGTCAGTTTTTGTCCCCAATTAGAACAACTGTTACCTGACACTTTGCCTTGGTCCATGGGAGTACTTTGTTTACTTAGAATCATTGTGGTATTTTCCTAGGCAGTAATCAATCTATTCTCACTAACTTATGAGACATCTTATGTAGTTCATGTAACTTCTTGCTTTACTGCTTAGAATTTTTTTCATTGATACTTTTGTTATTTTATTCGGGCTAATTTTGAAGTAAAATTTTAACTTAAGAATAATTTTATGAAGTTTTTCAAACACTTTATTTGTCCGCTTCTAGACCTTTTTTTAATTTTATTTTGAAAAGTGGTTATAATGAATGATGAAGTGACTGCCACCACGTACCGTATGACAAGTAAGGGATATTAAATGCTCATCTTCTCTCACACCTTCTTGGGGTTTTTAAGAAAATTTACCAAAGTGCTAGACAAACATTCCCATTGTGACATTGTTTCTCGAGGGTGATTTGGACGAGATGCAAGATTTCAGCTACAAAATTTGTCATTGAAGGTATTTCTAAAATCCCTTGTTTCAAGTTTGTCTTTCTGGGATATTTGTGTTCCTATTTCAGATTTTTTTGGATAATTTCTTACTCGATCCCTAAATTCTCAGTCATGGAAAAAGTTAAATACATGGGTTATGAGTACATGTTTGGGTTGACTTATGAGGGACCAAAAATTGGGGACAACTATCTTGGACCTATAAATTTGGATGAGATAAGAAGTAATTTTAATAAAACAAACCCACCACCCATCACTACATGAGTAATCAATAGTGGGCTAGTTGAAGCCGCCACATTTCCTATAGTAGTACAATTCCCTAAACTCATTTTGGAGTGTATTAGGAATTATATTTCACAAAAATGAGAGGTCAAGGAAGAAGATAACTGGTTGATATTGAAGATTTAGAGATCCACCTTTGCGTCTTTCCTAAAAATCCTAGAAAAAGATGATTATTCACCCATGACCATGACAAATTCTCAAACCGAATTTTCAATGAAAAAGGGGCTCTACAAAAATGAAATGGCAAAGCATTGGCTGGCCAAACCTAAATGGGGCAAGTCCTAGTTACCTCATAAATTTCACAAGACCCATTTTTTAGAAGAAGTGGCCAACATTGTGGTGCTACTACAGGCTGAGAGGAAATGAAGATGTGCATGGGTTTGAAGAGTGGATGTACTTATTCATGCAAATTATGTTAGACAAACAATAATTTCTTGACTAGGTGGAAATTATAAGTGACTGTCTGCATCAGTTGATTACCTTCTTTACTCTTAACAAATTCTTCTATATGTACTCATACCTAATTTATGATGTTCCCAGGACAAGGCTTAGGCCCAGTTTAAGACCAAGTGGCCTACCTCCAGAGAAGGTACCTATTTATGACTTTCGATAAGTTGCAGCTTCACAAAAAATTTCAACATTTTATGAGGATAACTGATGCTTTCACTATGAGGATGGTCAGAGAGTCATAAGGACATCTTGCAATGAGAGTGCCACTAGAGGCAATGCAATTTTTAGGTTACTATGGTAGTCACTTCTTTCAATTTAAAAGATTTTATTACATAAGAGTATGTGGATATGTTGATTTTCCAATCAAATTGCCTAAATATCTTGAAGAAAAGTGGGTTGTGATTGAAGTATGTAGGAAATTAGTAGGCATAAATAGGTTATGTCAACATAGAAAAAGGGTGACAGTCAGTTTTCCTATTGGATTTGGTTCTTATAGTTTCCTATCTATATGTATGACTCCCTAACTATTGAGAAGGAATTGTCTAAGTGTAATTTTATTTCATTTGATGAAAAATTTCCCTTTGATTTGAAGGAATATGTTAAGAAAAAATTGAAGCTAATCCCTAAATTCTTTCATTGAACTAGCCTTGACGACTTCTAGGCTGGTTGTTTCAATGAATATGAAGTTAGAAGAAGAAGCTAGATGAGATTGTCTGTAGATCAGATTTTTAGTTTTAGATTAGAATGGGATCTGCATGCCATTGTGGAGGATGGGTCCACTATGGTAGACCCTATTTATACAAATTTAATAGAAAATCATCCTATTCTTACCATGGACTGGAGTATCAAGGAGATGATTGAAGCAAAAACTGTCGATGTTCTAGCTAGAACAAAAAATGGATGACTAAGAACAAGATAGAATAGTCTCGCCCTCACACTAGGTCATGAAGTACTTGTTGATGCGGTGTTTTACACACTTTTTCAAGATAGGTAATGCATAGGTGCACTACCTCTCTTCAAAGGAGACTTCCAACAACAAGTTGTTGAAAATCACCCCAAGGTCTCTCGGGTGTCGGGTCATGACTTGTAGGGAATTCCTCAGTTGATATTTGATGTGATTTTGCTAGTAATCACAAGGTGGACTTACGTAGCTAGATACAAAGTGGATCTTGTAAATTGAAGTTTCTAGGATGGAAGTTGATGTGCACTTTGCTGCAGGTTCGAACAATAGTTTGAAACCTTAATGTTTCTCTTAAGTTTTGGCTTTATAATGTGCAATCAATCTTAGCATAGGCTATTTCTTAAAAAAAAAAATGGCAGGGAAGAGGATAGTTTACTGGATCTACAACTAACCATTAATAGTGATCATGGGGTTCTTGCTATGGACAATTTCCTTCCAACATAATTTCACTTAACCAAAAAATTCATAGTCTCATGAAATTTGTGCTATCTTCTAAGGTCTGCAGATATTTCACCATTCATTCACCATATACATGCATGAACAAAGATAAATTTTAAATAAGCTTTTAATTTTAATTCCAGACTAATTTTACACAACCATTTTCCAAAATAAAACAACAAAAAGTATGGAATAGGAAGGCATCTACACAACAAAAATTTTCATAACCACATAACAACATAACCAAATCTATTAAAGTAATATGAAACTAACTAAAAAAACAAAGAAAATATAACTAAAACATCTAACTATGGGAGATGAATCATGAAACATCTAGAGAAACTCAGAAATCCACCAAAGTCAATGTATTTTCATTAAAAAATTTGCAGCATGTCATTACAACAATTCAACTCTCTTTTGAAAATGAGAGGAGACCACCTATTTATAGTGTCTAAAAGGTAGAATGAATGGCCAAGATTAATTTGCATTGTGTGGCCAAGATTCATTACAAATTAGGGGTCTACCTACCCCCCAATATATTACATTTTAAAATACAACTTTGTCCTTATCCCTATTTTGTCTTTTGTGACAACACTGTAGAATTTTGTCTTTTGCTGATTTCCCTTTGTTGTAGCTACTATGTCAAAAATTCTTCACCAATAATAGGGTTGCACTCTTGCTTCTTCAAAGCAGCATACTATATGAACTTTATAATTAGTGGTTGGAGCTTATCAACGTCAATTATTTTGGATCATAGCACTTGATAACTCCATTCTTAGGATTGTTCAGTGAGCTTTTCCCAATCTTCATCATACTTAGTGTAGACACTTAAAAATGACCTAGGCCTGCAAGCTCTGTTTTTACCACTTTCGTCCTCGCATAATTATGACATTTAATTATGTCCTTGGTCCACATTCGACTATTAATTAAATATTTCATAATTATTTAATTAATTCATGTCCTTTTATTCTTCATGATTATTAAATAAATAAATTTTATTTATTTATTAAATATGTCATTAATTGTCTAAGTCTTCCCCTAATTAAATAAATTTCTAAATTTATTTAATTACCTTTCTTCATTTATTTCTTCCTGATTATTAAATAAATAAATTTTATTTATTTATTTAATATGTCACTAATCATCATAATTAAATGAATTTATTAATTTATTTAATTATTAATCATATCTTCTAAATTAAATAATTATCTTTAATTATTTAATTGCCATATTTAACATTTCTCTCATTTTAAATAAATTAATTATTTAAAATGATTTCACATTCTTAACTGTCAGTTCATTTTAGTAAATAATCTGAAAATCGATTATTTATTATCTCACAAAATCCATATTTTGAATTAATTTAATTCAAAAATTCCTCCAAAAATCAAGTAATTAGGCAGATTCTTGATTTTTCAAATTAGATCTTCAGTCCAACTCTTATCTTCTTGATTTTTGAAAATCTTTATTTTTGAATTATTATCTCATTTATTCTCCATTGCCGATTCGATCTTCTTAGATGACATCTCAACCACTCGTTTAAGGATTTTTCCCTAACCCTGATTAGGGATTGTCAGATTTAATCTCGTCCTCTGATTTTAGGTCTCTGTCAAAATTTGATCTCGTTCATCCATTCAAAATGGCATTTTCTATAAAATGCTATTTTGCTCTCATTTTTAGATTACACACTTAGACATTTTACATAAATTGCAGCATTTATTGTCATATTCCATTAAGTTTTGGCATATTTAGGCATAGGAATTTTTAATCATTTTCATATAGGCATTTAGATTCAAATCCTTCAAAGCTTGTGTAGGACTTCGTCAAAGATTGCTCGCACATTTGGTCTGAGGGCAACACGACAATCAATAAGTTAGAAGGTGCTATGAAGAGGAATCATGGAAGCTTCAGCAATTATCTGGTATACTTGTTTCATTTATTTTAGTTTCCATTGTACTTTGTAGTTCTTTGGGTTTATTAATCTTTATTGATTTTCTAACATCTCATCTAACCTAAAAATAACCCTTAGGTACATTGGTGAACCCGACTCTATATTTTTTTTATTATTTCTATACATTTTTTTGTCCTTTGTCATTTTTATAGGTACAGGTATGGAGCGACGCATTCGTCTTTTATCGTGATGCATCTGATGTGTCACGATCCATTTGCAGACTCAAACACTACAATCGATCTGACATGCCACAATCGAAGTCTGGAAAGACGGATCTGAACTCCTAAGACGCATTTGCAACACAGAGCGACGCATTCGCTATATTATGACACATTTGCCTGGTAATGTTTTCTTTTTATTTGCATTCGGCTTTTTGATGTTTTTCTGTTCTTTTTGTTTTCTTTGACATTCTAGTTTCTTTTGCATTCTGCCTGGCATAGGTTTTTTTGGTACTAATTCTAATTTGCAGCCTATGGCAGTTACTTGTCGTGGGTCCAAGACTAGTGGATAAGAAACTCCTAACTTGTGGTTTGTAGGTTCGAGTGTTGAAGACTGAACACTAAAAAATTATGCCTGTCTTTTTCTTAGATTAGTACACATTTCCTTTTAGTGCAATTAAAAAGAACATGTTTTCTAATTTGCATGATTGTGTTTGCACAATGGTAGGTGAGTATGCTCTCACCTTGTGAAAAATCAGTGATAAAAAAACTAGATCCATTTTTATATGTTATTACCCTCATGACTTAGTAATCGAAGTATCCTCTCCCCTTGCGCTTTCGGGCGATCCTGGGTGTAAGAGAAATGGTTGCTAACTCTAGAACTTGGGCCTGTTCTAGTGGGAAAAAGTACTCACCTCAGGATGACTCAAACTGGTAGCACCTTGAACCCAAGGGACTTCCAACCGGTATATAAAAGTGGATTCTTGGGGAAAGCCCAAGAATCACGCATGTGGTTTCGATGAGATGGATCTGAAAGGGGACTCTCGCCGCATGGATCATGCTCTATGAACGGAATGCCTGTAGTAAACACCTTTTGTTCTAGAGTCCAACCTTTTTGGGCCGTTGCTTGATATAGTGCAGGATACAGTATCTGCACGAAGACACTCACTACTAATCGCCTTGAGTAGAGATAGTAGTTCTTGGGAAGTCACTACCCAAGAATTAAAATTTGGTGTGCTCGAATGACGTTAATGAGCTGTGGAGGGGAGTCAATGCCACCAAAATTCTAAGCTATCTGCTCTCGAGAAGGAAAGGTGTTTAGCACCAATATGGGGTATATCAATGGGCTATATCAAGTATACAAACCTTTGGCCTATTGGCCTTTTAGGATTTTACTTGTCTTATGTGTGCTTGCTTGCATTCAAAACATTGTGCTTGTCAAGTGCTTGCTGGATTTCTCAAACATTATTCACCGCATTCAAATTTTTGGACAAAACATTCACCATTAGACAGATCAAATTCTCCTTCAACATGTCAAGAAACTGAATTTTAACAAACTGTCACATTTGTTGAACTGCATCTGAAAATACTAAGACACAATAGCACTGTTAAACCACATTTGATCTCTAAAACACCACATCTATCTACGTCACGATGCATCTAAACCTTAGAGAGCCGCATCTACAAAATTGAGTCTCATTTTTTAGTCCCAGAGTCGCATTCGCTCAAACCAAACCGCATTTGAGACACTGTGACGCATTTAAGGCCTCAAACGACGCATTTTCCTCTCACAAGTGAAACCCTGATACAAGGTCAAATATGAGTCTACACTTTTTCAATCTTTTGTCAAACACTATTTCCAAAGGTATTCTGTCAGAAACCAACTTTGAAATTGCTCAAAAAATTTGACCATTAGTTTGCATTCTTGACCATAGGTTTCATCCGTCATTTTTTTTATTTGCATACATTAGGCATTAGCTTGTCCCTAGGTTTTAATACTTGCATACTTTGGATTAGGAAAATCTCAGCACAATTTGCAACATCATTGCTTCTGAAACTAGGTTATCTTGGACTTAATCATCATTCCCTTTTTTCAGTCATTGTCCCTTTTGTGAGATTTCCCAACTTAAAAGTCTAGTTAGGAAAATTCACTAGTCGTTTTGACCTTGTCATCTTGTCATTTTCAAGAATTCCTTTAGTAATCAAGATAGAAAACAAATATTGAGCTTAGAAGTGTTTAGGTATCCCTTTTCTCCAAATTGCATTCTAAGTTTAGAGATTGCATAATTTATTCCCAAAAATCCAAAAATGTTATTCATGCTAGTCGTCATTTTCAACCTAGACCTTACATTTATCATATTAAGTCCTTAGTCCTCATTTGACATTTTGGGTTTGGCAACCTTGTCATCTTATGACGCCCATTTCTTTAGACAATGTCATCATCACCTAGTCATCCTTGCATTTAGTTGTCATTTTCATTTGATCAATCTCATTTTATGGTGGAAACTAGACTCCAAAGATAGAAATGACAAATGGAAAATTTTGGACAAAAATTCACTTCCAATGTTGACAATCCCACGTACGACCCAAATTGGACATTATATGACCCATTTGGAAATGCAAACAATTAAACTATCACATCCTCATCAAATAGTCCCTTTGAACCATTCTTACGCAAGGATGAATACGAACAAATACTTGAGGAAAACCTAAAGGTAGCAGCACAAGATCTAGAGGCCTCTCAATTCATGGAACAAATGGTCCTATATGACAGAGACAGATATCTAGCCATACTCTTAAGTCAAGAAGCCAAGTTACCCCATGGATTCGACATTAACACGTTGAGATCAACATCTCCTGACCCTAATGTCAACAACACACATAACATGTCAATTAGTGGTCAACTTCCAAACACTATGATAAATACTTTTTTTTATGCTACAACGACTATAAATGCTACCCTGTACATTCAAAACACCTCCAATTCAATAAACACTACATCCATTGGAGGATCACAATCCACCACATTGCCCACAATATCCACACCACTGTCACAATCGGCTGGAACCACTTTTGGCTCCTTGGTAGTGTGGGAAATTTATTCCAATCCTCTTTTTACCACTACGGTAAATGCCACGGGGGCATCATCAAGTCATATCAATCCCCCCTTGACAGCTACATCTACTACCATGAGTACACCTTCGACATATCCACTCATTGGTATTTCACAAAACACTTTGGGTGGGGGAAAATGACATATTTTCATTCAAGGACAACAATAGAGTAGTAACACGTCAACACAGTCAACTGCAATCCCCTCCCAAGGACAAAATACGAACATCCCCCTTGTACCAACCCAACACTTTGGACAAGGTAGTCAAAAAATGCAGCCTATGGCACCATTCATAAACCAAAATGTTCATGGTCACCATATTCCCCAAATATCGACACAAATGGCTAGGGGACACATCCCAACATACTCATGTCAAATTCATACTCACCAACATCACACAAATCTGAACACATCACACATATCACAACATTTCATCCCTCAACAATACACCAACATCCACGCACAACAAATGGGGACCAATGGTGTACCAATCGGTCCAATGTATGGGACCACAAATGACCTTGTTATAGATGCTTTACAAGTAAAACTGATGGGTCTATAGAAAACTATCCAAAACATACACATATCAGGCAAGAAATCAAAAATATCATATGATCTAAACGTATACCCCTTTGACATGAGCTTATACATGCCACCATTTCCTCTGGGATATGTGTCACCCAGTTTTACAAAATACAGAGGAAAGAAAAACCCCATTGAACATGTACATGAGTTTGCAACCTATTGTATGGATGTCACCTATGAACAAACGTACTTGATGAGACTCTTTTCTAAAAATATCGAAGGTCTTTCCCTTGAGTGGTTCTCCACTCAAAAGGATATCCAAACATGGGATGAGCTTAAACAAAAATTCATAAAAAATTATGCATACAACATTGACATGGACACCTCTATTACTAGCTTGTGCAATCTCACGCAAGAAGATGTCGGTGAGACATTCATCCCATTCTTTCAAAAATGGAGAAGTCTAGCTAGTCGGTGTCACATTGACATACCCTAAAGGGAAAAGGTGGACATGTTTGTTCAAACACTCCTAGGCCCCCTAAAATATGCATTGCAGGTGCATTGTTGCACAACTTTCACGGACCTAGTGAAAAAAGGTGTCCAGATTGAGAAAGTCCTTATCGCAAAGGGAGAACTAAGGTACGGTCCCAAAAACAAAAATGCAAATCCTCCCACCGACAAAAATAAATACTGGGTAAAAAATAAACATGTTACAAATGACGGTGTTTTTGACGCCAAGACGACAAACACTATGGGTCCTGTATTGGCTCTAAAGGGGGTTCAACCACAAAAAAATCCAACAACGATATTGACACCCCCTACCAATGTTCCCTCAAACAACCAAAGTGGCCAAAATAATCAAGGACAATACCATCAGATGAGACAATTCCCTAGGGGTCACACATACACTCCTTTGGGTGAACCCATTGAGGAAGTCCTCAAGAAATGTGTTCAGAATGGTGTCATCACACTTCAAGAACCAAAACAATATGACTCAGGACAATTCAAACTAGCATGGTGGGATGATAATGCATTTTGCAATTATCATCGAGTAAAAGGACATAAAACTTCTACCTGTCGACAATTGAAAAACCTAGTACAAGACCTTATCGAGAGTTGTATCATTGAGGTAGGGGGATCACAATTTACCTCTAATTCAGATCATACCATCCATAAGAACCCACTACAAGACCATGGTTCTAATAATGCTTCTGTGTCAGGTCCACAGATAAACAATAATCAAGCTAACTTTGCTCGAGCCAAGTATGACTATTCTGGTGGACCTATTATAAATAATGTTCGAACTAACGACGAATACATCAATACCATTACGGTCAAGACAACAGCCCAATGCAATGCTACTACTCGAAGTGGCAAGGTCACCATAGCTATTCCGCCTCCTACTAGGCAACCCAAAATCACCATACCTAGCCCATCTCCTAAATAGTCAAAACCTATCTTGACCACAAAGCAATGGTAACCCAAGAGCCAGTTTAACCTTATCAACCAACTTGGAAAAACTCCTGTGCAAATTTCTATACGCGAGTTGCTTCGTATATCTCCCACCTATAAGGCTATACTAGATAAAACCCTACAAGAGTCATTAGTCCCCAAGGATATTGATGTAAACCAATTTGAGACCATGGTGGGGTAGCTCACTGCACCTCACCATGTCACCTTTTCTGATCAATACTACTCGTCACCAAAAACTAACCATAACGATGCATTGCACATTGAAACTTTTGTCCATAAGCACAAGGTTAGAGGGATTTTAGTAGATGGAAGAGTAGGATTGAACATATGTTCCCTGAAATTGGTTAATTCTCTAGGATTCTTCGATGCATGCATGGACCCTATAAAGAGTATAGTGATCAAAGCATATGATGACGAAGAATGCTCTTCACGAGGCATTATTTCTCTTCCTATCAGAGTGGTACTAGTCATTGTTGATACAAAATACTAGGTCCTGGATCTAGAATTACTATACAACATCTTGCTTGGTCATCCTTGGATTCATGCCTAAAAATTTGTTCCATCCACATATAACCAATGCTTAAAGTTTCCATTTGATGGCACAGAAATAACCATATATGGAGACCCCGACCCTTTCCAATATTGTACCAATCTAAGGGGTATTTCTGAAAAAATGGGTGCCTATCAATCGAGAGGCTTCTGGTCCCTCGTCTTATAAATACATTGACCCATCCACACTCGCATCATCTTCCACATCCACTCCGTCCATGTCTTCCACCACACCACCATCTTCCGTGAACCCTAAGGATGAAACCATTGTCAAGATCCAGGACCTCGGCTATGGAGAATTCAAACTACATACAACATACAACATAACAACAATAACCAAGTATCCAAAGGTCTATGGTTGGCCATGTTTCAGAAGGGAACCCAAAGTAATTTTTAATGTTCCACCAAAAACAATTTTCATCAAATGGGGAGACATGAGTAACGAGGACCTTACTGATATCACAGGATGGCTCTATAAAGATATGGTCGAACTACCCCCATTACCAGTTAATAAATGTGGCAAGGGGTATGACATAATGAAGGCGAAGGGCTACAATGGCACTAGTGGCCTAGGCAAAAATAAAACTGGACAAAGAGAGCCCATAAAACCTTTCAAAATACCAAAGTATCTTGGATTAGGGTTTGGATCGCTCAATAATGACGACCGACATACCAATGGGATTTTGAGTGAGCGAGTACATACTTCAGAAAGTGTCTAGACCAATAAGGAAACATTCAATGAAATTGACTCCCAAGAGTGGGAATTTGGCTCTGAACGATCCTTAAGTGACTATTGCCTCGATTTTTTTTTTGTCGAAACGGGGGAGTTGACCTCTGAACAAAGATTTTGGAAAACATTTAAAATTGATCAAGTACCAAATAGTCAAAGTCCCATTATCATTCCCCATGACATACAAACCCCACCATCTGAATCCCATCATTCCAACCCATCTGACTTACCAAATGACACTGACAATCATGACTCTGAGTCCTTCACCCCTTATTTTGACAATGAATATGAAACAAGTGAAGGGGAATATTGGATAAAGTATGATGTGGAATTGGATGATGATAATTTCATCTACAACCTCATTGAATCCATCTGCATGCTTTCTGAATTCTCCCCTCAATTCACCAACACTGATGATGACATTTCCCTAGTTTATCCTTAACTAGTCAATTGGGACCAACAAGGCCCGCCAGTCCTGGACACCTTTCAGAATGATGAGGCAATTGTAGACTTTATGGGATTACGTGAGAGCATACCTAGTGGTGATCACAAGTCAGGATTCTCCATTGATTTAGATTGTGCGGCCTACTTCGGCGAGACTGCTCCATCCTCCAATCAAAAAATTAAAAAAAAAAACAAAATAAAAAATGAAATGTCTCTAGGTGAAAACCAAAAGGAAACTTCTAACAAAAAAAAGTAAAAACAAAGGATGTATCTGTGGGTGAAAACCTCTCTGAGGTGCCCAAATATGGAGGACTAGACTTTCTTCCTGTACAACAAGAGAAATCAGCTATGCTTATAGAGGACACCATAGAAGACAACATATCAACTGCAGAGGATCCCAAAATGGTCCTCTTTGCGGCATCACTGATCGAGGAAGAGCTATTAGAATTCCACAAATTCTTTGCAGAATGAAAAGTCAACTTTGCATGGTCCTATGTCAACATGCCAAGACTAGACCCAGAACTGGTTCTGCACCATCTGCCAATCTTGCCTAATGCCAAACTAGTTAAAAAAAGTTACACAAAATGCATCCTCAGGTCGCTCTATTGGTCAAAGATGAGTTGAAGAAACTTCTAGATGCTAGGTTCATACGGTCTATTGATTATGTTGAATGGATATCTAACCCGGTGCCAGTAACAAAGCCAAATGGAATGATTCGAGTCTGCACAGATTTCATAGACTTGAATAAGGCATTCCCTAAAGATGACTTTCCTTTGCCGAATATTGATATCATAATCGACCTCATAGCAGGATATGAGATGTTGTCCCTCATGGATGGTTTCTTTGGCTACAATCAAATTTGCATTGCCCCAGAAGACCAGCATAAAACATCATTCACTTTCCCTGAGGGTACATACTATTGGAATGTCATGCCATTCGTTCTTAAAAATGTAGTGCCACATACCAGAGGGCTATGACCACAATCTTTCATGATATGATGCATAAAATAATGGAAGATTATGTAGATAACCTATTGGCTAAATCAATAATGAGAAAGGATCATCTAAAGGTGATAGGCACAATTTTCAAGAGACTAGAAGAATACAAAGTCCAAATAAATCCCAAGAAATGTGTCTTCGGTGTAACATGAGGTAAACTCTTGGGATACATAGTTTCTAGAAGAGGTATTGAGGTCGACCCAACAAAAGTAAAGGCCATCATCGACATGCCTCTGCCTAGAGGAATCAGTGAACTCAGAACTCTACAAGGCAGGGTACAATCCATTTGGCACTTCATAGCCTAATTGGCCAATAAATGCCAACCATTCCAATATCTCCTACACAAAGGTATCCCCTTTGTGTGGACAAATAGATGCCAAGAATATTTTCAGCATATAAAAGACTACTTACTGTCATGGCCAGTCCTCATGCTGCCCATTCACGGAAAACCATTGATCCTATACATCTCAGCCACTAATTCAGTACTAGGGGCATTACTAGCGCAAAATGACCACAAAGAAAAAGAAAGAGCTATATATTACATCAGTCAGACATTGGTCAGGTATGGATTGAACTAAACATCAATTGAACGAGCTTTCCTAGCCATGGTCTTTGCAGCACAGAAGCTACGACATTATATGTTAAGCCATCAGACACACCTAGTAGCAAAGATTGATACCCTTAAATATTTGTTAAGTCGGGCAGCATTAAAAGGACGTTTGGAAAAATGGGTCATGATTATGAGTGAATATGATATTCAATATGTAGAAAGAAAGGCAATAAAAGGACAAGTCATTGTAGACTAGCTAGTGGATGCACCTTTACAAAGTGATCACCCATTAGTGGTAGATTTTTCAGATGAGTTGATATTCCATACGGAACGTCAGTCACCTTGGAGACTATACTTTGATGGATCCCACACTAATCATGGCTCAGGGGTAGGAATCATGTTCATCACCCCTCAAGGAGACTCCATTCCTAAGTCTTTCTTTATTGCTTTCCCATGCACGAACAATGTGGCAGAATACGAGTCACTAGTTATAGGACTTAGAATGGAAATAAAATGGAAAATTAGAACACTACATGTCTATGGGGATTCTCAGTTAGTCATCAACCAAGTTAATGATGACTATGACACAAAAGATGAGAAGTTGATGCCCTATAAACAAACGGTTGACAGTTTCCAAATGTACTTTCACATGGTAACTTTTGAACAAGTTTTGAGAGCACAAAACAAAGCAGCAGATGCCATGGCCACAATAGGCTCTCTCCTTGACATTCTGAGCAACATGCTTGAGCTGGAATTCCTAATAGAACAATTGTTGGTCCCCACCTATGACATTCCAGAGTCAGAAATGGTCTGTGAACTTGTTGGTCCTGACTCTCCCTGGTACCAAGACATCCATGACTACCTTAAGTCCCAAACCCTTCCACCTAACCTGTCTAATAACCAGAGGAATTCCTTCATTTGAAAAGCCACAAGATACGCCATCGTTAGTGACACCCTTTACCAACGTAGCTTTGACAACACCCTCCTTAGATGTCTCGACACCAACAAAGCATGTACAACCTTACGCGAGGTAGATGACAGTATATGTGGGTCTCATTCGAGTGGTCCTACTCTAGCTAAGAAAGTAATGAGACTTGGGTACTATTGGTTGACCATTGAAAAAGATGCAATAGAATATGTCAAGACTTGTTGCCAATTCCAGATTCACAGTGATTTGATCCATGCTCCAGCGCAGGAACTTCAGCCAATCACTTCTCCTTGGCCCTTCACTCAATGGGGACTCGACCTTGTGGTCAAGATTCATCCTACCTCGTCCAATGACCACAAATTCATCATCACCTCCACTGAGTATTTTACAAAGTGGATCAAAGCCATCCCACTGACATACATAATTGAAAAATAAATATCCAAATTCATTCTTAACTACATCATTTTTTGGTATGGCCTTCCACAATCCATCATCATTGACAATGGATGTCCATTTAAAAACCAAGATGTTCATGAGTTATGTGAGCGATTTCACATCCAACACCATTTTTCATCTCCATATTACCCACAAGGAAATAATCAAGTTGAGGCGTCAAATAAAACCATTATTAAAATCCTCAAAAAGACTGTCAATGACGTTGGTCGTGACTGGCATATTCAACTCAACCCTACTCTATGGGCTTACCGCACCAGCATACGTACGCCTACAGGAGCCACTCCTTTCGCCCTACTCTTTAGAGCAGAGGCCATCTTTCCCATTAAGGTTGAAATTCCTTCCCTATGAGTCTCCCTGAAGGGTCTGATCGATGATGAGGAGTACAGACAGTCGCGCCTACATGAGCTAGAGATGTTAGAGGAAAGAAGGAAAAATTTCCTGAACCATCTACAAGTGTATCATAACCATCTTTGTTGCAGTTACAATAAGAAATTCATGGTCATGAAATTTGACATTGGCGACTTAGTCCTCATGCAAAACCCTAAAAACCAGGCTGACAAAGAAAAGTCGGGCAAGTTTGAACCAAACTAGTTGGGTCCTTACACCATCGTATCTTTGTTTGGTTCTAGAGCTTATTAGTTGGTGACTCTAGATGGTAAAAAATTGACAGAGCCTATCAATAGTTTACATCTCCAAAATTTCTACGCATAGCATCAGGAGATCGAGCTAAAAACCATAAAATACAAAAAAATTGAAAAATAGTAAAAAAAAAATCATTGCCTTGATGAAAACCTGGCAAACAGGCATCTTGGCAGCACCAAAAAAATAAGAAAAATGACAAAAATAGTAAAGAAAAACAATTTTTCCAACAATAAAAACCTGGCAAACAAGTGCTTTGGATAAGTACCATGGTGAAAACCTATCAAATAGGCGCCATGCATAATCAATCATTGCTCTGACATCTACTGTTACTTCATCTACCTAGGCCTTGGATGGAACACACTTCCTGTCACTATCATGACACTCACCACATGTGACATCATACCTTCCCTCTCATGTTTGATAAAAGGTTGACATCAAGTCCTATATCTTGTCCATCTGACACCCTAGGCACATCCCTTTCATGTCCTTTAAAATTGGCTAAGTCTTGGACTTGACTGGGGAAAAAAAATTTATCATGTAACTGCAGTAGATGTCACACATGGTTTTGGAAATTGCTAAAAGTCCTGAAGAAAGACCAAAAAAATTGCAAAAAGTCCTGAAAAAAGATCAAAAACATTACAAAAAGTCCTAAAAAAAGATGAAAAACATTGCAAAAAGCCCTCAAAAAAGACCAAAAGCATTGCACAAAGTCCTGAAAAAAGACAAAAACATTGCAAAAAGTCCTAAAAAAACTAAAACATCGCAAAACGTCCTAAAGAAAGACCTAAAAATTTAAAAATGTCCTGAAGAAAGCCACAAAAAAATGTCAAACTACTCGAACAGCACGAACATAGAGTCATCTCTTGTCAAGTCCATCATGTCAATCAATCAGTCTTTGTCATTTTTCTGAACTACGTTGTCTCTGCGCATTTGCTACATAGGCAAGACTCATTTTCGAGTCCCCGAGACATTAGGTTAGTCCTTTTAGGTTTTTCAAAATAAAATCATGGCATAATCTTTGTTCATCAAGACAAAGTCATTGGTCATGTCAAACTACGAGGTCCTTGAGTGTATTGTTATCCAATTTTCACCCTCAAGCTCAATCAGGCGTGGCATCCATGTGCAGGTGTTCATAAGGGCCAAATGGGATACTTCCATTAAGGGTTAGTTCATGTATCTGATGAGATTCTCATAGGGAGCTCAGTTAGAAGGCCTGCTTGATAGGAGGTATGCTTCAATAAATTATAGACTTGAGCCTCCATTAGAACCAAGTTGGCATGACATCTCCATTATCTGGTCGACTAGCAACTTGGACACATTTATGTTTTGTTTCTATTTTAAATAGGTCACTGTGACCTAGTCTTTGTCTGGCCGAATGTGTCACTGTGGAGCCTATCACTATAACAGGAGGAGTTCGGTATGACCTCTTACCTCATGGATTCCTTTGGCCAATAGGCCATTCAATCGTCATTCGGCGAGACTCATGGTGACAAACACAGGTTTCAGTAAGGTTATTGTCTTCGGCGTATGTCTTGCCGAAGTGTGAAGGAGCCACCAAAGACAAGGAAAGGCCTCGCCAAGACTTGAGGCTTTCGCACTAATGTCTCAGTGACCGGCAAGGGTTACACCGATAGTATTTCATTGGGGAGTTCAGTGTGGGTCTCATCGAAAATGGAGGTGTCTTCGGCATAACATAAGGAGTTCGGGAGGACCTCTTCCTGACAGGTGGGAGTCTTAGCAAAGGAAACAAAAAGCCCAACAGGGAGACTTCGATATAGAGTCTCGGTGAATGGAAGGTGTCTCAGTAATTAAAGTAGATGTCAGCATGTATGGAGGTGCTCGGTATGAATATGGCCGACAGGCCAAGGTCCCAGTGAAAGGGGAAGTCTACAAGAGGTCTCCGCGACTCGGGGGTGCTATAGCGACAAGCGGGGCTCGGAAAGGTTTTTGTTTTCGGAAAGGTGTCTTGCCAAAGGATGAGGGTCTCACTGACTAGACACTTTGAGGTAGGTAAAGGAGCTCACTAAGAGGTCTTAGCGAAGACATATGGTCTCGCCGACTGAATGGAGGGGGCCTCGATATGATTGTCTTCGGTAGGAGTTTTGCTGATACCAGGATGGGCTTGCCAAAAGTTTCAAAGCTCGACATAAGGTCCTATCGAATCAATGCCAGTCTTTCCGAAAGATGAGAAGAGCTCAAAAATAATGCAGGAGTTTGGCGTGAGGTCTGGGAAAAGTTAGGATGTCTCACCGAAAGTATGAAGGGCTCAGTAGACCAAAATGCATCGGGGTGACATCGGCAGACTCTTGCCTATATGGTTTGTAATATCAAGTTCGCAGAGACTTTGGGAGGAAACTGTACACTCAGTGTGATGTCTTACCGATGAGCGCTTGTCTTGGTGACCACAAAGGCATCGGTATGAGATCTAAAGCTCGATAAGGGCTCTCAGCGATAGCGCCATGTTATGCCGATAAGCTGCAAGGAACGAAATTGCATCGGTGAGACACTTTGAGTGTCTCGCCGAGATGTAATTCTTTTCGAAAATGGCTTTGACCACCTGCTGAGCCTTTGTGGAGAATGCTCGACCAACCATGAGGAGCTGAGACAAACTGTGGTAGTCTGGTCAGAGTGTAGAATGCCAACACAAGATGAATGCAACCCGAATCACGATGAACTTAGTAGCATTCAAGGCATTTAGCCGAGGAGCTATGCGAAGACACGAGGACAAAGGAATGAATGCGGTGTTTGTAGAAAGATCAGAGGACTTCTTCGAGAATGTTTCTTCACCGACACCAACAACAGGGACACGCAGGGGTTCTGCATTTAATTCGTGAAAAAGATCTGAGGGTAGATCTTTCTGAGATTCGATATTTTTGTAAGCCCTAAGGGGCCGACACACAGTCTGGATATAAGGCATTTTTTTTCCTTTTTGTAAACAGTTCGAATTATGCATTCAAGGGAGTTAGTGATTCTTTTGTCAATCATTTCTCAACTAGTGTATGTTTTTGTAACTCAACTAAAATTTTAGAATGTGAAATAGAGTTCATCTTGAAAACAAGTATTAATGCCAGTACCACTCTCATTTTTGTATGTTAGCTTATGTATGTATTTCTTTAATAGTGTTTTACCAAATTTGCATTCATACCACTTAGTTGTGAAGATTGTTCCTTCCTTCTCGAGATATGTATGTGGATCAAACCTACCAAGAGTGATGCATAAAGCTGAATGGGGTGATGTTGAGTAGGTGAAATAGCAGTAGTCTAGTTTTCTTCAGTGTGTTTCATCCTGCTTTCATTTTATGATTTCTCATTAATTCGATGTATCACCATAGAGTTAGTTTTACTTTTAATGTATTCTCCTTCTCCCTTTCCCTTCAGAGAATCAGTAGTTTAGGCAATACACAAAGGAAGCCGACCTTCTCTAGAGGTTCGCTCCAATCTCAGGTGACCCACAGCCTTGGAGTGATCCAATGTTTCACTAGAAAGCTCAGTCTTACAAACTGTGCATAGGGTGCATTTCTAGGTGACAACATGTATGACGTAGGAAAGGCCATCTGTCGATGAGCCCCCGAGGCTGCACTAGGTCAGTCCATTAGGGTTCATGGCACTACACTGGCATACACGTCAGAATTCTTTAGGTCAAGACAAATCATTTTTTAGATGGGAAAACCCCTATAACATAGTGAAACAATCATTTATTCAGCATGACAATCTCATCAGCACATCAATCATATCATCATGACAATATCGACATATAGTCAACATAAGTCAAAATCAGTCAAAACAAGTCAAACGATCATAACCTATCAAACTATCATCTCTTAGTTAGCTTTCAGATGTGTCCATTTGAAAGATAACCTGTGTCATTCATGCCTTAGGATGTTTCCTTCCTAGGCATCATCACTGCCATTCAACATTTTGAGGGATCCTCTTGACATTTAAGAATCACTCCTCTTGACATCAATATTCTTCAGATGTGTCCTTCTAAAGAACAAACTCTGTTAGTTATGCCTTAGGATGTTTCCTTCCTAGGCATCATCATCATTTTGAGGGATCCCTTTTGACATTTAGGGATCAATCCTCTCGACATTAACATTATTCAGGAAGTGTCCTTCCTGAATTTGACAATCTTCGACATTCGTCATCTTGACATCATCAAAACCTTGACACCCTGGCATCTCGACATCATCAAACTTGACATATTGATATTAAAACAATGGGTATCTAGAACACTTGGCACTTGTCTTTTGTCTTTTTATCATATTACTATTTTTTCAGCGAGATCCCAACATCAGGATTTAGAGAAGTAGTGACATATCATGACGTTTGTCTCGACTTTTGACACACATGATTACTAGTTTCTCAGCAAGGTCCTAATTTCAGGATTTAGAAAAATAACGACGTATCATGATAAGGGATATTTTTGTATTTTGGAAATCATGCTGCTAGTTTCTGAAGGATGTCTTGGAAATATGATTTAGAGAAGCAACGACATTTCATGAATTGTCCTTCTTATATTTTTTTGCTTGTGGTTGGTTATGACAAAAAGACTAGGGCAATCACACTCTTAGTATGAGTCATGATCATCCTTTTCTGTGACTGTGTGTCTAATGTGATGGTACGACCTTGCACACCTTGATCTATGTCATATCATGGTGTTTTTTGGCCATTACAACAATCTTCCCAATGATGATTAAGAGAAATAAAAATTATAGTCCTATGGTAAGGTTTTGAAGGATTTGGTCTAGGAACTAACATGCATCTCCTTTAGTCTGGTCATCTTCTCTCGTCCATCTCACGATGATATCCTGTGACATACAAAAATATAAGTGCATCCATGATCATATAAACAATACATTAGGTCCATACATACGTCATCCATGGCATTAAATCATATACATTTCATTGCATATTGCATTAACATAATTATGAAAATGGCATCCATTCATGTAAATACATTATGCATATCATTATGACTATCATCACAAAATCAATAGAACATATAAATAATCATCGCATCATCATGACATCATCTCATAAGTAAGCATCATAGGACATACATGGCAAGACATATAAATGATACCATCATCCATCATAAACCAACAACATACATAAAGCATCACATCACATATATCATAATGCATAAATCAAATAACATTGCATAACACACATCTAGGCCACATCAAAACTGCATCATCATATAATATCATCTCAAAAATGTACAATGTCACAGGATAAAGTCAAGAGATATCCCAAAAATGGAGCTGGTAGGCTCTCATCATCCCCTTGTGGCAACGAGTGAGGTGGCTAAAGATCTGTAACTAGCACTGAGATAATGGGTGGACCTGTAGCAGTCTATTTCTGTGCAACCAATGGAACTGACACTAATGGCATCATCTCCACGGTAATAGACACTTGTGATGTCACTGCGGTTTGGTTTTAAGAGGCTGAAGGATATGTCATTGGCTACTACCTCTGTACTAATCTCTACCCTGAACTAGTGGAACCATGACTATGGCTCAAATGATGACTCAAGACATGCCTATGTGAGTGGTGAGACCTATGCCCTGATGTGTGCCCTGAAGAGGTAGATCCTCTTGCACTGGGATGGCTCCTCCCATCACTCCCACTCCCTTACCTGTGACCACTGCCTATCCTCATCTGTGACCATGATAGTGTAGGATCTCATCGCTCAAGAGGCACTTCCTATTCATATAGCATCCTGTACTACCCCAACCAAGTGCTTACCTTGGAAAGCTCATGAGAAATGTCCCCAAAAGGCCCTAAACATACTAATGCAAACTCTACACACAACTAAGCTGAATCCTACTGGCGGATCACTACATGATCCTATTCTACTCGAGCTACCTCTAGCTCCGCCCGTAGTGTCCTAACCTCTGCTACACTCTCATCTTGTCTCCTCTCCAGATTTGCCACCCTCTGGTCTGTCATGGCATCCTAGGGAAATGATAATGAAGGCGGTATCCCCTCCTCTCCCTCCACCATCCTCCATCTAAGGAGTCTCTTTGCCTCATCCATGGCATCATCATCATCATCATCCTCTACCACATCCTCCCCACCGACTCCTACATCCACATCCACATCCTCATTCCTCGGCTACTCCTCCTCCTCTGCCACATGCTCCTCCTGTCTCTTGTCCTCTGCCACATGCTTCTCCCATCTCTCCTCCTGCTCTGGCCCTACTGGCTCCTCTTGTCTCTCCTCCTCCTATCTTGGCTACTCCTCCTCTCTCTCCCCCTCCTCAACCACCTTTGGGATGGCATCTAGTGCCACTCTCACCACATGTGGGAACACCCTCCTACCCTATCTCTGACCATCTCTCCTCTGTTTCTAATTGTCTCCTCCATCATCTCCATCATCTCCCTCATCTCCACCCCGACCTCTATCCCTGCCTCCATCCCAACCTCTATCCTTGCCTCCATCTTTCCCTCCACCCCAGCCTCCATCTCTCCCCTAGCCTCTACCCCTATCACCATCTCTTCCTCCTCACTTGACTCTCGGCACATGAGGTATCATTGACTGCCTGTCCATAGGTGTTGGCCCATCTGGATTTGTTAGTGGCACTGGTCGATGTGCCTACCACCATAGGTCATAGTCGGTTATGGTCCTGGGATTTGCAATCCCACCTCTCCATCCCCGTGGCTTGGCTCCTAGCCAATCGATTTTCTACTCGGTGAATGCTACTGGAATCGCTGGCCTCGAAGCTGCCTCTCTAGAGGATCGAGCATACTCAGCTATCCTTGCAGGTACACCCTGCTGCTCTCTGAATTCTCTGAGGACATGCTGTGGTAGATACATCTCTATGATCAGATGGGTCTACATTGTCCTACCAATCAAGTACTAATACTGTCTATATAGGCTGAGATGGTCCACCTTATCGTCCCACTACTGGCAGTCTCTATACGACCTCCAGATAAATGACACCATCGTATCAATCTGATGCTGCCACCAACCTGTCTCACCCATCCATGTCTATTGTAGTGCACTGACATAGTAGTATGCATAGGGCATCCCCTCAGCCAACTGTGGTCTTTGAATCGACGAACAAAATATAGCTATGTGCTCTAAGGCCCAAATCATCATCAGTGTGGTGCCACATGATACTCTCTGCCCTCCTATAGACAACCTCGTGAAGCTAATGGTAGAGTGTTCCCAATAAACAAGGGCCCCAGGCATACACTGTCCTATCTCGTCTCATCCCGACTAGGACATCTCCCCATCCAATAGGGAACCCATGTCCACAACGGTCAAGAATCAATATCCCACCAATAAGTGTCACCAGGAATGCATGAAAATGAGCATAATGCTCCGCCATAAACTCCTAGCAGATCTTTTATCCCTGGATGTCGAGTCCTATGCCCTCATCTTGATAGTATGCTATGAAGGTCTACTAGCCATGGCGAGGGTCATAGACGATCCGCTCTCCTCAGATCAACACGCGCAGAATGTGGAAGGCATCCTCAAGCGTAATAGTCACCTCACCCATCGGTAGGTGAAAGGAACATTTCTCTGAATTCCAATGCTCACATAACGTAGTCAGTAGTCCCCTATTTTCTCAAATAGCGGGCATATAGGCGAAATAGAATAGACCTATCTACATCAAGCGTCATCACTCCCGCAGGGTCAGTTGATTAGCAAACCAGACGGTCATCAGTCTGCTCTCTCACATGTATATTGGTGCAAGCTATCTCTACACAAAGCCAAACAACGCGTCAATACCTTCTAGACAATTTTCAGCATCATCAAAAAAATTTCAAATTTTAAAAGCATCAAAAACAGCCCTAGTCAAAGTCAACGTCAAATGCGTCGTGTTGACTGCAATTACGTCATAAAACAACGAATGCATCGTTTCATACTTCAAATGCATAGTGACATGTCAATTGCGTCGTCTGGTCACTCAAATGTGTCGCATTAGAGCACTTGCATCATGATATATGACACTTGCGTTGTTACATTCAAATGTGTCGCTTCAACACGTGATTGCGTCACAAAATGATGATTATGGCATTCTAACTTTCGAATGCAGCTCAAAAAGGAAAATGTGTCGCAAACCCTCAGCCTGGCCTAAACTACCCTTGCACTTGCGTCATTACGTATCAAATACTTCAAACACAAAGTCAAATGTGGCTTACGCGCACGCATGTGCGTCATGGTGCATTTGTTGTTCGCCCTAAAACCCTACTTGAGCCCTCTACCCACCTGAAGGTTCGCACAATCTCACCACGATGCTCTGTCACTAGAATCACCATCCTCGCTGCAATACTTTTTTGCTCTGAGCTCTCAAAATTTGCAAAGTGAATAGTGGAAATGAATTGACTTTTACCCCTTTGTCAATCTATTTATAAAGTCAAAATGGCATTTGTCAACTAGGTTATTACTGGAGGCTCATTTGACCAACTTTGACCACCCTGTTGGCTATCTTAAACATGTTAGAATCTGAAACCGTTTGCTCCATTTTTCTAGTCATCAAATTGACTTATCGAGACCCTTTCTAAATTTTTCTGACGCCGACCCAAAATTTGAAAAATTTCCCTAGGGGGCATTGATAATCTGTAGCTTCATTGGGGGCATGGCTTTGACTTATTTTCTTTGTCACAATGTGACATGCTACATTATGACAAACAGGGACAAAAAGTAGACACTTAAAAATGACCTAGGCCTGCAAGCTCTATTTTTACCACTTTCGACCTAGCATAATTAGGACATTTAATTATTTCTTTGGTCCACATTCGACTATTGATTAAATAATTCATAATTATTTAATTAATTCATGTCCTTTTATTCTTCATGATTATTAAATAAATAAATTTTATTTATTTATTTAATATGTCACTAATCCTCATAATTAAATGAATTTATTAATTTATTTAATGATTAATCATATCTCCTAAATTAAATAATTATCTTTAATTATTTAATTTCCAAATTTAACATTTCTCTCATTTTAAATAAATTAATTATTTAAAATGATTTCACATTCTTAATTGTCAGTTCATTTTAGTAAATAATTTGAAAATCGATTATTTATTATCTCACAAAATCCATATTTTGAATTAGTTTAATTCAAAATGGTAATATTCCTCCAAAAATCAAGTAATCGGGCAGATTCTTGATTTTTCAAATTAGATCTTCATTCCAACTCTTATCTTCTTGATTTTTGAATATTTTTATTTTTGAATTAATTATCTCATTTATTCTTCACCACCGATTCGATCTTCTTAGATGACATCTCGACCACTCATTTAAGGATTTCTCCCTAACCTTGATTAGGGATTGTCATATTTAATCTTGTCCTTTGATTTTAGATCTCTATCGAAAGTCAATCTTTTCATCCATTCAAAATGGAATTTTCTATAAAATGCTATTTTTCTCTCATTTTTAGATTACACACTTACACACTTAGACATTTTACAGAAATTGCAGCATTTATTGTCATATTCCATTAAGTTTTGGCATATTTAGGCATAGGCATTTTTAATCATTTTGTCATAGGCATTTCTATTCAAATCCTTCAAAGCTTGTGTAGGACTTCATCAAATATTGCTCGCACATTCGGTCTGATGGCAACATGACAATCAAGAAGTTAGAAGGTGCTATGAAGAGGAATCATGGAAGCTTCAATTATTTGGTATACTTGTTTCATTTATTTTAGTTTTCATTGTACTTTGTAGTTCTTTGGGTATAATAGGACATTGGTAGGAATTCTTCTGATTTCTTTTGTCCATCTAGTGCAATAATCAGTAGTGGTTAGAATGTACCTATTTCATACATATGATGGAGGACTTACCAGACCAATGAAATCGATACCCCATTGAGAAAATGTCTCTCCTCTAGAACAGGTTGCAGTGGGACATCAACATTCTTCTCCTTGGTAGTAGCAGTCTGACATATGTGACATGAGCAAACATGGTTGTGGGCATCTTTGAAGACTATCGGCCAATAATATCCTGGCCGCAAGATCTGATGAGCAATCAAAGGTCCAGATCCGTGACTAGTGTTGAACTTGTCATGGAACTCCTTTAGGACTCGTTTTTCTTCTTCTTTTCCAAGGCATCTCAATTAGATACCTTCATGATTCCTTTTATATAATATGGACCCCTACAACATGTAGTTGCTTCTTTTCAGGTGGAGGGTGCGGTTTTGGACTCGTTGCAAGCAGGGTGGACACTTGTGATTCAACAAATAATAAACGACATCTTTGTACCACTCCCCTGGAGAAATTTCTTCAAGTTTGTATTGTTGCACCATAAGTTCGAGCCCTGCATTGGTTGCGACCTCAATAATTGTTTGGGTAAGTGCTTGTCCTCTTACCAACCTCATTGGCTGGATCTCCATATCATACTCTTGTAGCATCGTGACCCATTTTTCTCTTTTTTTACCTAATTCATTATGCATACGCAATGTCTTCATAGCTGGGTCAAAAACTATCACAAACACTTTATTACGCAAGATATAATGCCTGAACTTCTTCAATCCTCTAACAAGAGTGTATGCTTGTTTTTCTATGTTGTGGTAGCGCAGTTCAACATCTTTCAAAGGAGCACTCATGAAGGAAATCGGGTGCTCGTTCCCCTCATCATCTTTCTGGATTAGAATGTTAGTGCATGAATGCTCTGAAGCAAATGAATAGATGTAGAATGGCTTCAAATAATTCAGACTAACCAACATAGGTGCTTCAACAATTGTTTGTTTAATTTCTTCAAAATTCTGCTTTTCTTCGAGAGTGTATTCAATCTTGGCATCTTTCTTCAACATGGTGTTGAGTGGCTTAACAATTGCAGCAAAGCCTATAATAAACTTTCGTACAAATTTAATCTTCCCAAAGAAAGAATTGAGCTCTTTCTTGCTGCCTGACAGCTAGATCTTCAGCAGGGATTGAATGCACTCTAGATCAATGGAGATTCCCTACTCTGAAAATGACATGTCCAAGTAGCTTCCCTTCAGTTACCCAAAAAATACATTTCTTTGGATTAAGAGAAACCTCGAACTCCCGACACGTTTGAAATACTTTGCACAAATCAGAGACATGATCACTCCGCATCTTGCAAAACAATGTCAGATCATCCATATAGATAATTATGCACTTACCAATCAAGTCTTTGAAGGAAATTCCCATAGAAAATTGGAAGGTGGCACCAATATTGATGATCCCAAAGGGCATTCTTCTGTAAGCAAAGGTCTCCCACTTAATGGTGAATATTTTCTTATGATGATCCTCATACTGCACCATCACTTGATTGCACCCTGAATATCCATCAAGAAAGGACACCATTTGTGATTCATTAACAATCTGCAACACCTCATCCAATGAAGGCACCAGATAGTTGTAGCTTCCATCATTCTGCTTTGCAGCTTCTGGTATATGATTGGTTCTAGCAAGGCGTTGATAGGACATTGTCGTTGGTGGAATGGCCTTATGTCTTTCCTAAGGGGAATAGTGTGTGTGATGATGGAAGTATCATATTTCTTTAATTATTCATAGCTCCACACTACCACATCGTGGTACTTCCGTAAATCATCCACAATTCCTTTCTTTTATTTTGTAGTGCACACTTTTCCAATAAAAAACATTTTTTATCTCTTTGATTGTTCTGAGGTTGTGGACATCACATTGATTGCTGATTGATTCCTTCTTGGCTTGTTGGTCTTGGTCTCTGATATGATCCAAATCAAATATGCACTCTAGCTGAACCATACCTCTAGGAATCATGTTGGTCTTTAAGTTAATAACTCCTTATGTGTCCAATTTAGCCTCTTCTGGATCAACTTCATCTATTATTTGGGTGGCAAAGACATCAGAGCTCATGATAAACTCCAAGATGTGCTTGTCATCATTAAAGACTTGGAAGTGAGTGACATTATTTGGAATAGATGGAGTGGATGTCAACTCAATTGTAAAGCACTTGAGGCCCGAAAGGGCAAGTGGCTGCAGTGTGCTGGTTGCTTGAAACAACGCATCAACTATGTGATTCTGAGTGTGGGGGATTAGCTAAATATTAGATGCAACTAATCCTTCTAAGAGATCCCAAACCCTATCTTTGTAATTGTAAAGTCTTCTATCATAGTAGGAATACAACTTTCTAACTTGTTTGACCACCAACTCGGAGTCACCAAAAACTTGTAGCATTTTGACATTTTTCTTTAAGGCCATGAGAAGACTATGCACTAAGGATTCATACTTTGCTACATTATTAGTGCAATAAAATTGTAACCTATGGGCAGTAAGAAAGGTCTTACCTGTTGGGATGATAAGTTTGAATCTGGCTCTAGCTCCTTGCTTTGACTTAGATTCATCAAATTGAAGCATCCAAAACTTGGAAAGCTCCTTCATGCCGGGTCTAACTAGGCCTTCATTCTCCTTTGGCTTGACAGTTGCATCTGTATCCTTTAGAAATTATGTCGATTCAGTATGATGGGAAACAGACAGTTTTGTTGGCATCTCCTTTGACAATTCTCTTGGAGGAATGGCTAATTCCTTGACATGTTCTACTACTATTTGGAACAAGAAGCAATCAAACTCGGAGTGGGAAGCATTATGAATTCTACACCAATTTGGTAGTAAGAGATCATGGAAATCCATTTAGGCACTCAGACTAAGTTGATCCTTTGCGCACTTTTCCATGAATTCCTAGAAACCATTGAGTAGTCCCAGGTTGTCATCTTCATCTGGTTTATCATATGACTCTACCATCATCTCTATACTTTAAGTAATTTGAGTGAGGTCAGTTAGAGGGCTGCATTGCACCAAAATTACTTTGGCAACAAATTCTTCCTGGGGTTTGAATTTATCTTGATAGGCAAGGGGACAATAATTCCACAATTATGTCATAACAAACAACACCTCATTGGTGTTGTTATACTTCATGATCATGTACTTCATCTGAGGTTCACGGTCTATATGGATCTAGTTAGGCAACCCTTTCCATGGCAGCCACATATGAGAATGATCCATCGCAACATACACATTCAATATTCTAGTGAAGTCTCTCCCAAGTATTAGTCTGTAGGTATCAGGGATGTCTGCCACTGAATATCAATGACTTGTTGTATCTGAGGATCCATAGAAATTTTCATTGGAATACAATTCATCTCTCCCACTATGTTAATCTTTGTTTTGTCCAGTTGGGTCACTTTCCTCCTTGAAAATGTGGGAGTAATCCCAAGAGCTTTGCATACTTCAAGAGGCATGACATTAGCGGATGCTCCTGAATTGAGCAAGAAGTTGTGCAAATTCTTTCCAAATATTCAGATGGTAGTGAGGAAAGGAGGAGTTTCAAACTTTCCCTGAAAAAGGCATGTAGGCATGTCTATTTGAGCTACTTGGGCTTTTTTCCTATCACCAGTTCTATCCTTGGTCTGCCCCGAAGGATGATCCTTTGCATTTTGTCTGTTGTTCTGATCAGATTCTTTTGTGGGATACTTACCCATAAGGTGATCAGAGGGAATATCCTTCTTTTCCCCTATGATTTCCTAAATAACAGATTCCTAACTAGGTTCTTCAAAGGTGACCCTTTGGTTGATGTTTCCTATGTCGCTTTGGAGGAAGTGGTGCCATTAATTATTCTAAAGAAGGAATTCCTTATAGCAGGGACCTTAAGTAACTCAAAGGAGGACAATCTAATTTTAACTTTCTTGAACTCCTCAGCGACGTACTCACCCATTTTCTCAATTTCAGATTCAAAAGCCCTACCTATGGTAGAGCTGGTAAGATGGGTTTGTGTTTGACTCAACCGATTTTGGGGCTGGCCTTGAGCTTGGTTTAACGATCTATCCTTACTAAAATATTGAGTGGGAACATGAGGAAAACTGAGATTATTGCTAGCATTTGGATCTGGTGGGGTAGTGAAGTAAATAGGTGAGGTGGAGTAGTGAATGGTCCCCTTGCTTGCCTATTCCTTAAATAATATGGGGTAGCTCTTTGATGGAATGTGTGTACTTCATCCTCATGGGGTGCTTCATCATCTAAAGGACATTATCTACTGAATCAAATAACTAATATAAGGCTTCACCATTACTTACCTCTTTAACTTCTTCGGTTTTTGTGGAGGCAGTCTCGTCCTCGGGCATGTTACTTTCACTTCTCACGAACGAGGCCTAGTTAACCACAAGTACAGAGGATTCGTATGGCTTAGATGGGACTATGTCATGAAATCCAGTATTGTCCACAACATTCTGAACTTCAACTTGGAAATTTTTTGCGGTTGTAAGGAACTCGGGACAATCCAACTCTGAGTTCCTGCTAGTCTTATAAATTTGACACCATCCAAAAAGAGCTGCTTTAGCAAGATACACACCACTAGTTGTCTTTTTTGTGCTAGCAGTCTAATCCAGTGGGGTAAGAACACCCCCATTGTTGGGCCTTGTATTCCATGTCCTATTCTGTCTTTGGGAAGGTCTCCTCTCAAAATTCTAATTTGAGTTCTACCCTCAGTCATAATTCGGTCTAGAAGAAGTGTTGGCTTGTCGATCATCTATGTTATCTCAGTTATCTCTATTGTCCCTATGGATTTTAGATTGAATGCTACGCTATGAAGCCTGCATTTGGCTATTCTGATTTGTCAAACGTGTCATTTCTGTGGAATTTTTTTGGATCATTTCTATCAATTCATCCAGTCGATCCTTCTCTACGTTGTTTGGTTGTGGCACTTGATTATGTAGGAAAACTGGTGGAGCAGTAGGCTGGTTTTCTTGTGTGGGAGGGAATTCTAGTGCCAGAAAGTATAGGGACACTTGAGGTTGTTGCAAATAAGTCTACTACTATAGGGAGGCTTGATGGTAAGTCTACTGTTGCTAAGGCTGAAAGTAGTGGGGCATAGGAGGTGCCTGATTCATGGGCTGCCTTAGGTGAGGGATTATAGGCAGTTGTGATACGTGGTTCATCAGAGGTGTATGCTACTGGAGCACCTAGTTGATCCCTTGAATCTGCATAGGATAAGTAATCTGCCCCAACGAAGGTAGCGGGATAGAAATATTTTGTCCCAAGTCTGTACTAGCCTTGCCTGCTTCAGCATAAGCATCTACTTGTCTGGTAGGTGGCTGATTCATTCTTTTCACAAATACTAAGGTAATATTATCAAGGGAATTATAGCAGATAGGCATAACAACAACATCATTAAGTGCATAAGGGGTTTGCAACCTTGAATATTCCTGGTGGAATCGATCATTGAAGGAGCCTATTGGCTCATTGACTTCTCTACAAATAGCCATAAACTACTGGTACAGCTCCAAAAGGCTGATGGGAATCTTATACTTCTATAAGAAGGCATTCATTAGCAAGTCCCAAGATGTGATGGAACCGACTGACAAGTTAACATACCAATAGAAAGCTTCCTCCCCCAAGGAGTAGGGAAAAATTCTGTATGCCACATCCTCTTGGTTAATCTGCATGTCTTTCAGCATTGTTTGGAATATCCTAATGTGCTCTTCATCTGTCCTCTGTGGGTCACAAGGATTGAATTTCATGCAAAAGCTTCTAGGATTTTTGGGCATATCATGGTATGTGTTGAAGTGCAATGGAGAGGGATTTTGTGTTAACCAAACCATGAGAGGTGGCTAAGATGGTACCTATTGTTGAGGGGAAGCAATCTGGGGCTGCACTTGCTGGAGGACAACAACTTGAGGCTATACCTGGGCCATGACTATTTGGACTACACCTTGAACTTGAAGGGCAGGGAGAGCGGAAACTCCCTGGCTGTCAGAAGAATGAGGCCTGAAGGAAATTTGGAGCAACTGGGTGGAGGATGGATGAAAGGTAGTGGAAGGTGAAGGTGGAAGGGAAGTGGATGAGATGAAGGAAGAGGAAGATGTAGAGTTTCCACCCTTAGTTCATTTAGCCCTTGTGGGGGGGCGCAACTCTTGGAGTTCTCATTTGTTTGGTGTAGACCTTAGAATGCTCTGAAACCTTTTAGGGGAGAATGATCTGATTCGATCTAGCTTCACAAGGACCTCCTTCTAGTTTCAATTCTATTGATGTGGTGTTTTGCACACTTTCTCAACACAAGTAATGCATAGGTGCACTACTTCTCTTGAAAGGAGAATTCCAACAACAAGTTGCTAAAAATTACCCCAAGGTCTCTTGGGTGTCAAATCATGACTTGCAGGGAATTTCTCAATTGATATTTGATGTGATTTTTCTGGCAATCACAGGGCAGACTTACGCAGCTGGATACAAAGTGGATCTTGTAAATTAAAGTTTCTAGGATGGAAGTTGATGTGCACTTTGCTGCAGGTTCAAACAACAGTCTAAAACCTCAATGTTTTTCTTAAGTTTTGGTTTTACAATGTGCAATGAACCTTAGCATAGGCTATTTCTAAAAAAAAGGAAAAGGGGCATGGAAGAGGAAATTTTTCTAGATCTAAAACTAACATGAACATTGATCATAGAGTTCCTACTATGGACAAATTCCTTCAAACAAAATTTCACTTAACCAGAAAATTCACAATCTCATAAAATTTGTGCTATCTTATAAGGTCTTTAGATATTTCACCATTCATTCACCATATACATGCATGAACAAAGATAAATTTTAAAGAAACTATTAAGTTTAAGTCCAAACTAGCTTTACATCACCATTTGCCAACAGTAAACAACAAAAAGTATGGACTAGGAAGGCATCTACATAGAATAAATTTTCATAACCACATAACAACATAACCAAATTTATTAAAGTAATCTAAAACTAACTAAAACATCAAATCAAATCTAACTAAAAAATCTAACTATGGCAGATGAATCATGAAACATGTAGAGAAACTCATAAATCCACCAAAGTCAATGTATTTCCATTAAAAAATTTGCAGCATGTCATTACAACAACTCAACTCTCTCTTGAAAATGAGAGGAGACCCTCTATTTATAGTGTCTAAAAGGTAAAATGAATGGACAAGATTAATTTAAATTGTGTGGCCAAGATTCATTACAAATTAGGGATCTACCTACCCCCCAATATATTACATTTTAAAATACAACTTTTTCCTTATCCTTATTTTTTCTTTTGTGACAACACTATAGCATTTTGTCTTTTTCTTATTTTCCTTTGTTGTAGCTACTCTGTCAAGAATTCTTCACCAATAATAGGGTTTCCCTCTTGCTTCTTCAAAGTAGCATACTCTATGAACTTTAGAATTAGCGGTTGGATCTTATCAACATAAATTATTTTGGATCACAACACTTGATAACTCCATTCTTGGGATTGTTCGATGAGCTTTTCCCAATCTTCATCATACTTAGCAGTGTGGTCCTAGAACAACTCTGACTGGGTGAAGGATTGGGAAGAAAAGCTCATGAAATTAGTGGTAATCTCATCCAACATCTCGTTCTCAATCTTCTTTTTGCAGTGGGGCTTTATCTTCTTTGGGTCCATCTATATGATAGGCATATCATATCCTGTCATTAATTTCAAGTACTAGACACAATCAACTTTGATTTCCTTAGCCCACTCAATTTCTGAATCCACCTTATCGAGCACCTACTCCAACCTTCCCTTGCGGTTCACGAAGTCTCATTTCCATACATTCACCAGCTTGTGGTCATCTTGTTTAAATGCAAATTCTTTCTCCCAAGTCGTGCTTGGCAGTTTGAGAATAGGCTCAATCTTCAGGTAAGTGGAGTCATATCTCCTTGGGAAGTTAGTACAAAGTTTCCTCATACCCTCAAGAGACTGTTTGAGATCTAAGAACTTGTTTTTTTTCCTAACAACATGACTGATGTTGATGTTTCCTACGTACAAGACCTATTGGAACCAACTCTCTATGGTCTTATCCAAGTTCTTCCTCTTTTCAAGCTTGTCTATTTTCTCCTTTGACAGTAGTTGTAGCGGGGTTGAAGATGTGGTAGGAATTTCCTCTATAGAAGACCATAATTGAATATAAGTAGTCAGATCAGCTACCTGTGCCCTGAGCTCTTCCTTCAAAATCTTATCCTGACAAAATTAAATGCACCACTATGGCAAAAGACTCCTAGAGGTGCTCCACCTTCTGCTCTCTAGTAGTTGTTCCCAAATCAATGGTGGAGACATTATAGCTTATCCCCTCTTTTCCCACTATTGGCATAGCTACTTGCACAGCCCTTGATCTAGAAGCATCCATCATCACCTTGGATCTGAGTTTAGGCCTCTTCTCTTTCTTGGTAGTGATCTGTGCTCGGGCCAAGGTAGCCTCCAGTCTTGCTTTTGGATCACTCGGGTCAGGAACCTTCTTCTCAAGTTTCTTTTCCAACCATTCGAGCATCTGAGCCTTTCCTTTGGGCGATTCATTGTCATCCTTTTCTTCATCCCTTATGACTTCAATTTCTTTATCTTTGGAGGTTTCCATCTCCACTCTAGTGTCTTCTCCCTCCTCTTCATCAAAGTATCAGGTGAATGTTAGGTGTTTGATTGGGGACTTGGTGGGTAGGCATTCTTTGGGACTTTCTTCCCTCTCAGCCTCCTCTTCTTCATTTTCTTCATCAAGTTCATCTTCATGCCTGTGCTCCTCGAGCTGCTTTATTCCAAGGCTCTTATCAGCTTGGATCTCCTTTTTAGGTTGATCTTCTATATTCTCCTTTTCCTTACACAGAGGTGACACATCTTCAAGCTCTTTCTTTTCTTACTCTCCCTCCGCTTCAGAGAGAGGCATCTCCTCACAATGCCTAGGGCCTTCTTCTTTTAGTTCACCTGTTGGAGGTTCCATGCTTTCCTCCATCTTATCATCTTCTTGTCTTCTTTCTTTGGAAGGTGGTCTTTCTATTTCTTCCCCAACGTCCTTTAATTTCCAGGCCAACTCTTCCTCAAGGTCAGGATCGAAAGCTTGCACAATTGATTTTCTGCTAGCATCTTCTTCTTCATCTCCACTTTCAGAAGATCTTGTTTCTTCTATTTCATGAACTACTTTGTCAATTTGTAGGGGCTCATATTCCAGATGTTCATGGTATTCATCTACTTCCTCCTCCAATACTTTTGTTGCTTCCCTTTCTTATCATTCTAGCTCCTTGAATATTTGCATTGTGGCTTCTATTGTTGGCAGTTCAGTTGGAGGCTTTAAGATACGAACACTGGCAAGAACCTACACTAAGGAATCTTGGATGGTAGGATTCATCAATACCTGGGAAATATCAGAGGGGACATTATGCATATGCTACGAGAATTCCTCTGGCAGTGTAAGCATTGGCATTGAAATTGTTGTTGTTTCCAGTGAGAGCAATGTGGTTGGAGACAAGGGGGCGGAGGAGAGTGGAGAAGTTGTGGTAGTGGAGTAATCAACTACCACATCTAGCCCCGTTGGTGAAGAAGAGGAAAGGTGGACCGAAATGTCCACCCCGGGTGGGGAGGTAGCCACCATAGCTTGAGACAATAGCGGAGGAGCAATAGTAATAGAGGCAGCTAGTGGAGACTTGGGCTTATCTGCTTCCATTTCTTCTCCTTCATGGAGAGGGTCCTCTAGAATGATAGGCATTGTAGCAGTACTGCTTGACCTTTTATGTTTCTTGGAAGGTTCACCTTCTGCAGCCTTCCTTACATATACTTTTGGCTTTGGCTGCTGCTCCTCAGTCTCTTCTCTCTTTCTCGAGCGAGTGAGTGGAGGAGATTTGGATGTTTCTACTGATGAGGTTGTACCAGCCCCATCATCTATTGCACTAGGCTCACTTTCAAGCCCTTGATAGGTCAAGATGGCCCCTTGTTGCTTCAGTCAGGCTACTTTCCCATTGACCCATTCTTTGGTACGAGCTTTGATTGGCTTAGTTATGATAAGAGGTCATCAAATTCTTGCTCATCCCAGTCTATTGAAGGCAGTGGCAAGTTAGTGACTGCATTGTACCTAGGATCCATAATTTTTCTTTCATCTTACTCAATTTGATTAGGTACAGGAACAATTTCACCCTTTTTATGAAGTAGTAAGTCATTCGCATGTAATGTCTCATGCACACCTCCTTATCATCTTGGCAATTTTCCTAGAAATATTCAACATGATGCAGATGGGCGTAGTCGGGTCCAAGTGCCTTCCTTATATGCCCATAAGGGTCCATTCGTGGATGGGTGGTATGAAGCTGGAAATGATACTCAGACAGCTCCTTCTTTGAATTTCCAACACATTGAGAGGTTTGCAGCTTGTAGATCCCTTGGCCAAAAGAAAGGGGATAAGGGATCCCCGCTAAATGCTTGTTGTTGAGGAGAGTATGTACATGTCACAACTTCCAAGAGAGTTCTAACAATATAATCCAGTCATTAGGATACTGGGGTAGCTTGTTCATCATTTTTGTGTAGCCTTGGGTGCAAATGTATGTGAACTTGGGATACTAAATGAACAAAAAGGCATATTTTTTGAGGAACAGCTGAGCACTGTGGGATGGAGATGAGACAAAGTCCCAATGACAGAAGTCCGACGGAGGTTATGACACTTAAGTTTTAATTCTTTTTTGTTCACGTGACATTGGGTTGATTAGGACCCAGAGGGAAGAAGGCGACCCTCTAATGGTTGTGAGAAACAAAAAAGTTGGAAATGAGGTCCATAGACAGAACTCCACAAACCAAGACCTAGAAGATACCAATGATAGCATTTCATTTCATTCAACTCAAGTAGTGAATAGCAAGGTGGATACCAAGACTAACGTGGATGGGGTCGTTACGCCATTTGAAACAACAATAAAAAAATGACATCCCAGGGACGGAATCCCATGGGAATGGGCTCGAGAAGTATGAATGGAGGCTGAGAGTTCAAGTTTTGTTAAGTCCTTACGGTGAACTATCAAAGGAGATTTAGGGTCATGGGCCTTGGGAAACATCTCACTATTTCAATTTTTTTGAGTTTTGAAGTTTTCTAATGGCAATGAGGAGGCTCGGGTCTGGAGGGCGCAGGCGCTCTGTTGGAAGAACGACGTCGAGATGTGGGAGTTTCAGATTCATTTTTTATGATGATTTGGAGGCTTTCTTGAAATTTTATCATATGGGCTTTTTAGGTCCAACCGTCCTCTACCAAATGAAGTCATTTTAACCCTATTTTTTTCATCGTTTAAAGGAGAAATCACCAAAAAAAATGTGGGAGGGTGGACGACAAACCTACCTAAAGAACCTAGTGATGGAGGTTGCCAAATCCGTGAAGAATCGGTCGATGAAGGAAACGGCCGTAGGGGCGACATGAGACGAAGGCACTAGATTCTTCTAAACTTGCTCTGAATTCTTATGGCCAACCTGACATGTGAAAATGATAGGTTGGACCAAGTATTTATACCCCTAATGACATTTAATACACCCTATTAATGTGATTACGGCGGGCTCAAGAGGTTGGTAAGTTTACATTAAAACAAAACACTCACTAGAGGTTCAGGGCCCGGAGGTTCAGGGCCCGGAGGTTGGAAGGACGCAAGCCAACGGCCCCCTCAAATGTTGAAGTGAAAAAAAATTGGAAAGAGGAGGCACAGGTCCGATGGGCGAAACTCTGGTGAAGGATGATCGTTCGGGAAGGGAAAACTCACAACGGATTCCTGGGAAGGGAGGTCCGACGAACCGGGGCAAGCAATAGATGGTCAACTTTTTAGCACAAGCGATGAGGACAGGTCCTAGGGAACAAGAAGGTGAAGGCCTTTAGCCCTTTTGAAACAATAAATGCACAATGAAAATCCAGAAAAGGAAACCCGATATGATGGACTCAGGGAAGCCCAAGGCCGCCAATAGAGGCAATCTTCCAAAAGAACTCTGTGATAACCCAGGACATAGCAAATTTTGAGGGGATGAAATATGGTCAACTTTAGATGAGACTTTAGAGGCACTCTAACCAAGTAGGACACCAAAATGGGGGCATGCAAAATGAGGCAGCGACAAAACGACTTGGCAAGGTGGAGAAAAGAGAGGGTCCCCATTTCAAATGGGGCATGTGTGTTGAGGGAACAACAATACTCAACATTTTGAAGGTACTTCTCAAACTTCTATGAGCATACAGTCTGTTCACACTACCTCTTAGTCATTACTAGTAGGGACTCAAGGAGATGGTGGTGATGATCCACCTGATAGAAATGTGTTCTCACAAATGTGTGGAGAGGATATTCTTAATTTACCCTTTTTGGGAAAAGAGAAGGAGAAGAAGAGGATGAAGGTTTGGGAGCTTTCCATATAAACTCTTCCCCTTCTCAAGATGAATCGCCTATCAAAGAATTGAGTGCATCTCAAAAGTCACAAAAAATGGCACCCACAGAGGACACCCCTCTTGTTGCTAGAACATTATTTGAATCTCCAAGTTTCAAGGAAACTAAGGTCTCAGTTACTCCAGCCTAGTTGGAGGACATTTTATCAAGGAAAAGAAAGGATGTGCATACTAGTTTACCTAAGCAAGATATGGTAGGCCAATTTCTATAGAGAACTATTGGTAGAACAAGAACAAGGACAAACAATTGAGAGGGGGGGTGAATCAATTGTCAGATAAATTTAAACCTTTTCTTACTTAACGTATCTTAATCTTAGATCTGATGAATGAACAATTAACCATAAGCAATTAACACATCAAAGAGACAAAGAACACCAAGATTTTTTTTACATGGAAACCTTGTTAGGGGAAAAACCATGGTGGATGTTAGTCCATAAGATTATACTCTGCTAAAAGTATAATGAAATACAATAAGGGGAATGCACATGCTCATTGCTCAATTACAAAAGAGGATTCATTGTCCAACAATAGGGTTTGGATTAAAACCATCTAGGATTTGAACTGAGAAAATAGCTTATGCTCAAGCCTGATTACAGTTCCAATTAAGCTAAACACTTCTTCACACTTTGCACAATCTTCTTCAAACTCTGTTCAATAATGATATTTGCACATACACACATAGGAGCACACGAACCATACTTCCCACTGGTCACACAATCACTCTTATATATCCACTATAGGAGATTTCACCACATCTTCTTCAGCTAAAATAAATAAATTATATTTGCAATGTTGGCCCATATTTTCAATTAAATTTTTAATGTGCACGCACCAAGGTTGGCCACAACATAGTGGGGACCCAAATTAACATCTCCAGCACAAAAAAAAACTTTAATTAATTTCACCTCTAGGATCCACAACACACTACCACCAACATGTCGGCCAAGAACAAGAAAAATTGAACATGCGCAAAAAGATCTTTAACCACAAGCACATGGATCAATGTGGACGTACAAAAAAAATATAGAATGAACTAGAGCCATCTGAGAACACCAAGAAACAACAAAGAAGCATCCACAACAACTGAGATAACTAGAATCACACAATCTTCATTCAGGAATACTGACAAAGACCAGCAAAACACTTTCACACCATAAATCACACAGAACTTCACGCAAACCTTTGAAACTTCCAATAGATGATCTAGACATACTCAACAATAAACCATTTGATCCAAATCAACTAATATTTTACGTATAGAACCAAACTCCTTCATGAACTGTATAGTACTACTAGGAATCTGAAACACTTTCTTTTACAATTTTCTCAATATCCTCGACATATATAGCAGTAGATACACCAAATGCTAATAGTGTTGACATCAATGAAAACCATATATCAACAACAAATCCACAACATCCAACAATCTCCCAACAATCTCCCCCTTTGGCATTGATGGCAATACATGATGTGAAAAATACCATCAACCCAACACACTGACTTCTTCTGCACTTTTTCTGAAATGATTTGTCATGTTACTCTTCTCCCCCTAAGATATTTTTGATATTACTCTTCTCCCCCTTTGAAATAAATGGAAAATGTAGCCATGACCTTTTCATACACACGCTCTGAACCACATATCTGCACATTTGACTACTCCCCCTGAGTAGCAGCCACATAAACATCAATCTGGCTCATAATATAGCAATGAGGCTCATAGATTGATGCAAGTAAATGCATCATTTAGTTCTTATCAAGAGGGGTAATTACCCCTAGCATTCCTCTGAGATACTCAAAAGTATCATTTGGCAATGGCTTAGTAAATATATCAGCAATCTATTGTTTGGTAGGAACATACTCCAGTCTAACTTCTTTTTCATCCACTTTCTCCCTCAAAAAATGAAACTTGATTGATATATGTTTAGTCTTAGAGTGTAGCATTGGATTCCTTGATATATTTATTGTGCTTGAGTTGTCACAGTATATGGAAATAGGCTCTTCATATATTACTCTGATATCTCTCAACATTTGTTTCATCCATATCACTTGAGTACAATTATTGGCAGCAGCAATATAGTTTGCTTCAACAGTGGATAGAGAAATTGAGTTTTTCTTTTTACTTAACCAGGATACTAGCTTCTTCCCTAAGAAGAAAGCACCACCACTAGTACTTTTTATGTCATCCACATCACCAGCCCAATCAGCATCAGTATATGCACACAAAGTGAGATCATCATCCTTTGGATACCAAAGTCCAAAGTTAACTGTTCCTTTCAAATATCTGAAGGTTCTTTTAATAGTAGTGACATGTGATTCTTTTGGATCAGCTTGAAATCTAGCGACCATACATACAACATTCATAATATCCAGTCTAGTCTAAGCCAAGTAGAGAAATCCACTGATCATTGACCTATATCTAGTTTGATTTGCCTTAGGAGAGTCATCATTCTGAGTCAACTTACATCCGGTTACCATGGGTGTACCAATAGGTTTGGAGTCTTCTATTCCAAACTTCTTCAGTAGTTCTTTCACATATTCAGACTGAGATAAGAAGATCCCCTGGTCCAATTGTGTAAGTTGCAATCCAGGAAAGAACTTCATTTCACCAATCATACTCATCTCAAATTCACTCTTCATCTCATTAGCAAACTTCATGCATAGATTATCATCTCCACCAAAAATGATGTCATCAACAAAGACTTTTATGATTAATTCCTTATCATGACTAATTTGAAGTATAAGTTACTATTAGCAGTACCTTTAGTGAATCCAAGCTTCAGTAGATATTTTTCCAATCTAGCATACCAGGCTCTGAGGGATTTTTTGAGTCCATACAAAGCTTTCTTCAATCTGCAAACCATATCTTCCTTATTTGTTAGCTGAAATCCATCCAGTTGTTCAATGTACACTTCTTCTTCTAGTTCCCCATTTAGAGATTCAAACTTTACATCCATTTGTTTGACTTTATAGTTCTTATAGGAAGCATAAGTAAGAAATAATCTTACTGCTTCACTTCTAGCAACAAGGGAAAAGGTTTCTTCTAAATCAATACCTTCCATTTGAGAGTAACCTTTACATGCCAGTCTTTCCTTACTTCAGACCACTTCACCTTCCTCATTCAGCTTGTTTCTGAATACCCACTTAGTACCAATCATATTCTTGTCTTTGGGCCTAGGAGCCAATATCCATGTCTCATTCTTTTTAATTTGTGCTAGCTCTTCCTTCATAGCTTCCAGCCAGTGTTCATCTTGGCAGGCTTCAGTGATAGTCTTAGGTTCAATCTTGGAAATCAAACAATATTCTTCTGCAATATTTCTTCTAGTTTGCACTCCTTTGCTCTTATCTCCTATGCTTTTACTTTTAGAGTGATTCAACTTTACATACCTTGGAGTCTTGGGACTTTCTCGAACTTCCAAGTCTTCTAAATTTTCTTCTACACTTGCACTTTTCTATGCTTCCTGACTGACTCGATTTGCTGGAACAACTTGTGATTATTTCACTAGAACATATGGAATAATATGAAGTAGATTCGGTGTTTGAGTTTTATTCCCTTGATTTGTGTTTTCTGAACATCTAAATCATAGCTACACTGTCTGGATGATATGACAAAGTCCTCATCAAATCTGACATTTTCACTCTAAACAATCTTTCTCAGTCTTTTGTTATAGCATCAGTATGCCTTGCTCTTTGTAGAGTAACCTAGGAGGATTCCTTCATTGCTTCTAGCATCAAACTGGCCTATATCATCATCTCTTCTAATATAACATTTGCTTCCAAAGATCTTGAAATACTTAATAGTAGGCTTGTAACCGAACCATAATTCATAAGGGGTCTTACTAGAATTACCATTCACATTTATCCGATTCAAAGTATATACAACAGTTCTTAGGGCTTCACTCTAGTACATCTGAGACACATTCCCTTCCATCATCATTGTTCTCGCAGCATCCAGTATTGTTCTATTCTTTCTTTCTGCAACTCCATTCTGTTGAGGGGTTCAAGGAGCAAATAATTGTCTTTTAATTCCATGTTCTTCACAATAAGAATTGAACTCTTTTGAAATGAATTCACCACCTATGTCAGATCTCAGGCATTTTATTTTCAAACCTTTTTCATTTTCTCCCATGGCCTTGAAACTTTTGAACTTGTCCAATGCTTCACAATTTTCTCTAAAAAAGGAAACCCAAATCATTCTAGAGCAATAATCAATGACCAACATAAAATACCTTTCTCCATGAATACTTCTAACTCTAGAGGGACCACAAAGATTAGTATGTAGCAGTTCCAACACATTATTTGAATGAAATTATTTGCTCCAAAAGGAGACTCTATTTTTTTTACCCATCTAAAATCCTTGGAAGATTACATGACCAGGCTTCACTAACCTAGGTAGATCTCTTACCGCTTGAGTAGAACTTATCTTGATAATTTTGTCAAAGTTTACATGACACATTCTCCTATGCCACAACCAACTTTCATCTATTTGAGCAATTAAACAACTTCCACTAGCAGTATTCAAGTGAAAATATTATCTTTAGTTTGCACACCAGTAGAAATCATGTTTCTGGAACTCCCACGAATCTTGCATTTACCTTTCTTGAACTACAGATCATATCCCTTGTGTACCATTTTTCCAACACTTAACAAGTTATGCTTTAGGCCTTCAAAATAGGGAACATCATTAGTATTTTCCTTACCAAAAAGGCTAATAGAACCTCTTCCATGAATCACACAAGCATTGTTATCCTCAAATCTTGCAACCCCACCGTCATACTTCTCTAGACTCACAAACTTGCTTTTATCACCAGTCATATGATGTGAGCATCCACTATCAATGACCCACTCATCTTTATCCTAAACTTGGGCTGCAAGAGCTTTCTTATCTTCAGTGGATTCAGTAGGCCCGGGTTTATCTTCAATGGTAGGAATGAAAGCCCAATAATCTTGATTTCCATCATCTTTATCAGACTCATCAACAGTTACTGCTTCTTCAACAAAGTAGAATTTCTTTTGAAATCTAGGTTTTGTAGGCTTATACCTAGGAAATCTTTCAGGACATCTTGATGCAAAATGACCTATCTTACTACATGGAAAAAATTTAATAGGAAATACATCTTCATACTTACCTTTTCCTCTTCCTTCTTGTTTTGCAATCAGTGCTTCTAGTTCTTGTACTTCTCTTTCTTTGTCTTTGAGCTATTTCAATTCTTCATCATATTTGGATACCTTTCTAGAGCTCTCTCCCGGACTGTATCTTGACATGTAACTTCTGGATATAGTAGATTTGAATCTAGACTTAGTTTTTGGTGGAGATTCACCAAATTCACTTATTTCAAAAGCAACAAGCTTCCCTATCAATGTATCTCTTGTCATCTTGTTTACAGACATAAATTCTTCAATAGCATGAACCTTCATTTTGTAAGGATGCAAGGATCTGAGTATCTTAGCCACAATTTCATCCTCACTCACTGAACCACCGACACATTCAATACCTAGCACTATTTCATTTACTCTTTGCATAAAAGAAGTGATATTTTCATCTTCACCCATATTCAGATTCTCATACTTTCCTTTTAAGCTATGTAGCTTAGCCATCTTCACCTGTGTATCTCCTTCATACAAAGTTTCTAGCTTCATCCAGATCTCATGTGTTTTCTGCAAACCTATCACATTAGCCATATTTGAATCTGTTAGAGCACTCACCGATGCTTCCATAGCTCGGTTATTGCTTTCAGCATCTTTGATCTCATCAACAAAGGAGGGACCATTTTGAGGAATAGTATATTGATCTCTTGTAATCTTCCAAAAAACATCATCAATGCACTACAGATGAAATTGCATCCTAACTTTCCATAGTGAGTAGTTGGTGCCATCAAATCTAGGACTGTCCTTCTTGAATGTAACCATCTTGGATCACCTCAAGCTGCAGACTTCTTCAGAGGAACTAGCTCTGATACCAATTGTTGGCAGAACAAGAACAAGGATAGACAACTGAGAGGGGGGGTGAATCGGTTGTCATAGAAATTTAAACCTTTTCTTACTTAACTTATCTTAATCTCAGATCTGATGAATGAATAATTAACCATAAGCAATTAACACATTAGAGAGACAAAGACCACCAAAATTTTTTTTATGTGGAAACCTTGTTAGGGGAAAAACCACGGTGGATGTTAGTCCACAAGATTATACTCTGCTAAAAGTATAATGAAATACAATAAGGGGAATACACATGAATTCAAGCACACTTACTAGAGCTCACTACTCAATTACAAAAGAGGACTCATTGTCCAACAATAGGGTTTGGATTAAAACCATCCAAGATTTGAACTAAGAAAATAGCTTTTGCTCAAGCCTAATTACAGTTCCAATTAAGCTCAACACTTCTTCACATGTCGCACAATCTTCTTCACACACTGCTTAGTAATGATATTCACACATACACACATAGGATCACACAAATCATACTTCCCATTGGTCACATAATCGCTCTTATATATCTGCTATAAGAGATTTCACCACATCTTCGTCAGACAAGAAAAATAAAATATATTTGCAATGTCGGCCCAGATTTTCAATTAAATTTTTAATGCGCACCCACCAAGGTCAGAAAAAACATAGTGGGGACCCAAATTAACATCTCCAGCACAAAAATACTTTAATTAATTTCACCTTGAGGATCCACAACATGCTACCACCAACATGTTGGCCAAGAATAAGAAAAACTCAACATGCGCAAAAATATCTTCAACCATGAGCACACGGATCAATGTGGACATACCGCAAAAATATATAATGAACTAGAGCCATCTAATAACACCAAGAAACAGCGGAGAAGAATCTGCAACAACTGAGATAACCATAATCACACAATCTTCATTCAGGAATACTGACAAAGACCATCAAAACACTATCACACCATAACTCACGCGGACCACTAAAACTTCTAGTAGATGATCTAGACATACTCAACAATAAACCCTTTGATCCACATCAGCTAATATTTTACATATAGAACCAAATGCTTTCATGACCTGCACAATACCACTAGGAATCTAAAACACTTTCTTTTACAATTTTCTCAATATCCTCGACATATACAATAGTAGATACACCAAATGCTAATAGTGTTGAAATCAATGACAACCACATATCATAAACACATCCACATCATCCAACAATCTCCCAACAAGAACTTCAACTCCAAAATAGAAGAGGTTAAAGACTACTACAAGGTTCATAGATGATGTTGATTCAAGAAGCCTCCAATTAGAGGTTGTGCACCCTTCAACACAAAAGGATTTCACTTAGGCAAGAACAAGTGATTTTGAGGTGAAAAAAATAAACCTTGGCCCCCCTACCAGAGATGGAGACATTCATATTTTCCAGGAGTCAACAGCCAGAATGCTTGAATGATAAAAAAAGGAGAAAGAAAGTAAGAACGAACTAAAAGCTGAGGTCTGAGACTTGACTGAATGTCTAAGGTCTATTTTTTTTATCTTGGTGCTCAACCCCTCTCCCAAGTTGATTCCTCTATGGAATCCTTAACTATGGTTGGTAAGGAAGCCATGATTAAAATTAAAATTTGTCAAACCCTAAGTAAGGTTGTGGAGGAATGGAGCGAGTGTCTAACTAAAAAGGGAAGCTTTCTTATTTTTGAATTATAAAATGTTTCTAGGAAACAAATGCTTTGAAGACTACTTTGGGAGAGGAGATTGTTGCAATTGAGAAACAAGAAAAATTATGGAATAATTACCAAATTGAATTGAAATTAATGTTAAACTAGGATATAGAGAAAATATTTGCAGAGCAGATTATACCTAATGCTTAAGACATCCATTGCTTCGTGTGGAACAAGGGTGTGGAGTGGAAGTTGCAGATTGCTAAAAAAAAATTTACAAAGCTTAGGGAAATCATAGATGAGTGCACTATTTTTTTAGAAGAAGCATTGGGTAGCTTGGTGGCTCTCGGATTACAACAGTATAAAGGCAAAATTGGGGATGACACAAACATCAAGGGTCGGTTAGATAGTTTCTAGGGAATGATTAGGGAAACAATTGATTCATCTTCATTCAATGTTGAGCATCTAAAGAAGCTTAGTGAATTACATTTGGTCACATCTCCAACGATTGATCTTGTGAAAGTCTATGAATAACACTTTGAGACAGCTAAAGATAACCATCTGATGTGGAAGGTGCAAATGACAAATGTGATCACTCCTCAACATAAATAATTGTTACATATCCTTAAATCTTTCCAAGCCTAGCAAAAGAAACTTGCGGTGACCCTGGAAGATGGAAATGAAGTGACACCATCGCAATGGCTTGACTTCTTTAATTTTATGTTTGCATTTCCAATTTCGTCGGTTATGGGAAACATAAAGAGGTGGTTACTCATCCACCTATTTAATTGTATCTATTTTCATATGTTATCTCTCTAGAAACTCTTTGAGTTGGCGATATTCCATTTTTTCTATGAATGAAATTATTGTTTCTCCTGGTGCATATAGTTTATGAAGATAATCTGGTGTTCTTGAATCTTTGTGTCTAAGGATATATTAATCTCATACTTCATCTTAGTGAGGGTTATGCAGTTTTCTTCATGATCAATTTCATTTCTTAGATGGTATTGAGTGCATAGTTTATTTCTTAAGTGATTTAAATGAATTGGTCTTTGCACTAGTTTTCTATTTACCAAATCTATCATCTGATATTTTGGATTCTTCCTAGGATTGGGTTTTCCTTTATTGCTTTCTGGTTAAAAGCAAACATAGTGTAAATTTTAGTGTTTAAATTCATTAAAAATATAGTGAGGGAGTTGTACCTCAATAAAATTCATAGGATGTTTTCTCTTGTTTAAGAGTAAATATCGAGATTTGTTGGTTTTTCTGGCATCTTTTGTAAACATAAGGCTATATTATCTCAAGGTGCCCAATTTTTTAGCCAACAATCATAAATTCTATATCGCTAACAATGACTATACAATTTCTACTATTTCAGTGCATATTGTTGTTGATATGGTAATAAGAGGTATGGAATATGACTTGTGTGAACTACTTCACATATATCTTTTGAAGAATTTAAAGGAGATCAAGAAGAGCAAAAAAGAATACATTTCGGTATGGAAATTCGGTTGTTTGTCTACTCTTTTACTTTTTGAGAGAGTTATCGATAATAGGAAGGTTATGTTGTGCAGTTTTTCACACACACGCCCCATTGAAAGTAGGGACCCTCTTTTCCTTTTGTTCTTGGTATCTTGGCCCTTTGATTTTGAGGATTTTGTTGTCTTGGGATGTTCATTAATGATTATTCTATTCGTGCAAATCTCTCATTTTAAGGAAGTACTTGGAAATCTTGTGTTCTGGAGCTCATCTCAGGTTTTTCTCTAATTTCAAGAAAATTCCATCTGGGCGGAATTCTCTAAATGCTTTGAAAACCTGACAAAGGTTGTTTTGCACTATTTTCAGAAATTTTGGGACTTCACAGAATTTTGTTTGGTCCAGAAATTTTCAAAATTTCGTCATGCCTTCGGGTTCCCAAACTTGCTATCTTTTTGGCGCATTTATGGCTTGAGTACGATCTTGCAGTGTGTCTTCTATTTGATTTAATTACAATTTGTGATGATAATTTCATGTCATTTTCCTTGTTTAGATTTGAGGAGTTGGGTTTTTGGTTGCTCTTGTTGATTTATGCATTTGAGATTGTAATTGGTCATTGTAGTGGAACTTTCTGGTGATCACTTGCTTTTACTTGAGCTTTAGGGTTTTGTCGACTGCTTCTATTTTGATTTCTTTAACTTCATGGTATGTATAGGTTGTCCTCCCTTTAATGAATGAATTGAATTTACTTCAAGGTTTGCGTGTGTGTATGCCTTGAGTTGGGATTTTGGCATGGTAAGAGTATGGTAATGGGTTAGGGTTTTTGGTTCTGAGTTCAATGCTTTTTCCAGTGGATCGCATTGCCCTTTCTTCTGCATACCTATGATTCAATGAGTTTATCCATTGCTTTATTCGATTCTTAATTTGATTTTGTGTCTTCCCCATGTTGAGCTTTGGTTTGACCTAGAAATATTTGACCTTCGATAAAATCGCGTCTGGGGTGAAATGAAACTCGTTATCCATTATTAAATCTTGTAGTCACCCTGTCTTAGTTGGGTCATGGGAGATTTTGTGTGAGGAATAGTGGAAATGAACATGGCAAGTTAGGATCCAAGCTGTATTATCATGGCGATTTCCTAGGGTTTCCCTTATTGAAATCATTCCTTAGTTTGATTGGATCTCATTTGGATGGGTTGGAAACATGGATTTTTTCATCTTGCACTTTGAATGAGTTGAATCTAGGGTTGAATCCCCAACTCCGTAATCGTTTAATTGATATGAGTGAAATCCTAACGAAGTCAAAGATTTTGGGTTTTCGGGCACCTCGTAGATTTCCATCACCTTGGGATTTCCCCAAATTTTCCATCTCTTTACCGTTTCCCCAAAAAATTTCTTTAAAGATGAAAATTACATTGGCTTCATGGAATTCTGTTCCCTAGGGAGTTTTTTTAAATTCCTTTGTCCCTTCATTTTCTCGGAGTTCGTAGATTATTTTTATTTTTGCAAATTTTCGTCCTGAGTGGAATTCTTTGAAACTTTGCTGGATAGCATGGTTTATTAGCTAGTGATTACGCATTATATGATCAATTTGAGTTATTTAAAGATGTGTCATGGTGTTTCTTAGTTAATGGTGGTCAATTAAATGATTATTGGAAGCTTTATGTGTTTATTTCGTTGAATTTGTCTGGCTGGGAAATTTTCAAAATTCCTCTCTGGCCTAAATTTTGCGAGGACTAAAAGGTCAAACTTTCAAATGAGTAATTTTTATGAGGTTTTGGAAAGTTTTTCTCATTATAGGACTTATATTGAAGACGAATCTATCATTTGTGATCGATTAGCTTGGGTTTCATGTGTTCTTTATTATGGTTTCTTTGTTGAATGCTAGCTGAATCAAGTCAAGTAGTTGTTGGCACAACCAAAGGTAGAGTAATGGATCCAAGTGCTGAATGGTCTACTATTTCCGAGGCAAAAATAATCAAAATTGACATAAAGAGAAAAATCCCAGAAAGCAAGTTGACTTCCATCTGGTCAAAGGTCACCAATAAAAATGTTGGATTGTGGGATTATGAAGAGTTCAAGACAAGGATGGAAGCACAAAACCTCCCTTTGCTGGCCAGAAGGATAATGGAATCAGGGTTGGTAGCTAGATTCCCTCCTATAGTGCAGTGTTATGAGTTGGTGCTCAAATTTATAAGACACTATGACAGGGGTACGCAAAGGATAGTTGGTCCTCAAGGAAGAATTGTGGTGAATCTTAATCCTGTGTCTATAGCCCATACCTTTGACATGCTAGACAAGTCTCATGTGGTGGGTTTTGATATGGATGTGTCAAAGAAGTACTATGATGAAGATACCATCAAGTCCCAACAGGTCATCAATTCTTGGCTAGAGAAACCTAAGTCCCACTTTTCCAAGTTACCCAAGCAACTATTCAGAGCTAAATTTAAGAAGGAATACTATTATGTTATCACCCTTCTCAGTAGGGTGGTAGGATTGAAGAGTGTAGGAGTGTTTGAAAATTGGATGTTCCATCATTGTAAGGATGAAGTAGAATGTTGACTATCATTGGGCAAGCATTATAAGTTCCATGATTCATGAACAAATGTGTAATGTCCTATAGATGAAGACCTTCACAATGACCTCCTACTTGGTTTATGCACTTGCAAGGTTCCCTCCATACAAAGGACTAAGTACAAGGGGTGTGTTTAGGCAGGATGTAATTTATGAGGTCTATGCATAGCTACACCTAGGTAACTCAAGCTATAGGAGGGTGAACTATTCATTTAACATGTACATCACTAGGCTATTACAAGGTGTAGAGCATACTAGAATATCTAACCATGCTAAGGAGTTAATCAAAAGGTATGGGGCTTTGTTTATACAATTTCCCACCTTTTCTTATATAAGGATAGATGGTTGTTAGAGGGCTCCATACAGACTTCCTAGGTATCCCACATATCACATTATACTTCTGGAGGTCACAAGGTAGATATGTGATTTCAATGCAATTGTAAAGAAGGATAAACATAAAACTAGATTTGGTGGTGGTTTTTCTTTGAGGATAGGCAGTAGTGAGGCATGCTCCTCTATTAATTTGTCTTATGCTTCTGAAGAAGAAATGAGTACTTTAGGTTTATCTTTCCATTCCACGAGATCTAGATTTGATAGGACTAGTGAGGCACAGAAGAAGGCTAGTAGGGAATATAGTCATAAGGATGATATAGAAGATTATTGGGCTAATTGTAGTGATGAATTTGAAATTAGAAGGAAGAAGTTTTCTAGGCTACCAGTGAACTTAGTCCGACTATATAATGTGAAGGAAATTTCATACCAGGTTGAGGATGATGGAGATTTGATTTAGGGCCATGACTATGAAGCTGTGAAGGATAAACCGGTAGGAGGGATAGATTGGCTAGAGGAAGAGAAAACCGAATTAGAATAGATCATGACTCCAGTGATCAAGTATACTAAGATGTGGCTCAAGCATAAAATGTGGGAGCTGGAAAGTGAAGGTGTGCAATGCACCTATGACCTAATGGGAGACTTGGAATCTCATTCCACTTCTGAGGAGTCAACTGAGCAAGATCCTAAGGGTAAGGGAAAGGTGAACTCTCCTTTCAAGATAAAGCTTAAAGATGTTCAAGTGGAGGAATTAAAAGAGACAAAAAAGAAAAGAAAGCCTATTGCAAAGAAAAGGAAACACATTTCAAGGACAAAGAAGTTAGCAAAGGATGAAGTTGAAAAGGAAGAAAACAAGACTAGTGCTTCTATGCTAAAGAGAAGAAGAATAGTGAGATTTTCACTGAAGGAGAAGGAAACCTCTAAGGTAGGGGATGAAGTTGACCCACCAATAATAAATGTGGAGAGTTCGGGAGAAAGGACACAAGTATACATAAGAAGATCAAGAACTCCTTCTCCCAAGGATAGTGTGCCAAGGAAGGATGCTCCTTTAGTTACCCTTGCTGTAGAACAACGTGATAATTTTCCTCCTTCCCATGAGGCTCACAATGCACCAAGTAAACCAGGTGAATTTAAAGAGACATAGAGTCACCAAGATCTAGAAGAAGAAGAATTTCAAGAAGGTGAGCTATATAGTGTTGAGGTAGAAATAGAGGTGTTACAGTCCCCTCTGGTGACTTATGAGGATTCACCTATAAGAAGTGAAGAAGATAAACCTCCTCAAAGAGAGGAAATTCTAGTTAAGACTCCTTCACTGGTACATAAAGAAGAAGAGCGTGATAAAGAAAAAGAAGATAAAGTTGAGGAGATTCCTGAGAAACAAGATTTGAATGAAGATATGCCTAGGGATCAATAGGATGAAGTTGGACAAAGTAATGCACAATCTGATTCTACTGTTCCAGGTTGGTTGGACAAAGAATTAAAGAGTAAACAATTTTTTGTGGATGATACTCCTCCCAATTGGGATGAATTATTGGCAAATATAGGAAAGCATAAAGCAAAGAAGAAAGCCAAAGTTATCTCCAAGATTGAGAGAGATGAAGCAAATAAAAGGGTGGTTCACATTGCTACTCCTGCTCCTGATAAGAATAGGGATGATGTGACTGGTAGTGACTATAGTGTGTAGACTATCAATTTAGGGCCTACTTCCATGGAACAAGAGATTAAGGAATATGAAGTCTCTAGTGTAGTAATCTTGGGTAGATTGAGGAAGGAAGTGTAGACCAAGCAAGAATTGAAGAAGGAAAATGATAAACTCAAGAGATATCTGTAGGATTTGATGAAACCCTTGCAATCTATTAGCTCTTCATCTACTGCAAGTTTTCTGCCACAAGAAACAATAACTGAATTGGAGAGAATGAAAAACACTACACATGCTACAACCAGCTAGTTACAGGGAGTGCAAATTAAGGGAGATGATGCTATCAAGGACATCCTTTCACCTGGAGAAGATTCTATGAGATCAATAGATTGGTTAAGGAATGTGCTAGCTTAGGATAGGGAGGATGTGGATCTCCTGTTGCAAAAGACCAAAATTGTCATGGAATATACTGAGGACAAATGGGTAAGTGATGGAATTCTTCCTTTGTTTAGAGCTGTAGAACCTTGGGAATGGTTTGAAGTTTTATAAATAAGGAAAAAGGTTTTAAAGAAGGTGTATAAGTAGAGAAAACAAATTGAAGACTCCTTGACTGATATCTACAACAAATACATTTATTTCTTTGAGGTTATGATAGGAAGAAAAAGGCTTGTGCCAAAACATTTGAGTTTGGAGTAGTTGAGAAAATGGTGGTGGGATATGTATTCTCCAGTCAATGAAGACCTAGTCACTGAACATTAGTTGGATGATGCAGCCAAATACATTGTAGTAATAGATACATATCAAACCATGAGAGTGTATTGGTATAAAATTGTAAAACAGTCAAGAGAAGATATTAAGTCCATTGAAAGGAGAATTAAGGTTTTAGCTATGCCACCTATAGCTGACTTGGACAGGATATTTTTGATGGTACATGATAAGATGGATCATGCTAAGGATAAGGGGGGAAGTATTTAATGCAATACTTCATCAAAATTTGTGCTTCCCCATTATTTCTCTTCTTCCTCTGCATGCATTGGAATGAGCTATGTTAAAGACCCTAGGCCGACCTGGATGGAGTGTATGCATTTAATTCCCACTTTGTTTTATTTTGAATTCCTCTTGGCTGACTTGTTTTGTGGTCGTTTATTATTGTAAACCCTAATTGGGCCGACATATCTTGGGGATTTCTATAAATATGGCATTCTGCCTCATTTGTAAGGGCTAGATAGTTTTATATTGGAGTGAATTAAGTAATATAGAAAGAGCTAGAGTTAGGGGTTAGTCTTATTTTCAAGCAAGTACTATAACAAAAGACTTGAATTGTTGCTACTTTGGGTGATTTAAAGCAAGTGAAGACATTGTGATTTGGTGCCTTTCTTGTGTTGAATTTTATCTGGCATGGTTCTTGTGATTCTATCTTTAGAATTGCTTAAGTTTATTTAATATATGTGTTAGGTTTAATGTTAGAATAATTGATAGTGTTTATGATTTGATACTTAAAGTGTTGCAACAATCTCTATCCATACTTTTTGAAGCTATTTGATTGTTAGTTTCTTTGCAAAGTTAGCCTGGACTTAAATTCATTATGCTTAGTTCAATTGTGGATTTTGTTCATTTCAATTGCAATAGGGTTGTTTTGAATAAATGTTCATAATCTAAAAATATTTCATGCCTTAGAAGATTGCACTATTTTTGTAAGATTGTAGATTCATTTGGGTTAAGCAGGAATCAGTTTATGAGGGATTGGTCCACTTCCAATATTTCATCATTTGCATTGTTAATCTTAAGACTAGTGTTAAATTAGAAATTTCTCTAAAACTCTTATCTCTTTTCCTATTTCTTTGTCATTTGGGTTAGATTTAGGATTAAAAAGTATCACCATATTGCAAAACTTGATAAGCTTTGAGATTCAGTATTTGCTTGTAGTAAGGTCCCTTTGTGATTACCAACATTTTCACATTATCACTGAGTTGTTTATGCATCATCAAGACTTAGCATTAGAGACCTTGGGGTTATCTCTTGAGGCTTGTTGATAGAGATTTACCTTTCAAGAGAGATAGGATAATGATGAAGCATCAGAGGCTGAAATTGATAAATATGCTAAAATTATTTTGGAAAGCCCTAAGTATCTCAATGAAGAAAGTACCTCTGGTAGCATGACCGAAACGAGGAAGAAAAGGAAGAGTGTAGTGAAGAAAGAAGGTGCAGAAGAAAGTAAGCTTGAACATGAGCATGAAAGAATAAATATTCAAAGATCTTTGGAAGATTTGTAGAAGGTTATTCTCGATGCTAATTTTGATTCATCTATTTTTGTTTTGGAGAATCTTTGTGGCATGGTTAATTCTTTGAAGGTCTACATGTATGGACTTAAAATTTCCACTGGAATCAAGTCTGATGAAGAAAATTTGGAAGATATCAAGGGAAAATGTGCTAATGCACATGATCGAGTAATTAAGGAATTGGAGGGTATACAAAGGATGTGAAAAAGAGGCATAGGAACTAATTTCTTTTTTCCTAGATTGGTCTAGCAGTACACTAGATATGAGAAATGTGATAAGGATGAGTGAGTCTCAATTGAGCACTCAAGCAGATACATACAGGTTAGCCAAAGATAAAGATAATTAGATTGGTCCTACATTGTGTAGCTTCAGGACAATTTTTTCTCTCTGCAAAACCAAAGGACATACGTTATCAAGAAGTTTGTGGCACTCAAAGACATGAATAAACTCATACATACTTCTATTTCTAGTGATCTTAGTTGTATTGGTGAATTATCGGAGATTGATCTTAGTCCCAATACTTTAACAGATGGTATTGAGTCACTAACTAAACTTGACCTACTTTACAAGACTCTTGTCAGTGAAAAAGGTTCATGGGAAGAAGGTGAAGCGTCATGGAAGGCCATCCTAGAGAGTCTCAGAGATTCTTCTTTAGGTTAATTTGAAGTTGTGTTCATATCAGACTGGTTACTTTTTGATGCATATTTACATTTATACCAGACCCTTTCTTTTTTCATTGATGTCAAAGGGGGAGAGATAAAGAGTCAGAGGAAAAAAAATTTTGAAGAACATTTTTTATAGGGGGAGTAGTCAGTGCATTTAGTTGCGGTATACTGTAATTTTTTTGTCATGCATGTTTCCTGCATCAATGCCAAAGGGGGAGATTGTTGGAATTTTTGAAAGATGAGCATGAATTATGGATGGTTGTGTTGGTTGTTCCTATGTTTTCATTGATGTCAACATGGTAGTAACTATATGATAATAACTATATGGAAGTTTGCTTGGTTTACCAAAAGTTTTTCTCTATCAATAATACTCCTTTGTGATGGATCAATGTTTTGGTATTTGAGTTTAGAACTCATCGCAAGATCTTATATGAATATAATCTCTTAGCCATGTTTTCTTGACTCATTCAGACAACTATATCTTGGATCTTGAGACATATTTTTCTATGAACATAAAGTTATCTCTGATAGAGTTTAACTCTGTATCATACTATAATTTTGTGTGTGGTATACTATGTGGGAAACTCTCGTATTCTACTAAAGTGAACATTCTTATGTTGTGGTTTTGATGATAGTATCTTTACTAGTGGTATGATGGGAAATTAATGTGTTCTTAGATCCGAAAGGTGTTTGCTTTGAGGATTACAAGTTGGTTTGGAAAATTTCATACTAGTCTTGGTTGACTCAACAAATGCAATATATTATGAAGACTAATAATCGACTTGGAATAAAGCACTACATGGATGAAATGTTTAAAACTTATATGGTTCCAACCTGATTGATGATTAAGATGTGCTTGTATATATATGTTAGCGAATGAAATGCCTCAAGATAAATATACTCAAAATAATGACTCTCAACCCATATTTAGCACCAGCATAAATCCGCTAATATCTTTGAAAAGGCCACAATTGCATTTGTGTCCTTTCTCTAAATTTTTTCAAGGTACAACTCCCTCACTAGATTTTCAATGAATTTATCTAAGCCAATGAACACAAATGTGCTTTTAACCAGAAAGTAGGAAAGGAAACTAATGCTAGTTCATAAATATGAAACTAACATGAAAGCATAAATCACATCCATAAACAATCAACACAGATTGATAAGCCTATGACCATCGAAACAAAATAAATAAGATCAAACTATAATAAATGAACACCATATAGCTTATCTCACAAAGAAGACATAACTATATCACACACGTAATACAAAGATCAGCGTACAAAGAATATCATTAAATTCATAACACAAAGATCATGAACTATTATAGTCTAAAATAAATGCCTAGATCCCTCTCAATAACACCACTAGGTGTATATCCGGAGAACCCCTATCTTTCTCTCGACTTTCAAATTTATAGAAAAACCAACCCTAGTGAACAATTGCCAAAGCCATTACTAAATTAGTTACCTTCTTGTTTCTCCACTATTTATTGAAAATTGCTAAAATCAATCAAAATAATTAATTTGGAAAATGATTGGACATCGGACAATAAAAATTGATCTAGATCTCACCAAAAACTTTTTAATGACCAAATATCAAACAATAGCACGTGTATGTTGTTTGATGGGGAAATGTAATTTAAACTAGCTCAAATCAGCCATAAATTGGGACCAAGTTACCATCTCATCAAACCTAGGAGAAAGCACCAATGTCCAACCAGTCTTCTATAAATTTAGCTAGTGTCACATTTCTTCATCATTTAGTAGCATCTAACATGGAGAGCTCTCAGAGTGATGGAAATTCTACAAATGACTTCACTATCCTAGATGAGATCGAGTGTAGTCCATTGTTTAGGCATCTGTCAGATTAGCTGAAGGAGGTTTTCATGATACAAAGCGGGGTGGAGGAAGAGGTACTTTGCAGTATTCTAGGTGAAGCATTTCTGATCCAAGCACATGTACACAAGACCACCATGCTGGATTGTTTCATATACACAGTCATCAAGAATTTTGGCTACCACGAATGGGGTGTAAGAGCATTGGAATGGTTGGTAAAACTTGAATTCCATCATCATGTCAATGTGGCTATCACTGGGCTCAACCACTATCCTTGAAATGGACTGATAGCTGACACCAATTGTATATCATTGGCTCTTCAAGATGAGACACTAGAGGAAGTTGTCACTTTTCTTCACATAGGAATCATAAGGAATGATATGGGGATCTTTGCACAATTCCCACAGTCGCATGAGAACTTGTTGTCACCTATTCAATTTGAATGCCTCCAGATGATGATTAAGGGCATTCAAGTCTTGATGTTTTCCTTGTGTACTTGAATGAAAATGTCTCTTTTTATCTTTTTTATTCGATATGAACTTTGTATTCAAATCAGAAAATTTTGTAGTGCCAATGCAATGTAGAAACACACATATATATAAATAAAATATTCCTTTGATATCATTATGTTCTTATATGCATGGCTTCATTTGTTTATGTTCATATCATATCTAAAAATTTTGGTTTTTTTGTACCTAATGCATTGGTTATGTGAATTAAACTCATTGTTACCATGCCAATCGCTAAAATTATTCTAGGTGATGAAACAGGTAGTTTTCTTAACTTAGCAAAACATTGCTTAGGTTCCAAATAGCTTAAATAATACCACTCACAAATAGAGCTTGTGGGTAAAGCTATCATGTAACTTTTGACACATAACAACTTCTTACATGGGTTATTTGCACACACACACCCACTTTCAAAGGAACAATAAGTTTGATCAAAGTCACAAAATACTACTCAACCAAAGATGCAACAAATAGGTGGTAAAATGAGAGGTTTGAGGAAAAAACAAAAACCACGCCTAAGTTCGAGAAGCACAATAAATTTTTTCCCGACCATGAATTTAAGTAAAATGACTAAGGAAAAAAGGTAAGATAACCCAAAAAAGGGGGGCCATGTTTATGAGTAATAGTGGCTCTGATTAGGGACAAGGACTACAAAGGATGTGAAGAACCCAACATGTAAGACTAATCCTTTCAATTGGGCACAGAGTCAAACGATAAGGATACCAAACCAAACAACAAGCCAAAAATGAACACACCAAAATTGCGACAACTTACAAGGCAGGACCAACTTTGCGAAAAAGGAAAGGAAAGTTAACAATCATATAAACACATTCATCATCTGGGAGAAGATTAACCCTTTCCTGAAAAGGCCCACCTTCCTATATAGTTTTTCAAGTAAATCTAGAAATATTGACATCCCAACATTTATATGGAAAAAAATGTAACCATAGTCAAATGATTTCCCAAAAATCCATTCCTCATCAAAAATTTCATCTTGCTTCCATCCTATTGACACTAGACCATCCTTTATTAGCCAATTCCCATAGTCGAGGCTCATCAATCTAGGTGCCAGCCACCTCCTATAATGATCTAATAACTAAGCCCTTACAACTATGATTCAAAGATTGGACATGTAACCTGAATAGCTATCTCAATCATCATGAAGGTGCATTTAACTTGTCAACCCAAGGACGTGAACTTGAGGGTGGGTCATCAACTCTCTTAAGTGTTGCAACATAATTTTGCATAAAGTGAGGCTTAGCTTGTTTTAATTCATCAGTTAGTTTTTTCCACCTTTGTGACAGGTATCCCATCACAGATTCCCCTATGGTTTTTGCTACCTATTCATATTCTTTATAAACTACTTCTCTCTCAAACATGATCCTATTACCATAGCTTGATCTGTAAATAATTATGTGCCAATCCCTAAAAATGTCTCTTGGATTTCTAGATTCAACCATGATCGATAGGGGAGTGTTGGATTCAAATTTCCTATAAGTCCTGAACTATTTTCCCCAACTAATTTCATTAGGTATCCAAGACATAAATGCTCTTAATTGGACATCCCAGCATACAATAGTGGATTCCAATCATGGTCTTGGGTCACAACGTAATTATGCAGATAAAATTCACACAACAAATTCTTCATTTCAGGAGGAGCAATTCGATAAGTATTGAAAAATTTAAGTGGAGTCTCAATGGAAGGATTCAAACATGAAAAAATCCTTACTATTTTAAAAGAAAGATGCTTCTCCTTCAAATACAAGGCATAGACCCTTGGAGGAGTCCTGCACTCTACTATCTAAGGTACTAAAGCTACCATATTGTCCCCCTTCTTCTTTAAAGTAGCAATTTCTTCATCCTTATCTTCAATCTCTTCATCTCTCTTTTGAATTTCTTTCTTCAGCCTGCATTTCTCTTCTTTCCATTCTTCTTCCCTTCTTTGCATCTCTTTCTATAAATTCATAGCTACCATGTGTATTGAAAAATTAGAGGGCCTATGTATTCCTACCAGAATTTTTCTTTGCACTTTTGCTTGCTCCTCGTATAGCTCTAGCTGCGGGGATTCTATTTGTTCAGCCAATTCCGGTTGTAAGGGTACTGACTGTTCTCCCAATTCTAGTTGTAGGGGATCTTGTTCTTGCTCTTTATTTTGTTGCAGGAACTCTTGATCTTGTTGCAAGAGCTCTTGATTTTCCTCATACACTTGGCTTTCAACTTGTTCAATGATGTCAGCAAGATCTACCAATGTTATATTTGTTGCTTCCTCGACATTCAACTGCCACATTGGAGCTTACATATCCTCTTGTAATTTTTCTCCAGGCTTAGGGCTTCCCTGTGGAGATACACCAAAGGCTAGCCTAGCTGGTCTTGTTTTTCTAAGAGGGCTCTCATCTTTTTCTTTGGTTGTAGGAAGAACAGTGTCAGCCTTTCATTTCTTTGAGCTTGGAATTTCCTTTCCTTCAGTTTTCTTTTTAGCTTTTCCTTTCCTTATTTGTACCTCCATCTTCTTTTCCCTAGTTTTCATTAGGATGCCAAGAGGAACATCATCATCAGAATCTAAAGAGGAACTTTCTTTGTCTGAATGTTCAGTCTCAGAAGAACTAATATTTATGTTTTGTTCAGCTGCAGGAGGGTTTACACTAGGGCGTGCACCAAAATTTGAGGCACCAGGGGTGGCTTCATCTATGCTCAATCTTCTGTTAGCCCTACGAGGTTGAGGCAAAATCCTAGGTCACAAATGTTCTGGTCTAATTTGATCAATATTTAAGAATTTTTCCCAAGTCATATCAGACACATCATGTAGAGACTTCTCAACTAATAACTTGATAAGACAATGGTGGGAAATGAAATTATCTCTACCTTTTTGGGTCTCAGCCGCCATGATTGAGAGAAGGTGGTATACTAAGTTTGGCACATTAATTCTTCTCACATGCCTCATATGATTTAGCAGTTTGAACTGCACAGAATGTAGATTCAACTGACGACCTTTACAGGTAATGTACTTCACAACATGAACAACTACTTGCTTCCACAGCTTAGGTAGAGAGGTTCTTTTTGCACCTTGTTTTTCCACACTCAATGGAGGGTCACCAGGTTCTATAAATTCATCCCTAGTTGACCTGACGTCTCTAGAAGTAGGGTAATTTTCACCGTCGGTAGGCAACCCTATAACGTCTACAATTCTTCATGAGCCATTAATTCCAACCCTTTTACCATGGCCTTTGCTTTAGACAATGTCTGGGCACATTCCAACACAATGTCTTCATTAAAACCATTCAGCTTCAGGAAATAATCTAACCATCCATAGTTTCTGAACTCGGTCTGTGAAGGTGCATCCTACAATAATTCATCATGAACCATGGGTTCATTTTTTATTAACCCACCTCCCATTGTTTAGTTATCTTCAATCAAACAATCACTCTACAAAGTTTCCCTTCCTGTAATCTTCGTCTGAAAGGTAAACTTCTCCTTCCTGCAATGTTGCTAAATTTCCAATGCCAATGTTGATTGAATTTTACCTTTTGGTTTAATATTATGATAGGAGCAATAAGGGTAGTAAAGGAATAATAAATGCAGGCTATGATCAAGAAAAATGGTGGAAGTTGATGTCTTTTCACACATGTGATACGTCATCTCACTCAGAATTCAAATCAGCTCAATTTAAACTTGTTGATGTGAACCAATATGGACAAACACATGGACATAGTATTCACACTCCCTCCCAACCTCAATTTGCACATGTGTCCTCACATGCGCGATAGTTATGACAATTTGAGAGGGCAAGGAATAATGACATGCTATGGAAAATTTCTATATTAATTTACAACAATTAAATGAATGTACAAGACAATTAAGAGATAAAAACTTGATGCACATGTAATTGGATTGTTGGAAGATCTATTACAAAGATTATGGAGAAATTATAGGTCACCTTTTAAAAGGTCAATTGAGAAATTAATGAAAGCTAGGTGGAATGAAGTGAAATGATGGAGGTGTGATGAAAGAGAGAGAAAGGTGGAGATGGATGGGTGGATGGGTGAAGAAGTGGACTCCCACAAAAGTGGAAGTCTTTATTATGACAAGTGGTGTACTTTATTTATCTAGAAGGAGGGACACTAGGTCCACTTTGTTCAGCTGCAAGAAGTTTAGGTGTTGTATGTTGAGTGAATTGTTGTAGGAATTCTCCCTGGAAGTTGGCTTGTGATATGATCTGAGGTGATGACCATTGACAAGCAACCTAAATCTGATAGGGTCAATGGTGGTGAGTTGAACAACACCATTGGGGAATACTTCAGCAACCTCATATGGTCCTAGCCACCTTATTTGCAATTTTCTTGCATTATCTTGATACCTTGAATCGTAGAGAAGGGCCTAATCTCCTAGATGGAATTTCTTGTCCCTAATGAACTTGTCATGCCACTTTATTCTCTGATTCTACACTACCTTTGTATGATGCAAAGCTTCCTTCCTTATTTCATCCAATGCATTCAGCTGCATGATTCTATCTCTTTGTGCTTTAGAGATATCCATCTACAAGTCCATTGCAGTCCTAAGAGTCTTATGCTCAAATTCAATGGGCATCATAGCTATCTTTCCATATAGCACCTCAAATGGATTGAATCATATAGTTGTTTTCAAGGTTGTCCTATAGGCCCAGACAACTTCTAGCAGCCTATTTACCTAATCATTCTAATGAACAACCACTATTTTGGTCAGAATGGTTTCAATTTCCCTATTAGTCACATCAACTTGGCCATTGGCTTAAGGGTGATAGGGATTGGACTTCTTGTGCCTTATGTTGTACTCATTGACTAGTTTTGCAACAAGGGTTGATGTGAATTAAGCCCCTTGATCAATCACTATCTCTCTTGGAACCCCATACCTTGTAAAAATTTCCTCATAAATAAATTTTGCAACCTTATTATCTCTTGCATGCTTCATGGCCTTAACTTCTACCCACTTGGTTACATAATCAGTGCATACCAAGATATAATACTTACCATTGGATGGAGGATCAATGGGTCCTACAAAATCTAATCCCCACTTGTCAAATGGAGTGATTACTACCTGAGGGGAAAGTGGCATCTCATCATATTTGGTTGGCTAACCCATCCTCTGGCATCTCTCACACTTTCTTCTATATTTCTCTGCATCCTTGTGGAATGTTGGCGAGTAATATCCTATATTCAAAATATTTATCATTGTCCTCTTGGCTACAAAATGTCCTCCAAATGGTTCATTGTGGCATGCATGCAAAATATCATGTCTCATATTCTCTCACACATCTCCTCATGACATGGTATGGCCTAATGTAAAACAAACATCCTACAATCCATGAAAAAGGAAATGATTTTTCAATGAGCACCCTTCTCTCTTTTGGAGATAAGTGTAGTACCCCTCCATTTTTCTTGTGATTTTTGTTGCATGTTTTCATACTGTTAGACTTTGGTACTTTGGTTTGGATATTTTGATCGCTGATTTTGAGCGATAGTGGATTTGTTTTGTGATATGATGATACATTGTATGGTGATAATTAATTTCTGACATGCTTTGTAATAGCGTAGATATTTCCTTCAGATGTTATTGTTGTATATATGTTTATGATGGATTAACTGTTACTTAATTTGTCAGTTTGATGTGACATGTATTGGTGTGGAGAACGGAGTTGCATCACTCGCTTGCGAGTGCCCTATGATGTCTGTGATTTTCTCCACACGGTGTGTTTGTACAATGGGTTATATATATATATATATATATGTGTGTGTGTGTGTGTGTGTGTGTGTGTGTGCATGTTATTTGTTTGGTTGCAGGATTGCAGGTACATGACACCGACTCCACCTGGTTACTTAGGTCTAAGCGTGTCAAGACTCAATGGAAATGTTGATTGGGAGGTAGTAACATGGTTTATCCAAGTCTAGTCTTAAACCCAGTCATAGTACATCGTCAGTTTTAGTTTGGAGTCTTTGGTTGTCTTGTTTGTCCCTGATTGGATCAATTGCCTTGAAAGGAAAATTTTATCAATTTAATGATAGTTTATTATTCTTTAATTTACTGTTGATTTAAATTAATTTTAAATGTTGGAAATAAGGTTTTACATTTTATTTAATTAATTAATTAGTTTGTTTGGTTGAGTAATTTAATCATTGAGATTAAATTCATTTAATTAAATTAATTAATTAATTAAATTAAAATTGCTTTAATTGTGTGAATAGATTTAATTTTAAATTAATTGTTATGTGGGAAATTTGTATTTTGAAATTTGAAAATTTTAAATTATTTAAAAGCATGCAAATCTTGAAAAAGAGGAAAGAAAGAATTACCGGTAAGTTGTTGGAAGATATTTTCTTCTCGACATGTGTGCCAGTGGAATTAATTTTTTTTTGGTTGAGAATTTTCTCGGATGTTATCTGGGATTTGGGGAAAAATAGAAGATTACCTTTTCTTCACGGGAAATGAAAGAAGAGTGCTTTGTTAAAAATTGATTTTGAGTAAATTTGTGAATTTTGCTTTGGGAATTGTTGTATATTTCTGGAAGATCTCTTTGGTTGGTTTTAGCATCTTTCTGGTTATTGTGTTCTGGAGAAGCTTTGGAGGGTTGCATGCAACAAGCAGCAAAGATTCTTCCCTATAGACAAATTTCAAGCTACAGGAAATAGGTTTTTCACTGTTATTTATTTGATTAATCTTTTTGAAAAGTTTGTCTGTTAAAATTGTTTTAAAATTGTGTCTGCTTGAAGAAAATGTTTGTGTAAGAAATTTATGTTCTTCTCGACAAATGATCTATAGAGAAAATTGTTATTTCTTTGTTAAAAACTTTCTACAGACTTTGTTAATTCTTTGTTAAAAGCTTTCTACAGATTTTGTTATTTCTTTGTTAAAAGCTTCCTGTCGGAAACAATATGAGTATGAATTTGTGAAGGAAATCATCTGTTTGGGGAAATACAATTGAAACCTCTAGGGATTAATTAGAATTTGATTGGAAAATTCTTGTGCATATTTTCCATTAAAACCCTGTTGAAATTTTACAATTTCCCCATAAGAAAACCTCTGTAGAATTTTCTAAAAATTCCCCATAAGAAAAACCCTGTGAATTTGTATATATATATTATACATATATATATACTTTCATATATAAATTGGATTGTGAGAACCTCATTTTGAAAATTTATGGTAATCGCTGTACAGGCGGATTTGAGGAATTTATTAAAAAAAATAGAATTATAATTGTTGTCGTCTGTTTTCATTTCATACAAATTTAATTTTATTTTAATGAAAATGCGTATTAAATTTTTGTTAGAGCCGAAGCTCTGTGGGCGGGGCTACCCGCGGCCGACTCCACAAGGGGACGGCAGCGAGGGCCGAGCCCAGCACCGCCCTCACGGGCAGCGCTCGGCTCAGCCACCCGTAGCCGAGCCCTATGGGGTGAGCTGCGAAGGCAGCCCTACCCACAGTGCGGCCTGCGCCTTGTTAGGGCATAAAGCCCTAACTTTTTAATTTGAAGGTCATGCGAATTTTAATATTTGTTTTATTTTAAAACCTTTAGCATTAATAAATATATTTTGCATAATTATTATATATATATTTTTATATGTAATATATATTAATAATATAATATATATTATATATATATAATACATATATAATACTTATAATTATATATTTATTTAATGTTAAGAAAATTTGGAAATATATTTGTGGCATTAATGAGATATTTAATAATTAATTTATTATGACAAGTTATTTTTAAATTAAACTGATATTCTTGAGTAATGATTATGTTTTAATATGTGGTTATGAAATTGAGCAAATTATACTATTGATTTTGTACTGTATGGAAGTTGAATTAAATCTTAGAAGATTAATTTTATACTTCAAGTTATTGCTTGACTGGATTTAGTAAATCCTAATGTAGATTCCCAATGTTTTGATTTGTTTTAAATTGTGTTTCCTTTATTGGGAAAATTGGGAATGTTTTAGATGTACAAGTCTTCCAGACAAGTTGTAAAACGTAGGAGTTGTGATTGTTTAAGTAGAATTCTTGTGTTGACTAAGGTTGTGTACATGATATTTGCATGGTGTTTAGACACCTAGTTTTATGAACATAGACATTGATGTTGGTTATGAAAAGTGTAGAATTATATGTTGTATGTTTTTGTACACCTTGTTTACCTTAGTCAGGGAAACTTAGAATTCCTTTTGTTATGTTTAGGGGAGTGGCTCTGTGTGAGGGCCGACACACAAAGTGGTGCCATGGTAACTTACAAAGAGTTAGTAAGTCAGTGAAAATTAAATAACATAGTAGATAGCTTAAAATCTTTAATAAGATTATTATGCCTCGCTTATAAACTCTAGAGCTAGTTTAGTCTTGAGTATAAGATGAGAAGGTCTGGAATGGAAAATCGATATCTTGTTACCTTAAAATATATTCGATTTCGCAATAGTTTGCATGTGGGGCCAGGTTTCGTAAGAGGTTACCAGGGTAACCCAAGTTGGGGGCCAGAACCTAGGAAGAATCACCAGGGTAACCTATGCAACATTGTGATGACACTCCACCTAAAATAATAGTTTACCTTGTGTACTTAGCACATTTGATTGTCTTAATTCTGGAAGCAATGTAACCATCAGCTAGTTATGTACTTGTGTCTAGGGTGAATAGGTTGTGTCTAGGCAACCATATTACTATCTCCTAGCCTAGGGGGTGGACCTACGGGTACCACATGGTTGGGTGGAATGTGCACCTTACTCTGTTGGGTCCCTAGTTTATGATCATGGCAACGAGAGCTTCATGGATGGAGAGCTTGTACTTGGACATATATGTACTTTCTTTATTGTATCATTGGAAATCTTGTATTGTAACATCCCTCAATTGTTATGAGGTGAACATTTGTAAAATGTAATTTGTAAACTATTATTTGATCTACCTCATCTGAAGAATGAGTATTGTAATGTTATTTCAATGCAATGTAAGGATCATATTTGTACTTTATACTATCATGAATGGAATTCAAATGTTGTGCAATGTTTACTTTTAAAGTTTATGCTAATTAAATATATGCAATGCTAAATACTAAATTCGTCTATGGAATCTCAAGTAGTGTGGCGTCGCGTAACTTAGAGAATGTATGCAACTAATTAAGTTAATATTATTACTTTAAAAAAAAGTTATTACACTTACATAGACAAATGCAACATTCCTTAGGTTACAAGATGGGGCATTACAAGAAGTGGGGAGGAACTCTCTCAGTGACTAGATAGTTAGCTATGTCAGCATACCAGGGTGTTTGCACACTGATGGAAAATAAGTTCTCATCAAGGAAAGATTCATCTATGACCTGATTTCCTTTGATGTAGTTAGCCTTGAAATAAAGTTTGCAACAACATTATCCTTCCCTGGTTTATCTACAATGGTTGTGTCAAACTCCTCAATCAACAATAGCCATATTCTAACCTACCTAAGATCAGGGGTTTATTCATGAGGTATTTAATGGTTGCATGATCTGTGTGCACAAATATTTGATAGCCTGTTATGTAGCGTCTAAATTTTTTTAGGCCATAGATTACTACCAGCATTTCTTTTTCTGTCACTATATAATTGAATTCAACTCCTTGCAAGTTTTTGCTGACAAAATAAATAGAATTTTAACAGCTCCTTTTTTTCCCTAAGATTGCTCCTATAGCATAGTTGGATACATCTATATGGATGTGGAAAGGAAGCTCCCAATTAGGACCTTTGAGTATAGGAGCATAATTTAAAGCTACCTTCAAGTCAAAAAATGCTTTGTCATAGTCTTCTATCCATTGGAATTCAACATCTTTGGTTAGGAGATTGTATAATGGTGTTGCCATTTTGCTAAAGTCTTTGATGAAACACTTATAGTAGCCTACATGTCCTAAGAAACTCCTAACATCTTTTTGTTTTGTAGGGATAGGAATATTGGTGATCACCTCAATATTTGTAGGGTCTACTTCAATTCCTTTGTGAGAGATGTAGTGCACAAGAACTACACCTTCTTGCATCATCATGAAACACTTTTCACTATTTAAAGATAGATTGTGGTCTTCACATCTCTGTACGACTCTCCTAAGATTCTCCAATGCTTCATTGAAACCAGCACCATAGGTGGTAAATTCATCCATATAAATTTCTATGCAATCATGAGAGATACACATACTATGAAAAAAAAGTATTGTTTTCTTGCAAGTGAGTCCAAAACTTGATCTATGAAAGGTAAGGGAAAACGGTCTTTTTTGGTGGTAGCATTGAGTTTCTTGTAATCAACACAGACTCGCCACTTCCCTCCCTTTTTTGGCACAATCATCGATGGATACACCCACTGGATATCTGAAATGGGATAGATAAATCATGCATCTAGCAACTTCTTAGTTCCCCTTTTACAATTTCTCTCAATGTAGGGTTAATCCTTCTTTGTGGCTTCCTCACCAGTGTACAATCATCTTTGATGTAAATTCTATGAGTGCAAAGCTTAGGGTCCAATCCCTTCATATCATGATAGTCCCATGCAAATTCATGTTGGTGGGTCCTTAGTAAGTTTTCCAATGCCATTTGTTGTTCTTCACTCAGTTTACTGTTAATATTTAGGTACTTTCCTTCTGACACATGCACTTGTGTAGTTAACTCTATCATAGTTGCTTCACTAATGCTTGGTAATTTGAGTTCATGTGGCAGCAATGTATGAGACATACCTATTGTTGTATGAAGTTTTGATGCAAGAAGAGTGTCAGCATGAGGAGCAATTGCAGGAAGAGCGGGTAGGAGTGTCTTCACCGAATCAATAGAATCAGATGCATGTGAGGATGATACTTCCTCTACTTTACAATTGTTCTAAAAATTATGTTAGACAATACATCATCTTCATCTTGAAGCTACATGAAATAAATTTCATCTAACATCATAAGTTGTTTCATAGAATTAACTTCCTTGGTCTATTCACCAACATGTGGCCATACAGGATCATCCTTATCATGGGTTGGCTGAGTAGGAGGATAGAGAACAAGCTTTTTGGTGCTCTTTCCATAAAAAATGGTCATGTCTCCTATCTGGAATCCAATATAGGCATCTCTTGTTGCCAACCATGGCCTCCCAAGAATAATGGGGTACCCACCTAATGTAGCTTCAGGAGAAAGAATCATAAAATATGTTGGGTACTCCCAAGAGTCTAAAATTACCACAAGATCCTCTACTATACCATTAGGATTAACAGTAGAACTATTAGCAAGTTGCATGAAAATAGGAGTAGGTCTAATGCTTGCAACATTTAGTTGTTGTAGGATTTCCTTAGTCATTGCATTTATTGTTGCTCCCAAATCAAATAAAGCATTCTTTATCTGGACCCCATTTATAACAACACCTACCACAGGACTCCTTGGGTCATTATATTTGGGAACAATCACTTTCCCAAGCATGATGTTAGCTAGTTATCCCACCACATGAACCGTAGTGGGGTCTTTCTTCTTCCTGCTTGGCTTCTCAAAGCATGATTCCTTAATTTCCTTTCCATAAATTGGACACATATATGCTTCAATTGATCTAAAATGTCAAAAGTTGTGTCCTCCTTTTCTTCTTTTTGTTTCATAGTTTCCAACCTCTGGGGAAATGGTGGTTCTGGTTCAATCTGCTTGACTGGGACTGTTGGGAAATGGTGGTTCTGGTTCAATCTGCTTGACTGGGACTGGTTTAGTATTTTTAGGTACAGTTGGCTAAATGGGGACATTTAGAGGCTCCTCTTCTTCCATAGGAAGCTTAATGATAATGGGTGTGGAAGGAGTTGTAAAATTAGTTCCTAAACACAAGTGGATGTCACTTATACTCATAGCATAAGCAAGGAATTGATTTGGATCAGCAGAGTATATTGGTTGCTACTATGGTTTGTTATTTGGGTTAGGTGTGGGCTGAGCTGGTAGCTACGTAGGTTTAGGTGTATTTAAACTTGAACTAGTATGAGGAAGCACTATAGGAGGTTGTTGGGACTGAGAAGGTGGCTGTATGCAACTATTTGGCTAGTTTGTCCATTGTTGTCCTCCTCTCCATTGATTTGTTTGCTGCCAAATTCCTAGGGGTGGCTGCAAATTTCCTTGAAACTGTTGTCAATTCCCTTAAGGTTTCTACCATTTGGGTGGAGCATTTTGGTGGTTAGGCCAAGTATTTGGAGGGTTACTCCAAGGTTGTGGTGGATATCCTCCATAATTGGATGGATATGGGGGTTTCCATTGGTTTCCAGATGAATAAGAATTGAAATATGGCCCAACAAAAGAGAGTGGATCCGGTGGCATACCTTTTCTTGGAGCCCGTGGCCTCCTTTGTACAACATAGTGTTGATTGTTGTTTTTGCACAACAACAACAACACAGATAAGATGCAATATCCTATCTCTCTTAAAAGGTAAATCTCTATTAGCAAGCCTCAAAAAATAACCCCAAGATATTCATGTCAGGTCTTGATAATGCATAAACAACTCTGTGATAAATGTGAAATTGCTAGTAATCACAATGGGACCTTACTACAAGCAAATGCTGAATCAATTTTATCAGATTTAACAAACTGGTAAGCCTTCAATCCAAGATTTGATCCAATGATTAAAGAAATAGAAAAGGATAAGGGTTTCAGAGAGATTTCTAAATCTAATACTACTCCTAAGATTAACAATGAGAGCAACCAATACCCAAAACGGATCAATCCTTCAAAACTAATTTCTGCTTGACCCAGAAAAATCTGCTACCTTACAGAAAATAGTGTAATCCTCTAAGGCTCTTAAGATTTTCAAACCATAAACATGCATTCAAATAACCCTATTGCAGTTGAAATGAACAACATTTACGATTGAACTAAGCACAAGGAATATCAAGTCCAGGCTAACTTTGCAAAGCAACTAACAGTTAGTTGGTTGCAAAAAGTATGGACTGAAGGATTGCTGCAACATTTAAGTATTGGATCACAAACATTATCAAATCGAATCTATCTAGATATTTACCGACTCAAAGCAATTTTAAAGATGGAATGGCTAAAACCATGCAAAACAAGAGAACACAAATATGGCACAAAATCACAATGTCGCTATTTGCATTCGAAATGTTCACTGTAGAAACAATCTTAGCTATTTGTTACAATATTTGCTTGAGGGTCACTACCTACTAATTTACCCTACTTCTATATTCTGATTACAAATTCAAACTATTTTCGACTGTCTAATTCTTCTAACTTTTTCTCACACTTTACAAAGAGGCCCAATGCCCAATATAGAAACTCCAAAAAATCCGTCGGCCAAGCAAGGGTTTCGCAGCAATAACTCTACGCAACCACCCAACCAAGAAGGTCGACAAAATGGGTCAAATAGGCAATAAATGTGCATCCCATCGAGGTCGGCCCTAGATCTGTGATGCAGCCTGGTCATCTCACGGGAAGATAATGGGGAAACACAAATCGCGCCGCCGCCCATCATCAACCCTTTTCCCCGTTGTCCTTGTGCCGATCTGACTCTTCGTGTAGCCTCAAGAACGCCGCATCCAAGTCATCCATAGGTGGTACTGGCAGAACCCTAAGTCACCTCTCTATGGAGGAAATCTCCTCCCTTGAGTGTTTGACTGACCTATCCTATTCTGCCTTGTGTGCCACATGCTTATTAATAACTGCGAGGTAGGTGGCCGCATCATCTAGTTGGTGCTCGAAGACAAACCCATCATCAAGTGGTGCATAGACATCACGCCACCACTCTTTCAACTGCTCAAAATTCAAATACCTGGGCACGATTTTCCTTCGTCTTGTCATAATTTCAAAAAAAGCAATGGAGCCATCATAGACGCCAGCTAGGGTGTCATCAATGTGCTTTCTCTGTTTGTAAATTTTCCTCAACACCTTCTACCGGATTTAAAATGTTTCAAACCATTCCCATGGCTCAGCAGCTCTAGAAGAAGGAAGAATCATGTCACTGACCAACTTGTCCCGGGTGTATTCCATTAGGGACCTAGTTTTCTGTAGCATGAGGTCAATGTCCTCCTTATCTTGTGCCATTACCTATTTCAACCACTCAGTGGTCATGACAACATCCTTACCGACTGATAAAATTTCCTTGATAGCTTCATCACCCGTAATTTGTACTCCTTTCAACCAATTCACAGTGGCAAGGGTGGAAGCTTTCATCCTTTCCAGCTCAGATATAGTCTCTTGAGGTAGAGGATTGGAGGTAGAGGAAGAGGGATTGATTGACTACAGTGGCCTCATTAACTCCAAGAACTTCTTTAGATTCTCATTTTCTCTTTTAAGCTCCTGCTTGGTTTTTACCTCTCTTCTCAATCTGTCCACCATGACTGCGCTAGAGCCCTCATAATCCTCAATGTCCTGCTCAACCGATGTAGGCCCAAGATTGAAAGTATGTATATTGTAGTCACTTCTAGCCACATCATCTCTGCATTTATCTGGAGCAGGGGTAGCAACATGAACAACCCTATTATGTGCCTCATCCCTTTCAACTCTTGAGATCACCCTAGCCTTTTTCTTACCTTTATCCCTTCCAATTTTGGCTAGCAGTGCATCCCAATTAGGTGGACTATCCTCTACTACCACTTGCTTTCTTTTTATTTCCTTGTCAAGCCATTCAGGGATAGCAGGATCTAATTGCTCCTCAGCCTGTTTCTATTCATTAGGAGCTTCGTTGACCTTACTTTATGTTTCTTCAACATGTTCTTCCTCCTGCCTAGGTGATGGGATCATAATACTCCTTGAATTTGGCTCTGAAAAAGCTGATTGGGTAGTTTGGAATAATGGGACTTAGGCTTCTCCAGCCAGGAGTTGATTAACTGCTGTGACCTCATGGTTTGGTCATCATAAAACTCCTAAGCAGCCTGAATGGTGAATCCTACCACATGAGATCTGTTGGGCATGTTGAAGGTTTGTGCAATGGAGACCAGGTTGATATTTGCAATAATCCTTCCTTGAGGACCAATTATCCTCTGTGTGTCCTGATCATAGTGCCTGGCACACTCAAGGACCAGCTCATAGCATTGCACCGTTGAGGGGAAACTAGCCACATGGGACAGGCCTGGCTCCCTCACTCTCCTAGTCACCAAAGGAGGATACTCAGTCGATGTTCTTGCTTTAAATTCCTCATAGTTCCAGAGGCCAAGGTTGGTGTTAGTAACTTCTGACCAGACATAGGTGATCTTACTCTCTGGGACCTTGCTCTTAATGTCCAGCTTGATTCTTTCTGCATCATATAATGAGGACCCAGCTCTAGCCTTGCTTGATTCAGCCTACATTCATCATGAAGGAATAATTAGAATCACAGGAAAGCAAGGTTAATCCATCAAAACACCGTTAAAATGCATCTCAAATAAACAAGGTGTTATTAAAATTCTTATAAAATGTCTACAAAAAATTTTGGGTTTCAAGGCCACCCACAGAATCTGGGTCAGAGAGGAATTTCAAAAATTCCAGCCTGCTCCGATTCCAATGAAGAAACCAAGAACACCTACTTAATCCTTAAATTTGATCACTTCTCATCAGTAGACCATGTGAGAGATCCAAATACAGCATGAATGAACCAACAAGTGCACCGAAAATCACCAACATGTCACGTTATTCAACATTCCTTTGCATTTCATCAAGTTTCAGGAAAATCCGTGAGGGACAGATTTCCACGGAAATCAAGCTAAAAGGATTCTCAGGAAAATAGGGGAACACCAGATTTCAAAGAAATCCAGTCTTGACGGACATCCGCGGGTAGGGAAAATTTCCGGACCAAAGGAGACTTCATAGTGAGGACTTCGGCAAAGGTTTGGAGTCTCGCAGAGAAGTCTCAGCCAAAGGCAGATGTTATGCTAAAAGCTCATCAGAAAAGTGAGTCCCGCCAAGACACAACAGCTTTGGTGAAGGTTGTGGTACTCAGTAAAAGGTCTCGCCAAAGGCGAAAGTTACAGCGATAGAACGGGAATCGGCAAGGCCTTTGGGAGTCGCTATGACATCTCAGTGACTTAGTTCATCTTGCCGACAGGAAGACTTCGATGAAACGTAGGGCGATTGGCAGAAGGTCTCCCCGAACTCAAAGGGTTACTGCAACTTGGAAGGAACACAGCACGGGGAAAGCAAACACGCTCGGTGAGAGGTCTTGCTGAAGGACAGATGTCCTGGTGAAAGGTGAATATCGGTAGAGCTCAAAGATTCCACTGAGACCTCTTGGCGACTAGGGGTAGTCTTGCTGAAAGTGAAGGTGAACAAACACGTCGGTAAAAGAAGATAGTGTCACGGCAACAAGACAGAACAAATGAAAACTGACAAGATTCTTTAGATATATGAAAGATATAAGATTTTCAGAGTACTTCAAGTTCAAGTCCACACCAGTGACTCAACCTTCTATAAATCCGACATTAAGACTGTTAGAAATAGCAAAGACTTCAACCATCCTTTCAAGATGCAAGACTAAAGTTCACCAACGAAATACATAGAACAACTCCATAAAAGACAAATCTGTCATGCAGGTGCAACACATCCGAGTGAAAATAGAGAGAACCCCCAAAACAAAAGTAGAGCGAAAGCAAACAAACCAAAAGCAAATAAAAAGAAGGAAACCTAACTTAACCAAAACCAACAAAAGCAAAGCAGAAAGGGGAAACCCTAATCTAACTATATACAGGACAAGAGCTGAAACAACTCAAGACTGGAAATAATGCTTCAAATACTGCCCATTGACAGGCAGTGAGATATCCTCTCCAGTGAGAGTTTTCAAACGGAAGGCATTATCTCCCAGGATCTCTGAGATCTGGTAAAGTCCAAGCCAAAGTTTATCAAATTTTCCATGCTCTCCCTTACGGTCATGGGCTTTATCCCAGGAAAGAACCAAGACAGAGATCCTAAATGCCTTAACCTTGGCTCTTTTATCAAACCATCTCTTGACAACCCCTTGATGCCTAGCAAAATTATCTAGGGCTTTGTCTCTCTTTTCCTCAAGGTGCAATAGTTCGGCAAGTCTTTCCTCGCGTCTGTCTCCCTCATCATAATATTTATTAATAAACTGAAGGGTAGGGATTCTCAATTGTATGGGAAACACAGGTTCTAGGCCATAAACTAGATGGTAGGGTGACATCCCTATGGAAGCTTTGTGTCTTGTACGATCTGCCCAAAGACCAAATCTAAGTTGGGTATGCCAATCCTTCGGATTACGTTCTAACAATTTGCGGATAACAGTCAGGAAATTTTTGTTGAATGATTCAGCCAATCCATTACCCTAGGGGTAGTAATTGGATGCAAATTTTATAATGATCCCATGACCAAAATCCCAATTAGAAAACTTCAATTATGAAAATGTGGAACCATTATCACATACCAAAGACATGGGGCATACAAAATGATTAAGAATACCAGATTCAAGAAAATTAATTACTACCTCAGAGGTGCACTGCTTGCATGCAAGAGCTTCTATCCATCATGTAAAATAATCAATGATGGTGAGAATATACCTATGCCCAACAGAGGAAGGTGGATTAATGGGGCCAATGAAGTCCATTCCCCATTATGCAAAAGGTTTTACCTCAAAAACTGGCTGAAGTGGGAGAGTTGCATACTTCTCTCTGGTAGCGGTAGTTTGGCACACATGACAGGTCCTGACATGACTGTGGGTGTCTTTGAACAATGTGGGCCAGTAGTAACAAGCTCTGAGAATCTAGTTCGTTGTAGATGGTGCTGATCCATGTCCTATGTTGTATCTGTCATAGAATTCTAGAATCACTCTTATAGATTTTGCCTTTCCTAGGCACCTCAGGTACACTCCCTCGTGATTTTTCTTATATAAAACCACTCCTTTCAGCATGAAGCCATCACTTTTCAAGCGTAATTCCCTTCTTTGTATTGAATTAAGATGGTTAGGGCATCTCTGAGTCAGGAGATAATAAACAACATCATCATACCATTCTCCTGGAGAAACATCCTCCAAAGTATAAGCCTGGGCTGTAAGATCAGGGCCTGTCTCTGCCATTGTCTTCATGAGCCCCTGCCCTCTTACTAGCTTCATGGGATAAATCTCTATATCATATTCTTGCAGCATAGTTACCCACTTGGCCCTTTGTTCTCCCAGTTCATTCTGTATCAATAGCAGCTTGACTACAAGATCAGGAACTATAGCAAAGATCTTGTTCCTAAGGATATAATTTCTGAATTTCTTAACTGCCCTAACTAAGGCATAAGCCTAATTTTCCACATTTGGGTACTTCAATTTTGCATCCTTCAAGGGCGTGCTCATAAATGCTATAGGGTGTTCGTTTCCTTGGTCAGATTTCTGAGTTAATATAGCAGCACAGGAGTGGTCAGAAGCAAATGAGTATATGTAAAATGGTTTGGCATAATTAGGGCTTACTAAAACCAGAGCTTCAGCAATAGCTCTCTTTATTTCGACAAATGCTTCTTTTGCTTCTGCATTCCATTCCACCTTGGCCTCCTATTTCAGCATCACGTTCAGGGGCTTGACTATCTCTGCAAATCCAGTGATGAACTTTCTGACAAAGTTGATTTTTCCAAAGAATGACTTCATTTCCTTTTTACTAGCAGGTGGTGGGATTGTAAGAATAGCCTCTATACATTCTAGATCAATTGCAATCCCCTTATTAGAGATAATATTCCCTAGTAACTTACCTTCTGTAACTCCAAGGATGCATTTCTTTGGGTTGAGGGATATGCTAAACTCCCTGCATTTCTGGAAAACTTTGCACAGGTCTGAGATATGGTCACCCCTCTTCTTGGAGAAGATAGTAAGGGCATCCATGTAAATGATTATGCACTTCCCAATTATGTCCTTGAATGCTATGTCCATTGCTCTCTGGAACGTAGCTCTAGCATTAATCAGGCCAAAAGGCATTCTTCTATAAGCAAAAGTGCCCCACTTAGTGGTGAAAATAGTCTTGTGTCTATCCTCATATTGTACCATGACTTGGTTGTATCCTGAGTAACCATCCAGAAAAGACATCATCTGAGATTCGTTGACAATCTAGAGTACTTCATCCAGTGAGGGTACTGGATAATTATCCTTTTCTGATGCCCTGTTCAGGTTCCTGAAATCCACATATAGTCTGATTTCGCCATTTTTCTTTCGTACAGGAACTAGGTTTGCAACCCAAGTGGAGTGTCTAACTGGAAATATGATTCTCGAAGACAACAGCTTCTGCACTTCTCTTTGTATTACAGGTTCCAGCAGAGCATTAACAGGCCTCTGCCTCTGTCTAAAAGGTTTTACCCCCAGATTGAGGGGGATAGTCTGAGGTATGACCGATGTGTCATAAGTCTTCAAGTCTTCATAACTCTAGGCTATCACATCTGGATATTTGTGCAATGCATCAATGATTCCCCATCTTTCTTCTAGGGTGCAGACTTTTCCAATAAGAACATTTTTTTCATCCTCTTGGGATCCCACATTGTACCTGTCACACTATCCACTAATGGACTCTTTCCTAGCATCTTGATCCTGGTCTTTGATTTAATCCAAATCAAAAATCCTTTCTAATTGCACCATTCCTCTGGGGATAGTGTTGGTCTTCAAATTGATTACCCCTTCTAAGTCTATTTCCACCTCCTGGGGCTCAATTTCATCAATGATCTGGGAAGCAAAAACATTTGTGTTTTTGATAAAGTCTAAAATATGCTTGTCATCCTCAAACACCTGGAAGTTGGTAACATTGTCTGGTACTGAAGGTACTGGAGTCAGCTCCATAGTGAATTTCTTTAATCCTGATAGAGATAGAGGCTGTAGAGTATCGGTTGCCTGGGCCAAAGAATTAGCTGTCTGATTTTTACTTTGTGGAATCAGCTGAATGTTGAAGGCGTCAAATCCTTCAATTAGGTTCCATACTCTGTGTTTGTAATTAGTCATCCTTTTGTCATGGCAGGAGTATTGCCTTCTAACTTGTTTAACTACTAATTTAGAATCTCCATACACTTGCAAGATCTTAACCTTCTTCCTCAAGGCCATTAACAATCCATGTACTAAGGCTTCATACTCTGCTATGTTATTGGTACAATGGAACTGAAGCCTATGAGTAGCGAAGAATGTCTTACCTCTTGGGCTGATTAGCTCAAATCCTGCTCCAGCTCCTTGCTTTGATTTGGACCCATCAAATCTTAGAGTCCAGTATCCCGCAACCGCAGAGTCTCTCATTTTCTTGCACTGTTACTAGTGGGTGGCCTTTCAGAAGGCATCATTCCATTTCCTTTAGGATCTTCTGTGACATTCATGTTATCAATTTTGGTTGTAGGATCGGGGTTAGTATGTCTCTGTATTTGTTCCACTACAACTTGGCACAAGCAGCAATCCAATTCTGAATGTGAAGCATTATGTACCCTGCACCAATTGGGCAAGAGTAACTCTCCAAAGCTCATTCTTTTCCCTAACTGAATCTGGCCTTCAATACACTTTTGAAAGAACTCTTGAAAACTATCTAACAATGCTAGCTGATTATCCTTTGGATCATCATTACTTTCAGCTGGTTCACCACTATCTTTAACTGGTTCGACTAGGGCTTCAGTATCACTAGGCTCTATTGTAAGGTCAACAGAGGTCATGTGGAACATAAGAACCTCCTCCACATTTGGCTCCATAAGAGGAGAAGTAAGCATGTAGTTTCCCATACTTACTTCTGACACTAGCATTTCTGTTGAGGTCTTGTGATATTTTGTGATCATATATTTCATCCTAGGTTCTCTTTCAATCCTGATCTGATTTGGCACTCCCTTCTAGGGAAGCCACATATGGGAATGATCAATGGAAACATATCCATTCAAGGCCCTGGTGAAGTCCCTTCCCAAGATTAGGCCATAAGCATCAGGTATGTCAGCTACCTGTATATTGATTACTTGTTGAATCCTAGGATCAGAAGCAATTTGCATCTGGATCATGTTTAGCTCTCCTACCACATTGACTTCAGTCCTATCTAACTATGTGACTTTCTTCTGTGACTCAGTAGGAGTAATTCCCATTGCTCTAAAAACACCGAGGGGCATAACATTGGTTGATGCACCTGAATCCAACAGACAATTATGTAATTTTTTGCCAAATACCCAGACAGAAATTAGGAACGGAGGGGTATCTGTTTTCCCTTGGAACAGAGTCAATGAAGTATCTACCTGAACGACCTGAGATTTGTCTTTTTCCTTTCTAATGTCTCCAAGGGGTATATGGGCTCGATCATGAGATTGGTTTAGCCCTCCTATTGGCTGAGAACTAGACACTTTATGGATATTCTTGCTAATTAATTTATCTTGAGACATGGAATTTGCATCATAAGAACCTAGGACTGCATTTCTAATGGATGGGACTCTTAATAGCTCAAATACAGATAGATTTACCTTTAATTTCTAGAGTTCTTTAGCAACATACAGAGGCAACTGTTCTTCATTTAAGTCAGAGGGGGTCTCCTTCAGGTACTCCACCATCTTTTCTTTCCCTGCATCAGCATTTCTTCCTTTTGGCACCTCAGCCTGTACCGGACCTTGAGATAAGTACTGCTTAGACACCTAAGGCAATGCTGGATTGTTGCTAGCATTTGGGTCTGGAGGTGTGTTGAAGTTATTTGGTGGGATGGAAGTAGTAAAGGGGCCTCCAGCCTGTGGGCGCCTGTGTGGTAACTCTCTCAAATCGTACTTCTTGACAGGCCTCTGGAAGGTCTGCACTTCTTCAATGCAAGCTTCTTCTTTGTCTCTAGGACCGTTGTCATTCATCTAACTCTCATCAAACAATTGTGTCATTTCATCTCCATTGCATACTTGGTCTGCCTCACCCTTCAGTCGGTCAGATTCTTCTTCAGGCACATTATCATCACTCTGCGGAAAAGGAGCATGGTTTAACACCAGCACAGGTGAATCATAAGGAATAGAAGGCACTATTTCCTGGCAGCTTGCATTGTTTTCTACTTCATACTGAAATATTGAAGCTGCTATTTGGAATTCTTGACAGTCCAGCTCAGAATGTTGACTAGTCTTGTGGAGCCTACACCATCCTGACAATGCAGCCTCAGCCAGGTATACACCGCTAGGAGGCTTCTCTTGATTCACTAGCTGACTAATAGACTGATTGACAGGTTGACTGATTGGTTGATCCAATCGAGTGAGGACTCCCCCATTGTTGGGACCCGTGTTCCAGGTTCTATTCTATCCTGACTATTGTCTTCTCTCAAAACCTTGTCCACCACCTTGACCTTTGTCGAAGTTTTGACCTGATGATTCTCCCTTATCATAATTTTGTCTTCTATCATTATTGTAACCTCTGTCATTGTTATACCCTTTGTCATTGTAATATCCTCGATCCTGACTTTGCCCTCTATCCAAGTTCTGATTGGACTGCATATTTCTCTGGGCAGCTTGCAACTGACTATTCTAGTTTCTTAAGTAGGTTACCTCCATATTCAGTTTCTTTATTTGTTCTAACAATTCATCCAGTCTTTCCTTGTCAGGATTACTGTATGAAGGTTGATTTACATTATTCTGGGAACAGCCCACTACAGTATTGGCATTTAGTGACTGGTTCAAGACTTCAGAGTTTTGCAGGTAGGAAGGATAACTAGTCTGAGGTTGAGTGTGAAGGGGTTGATTCACATTTTGCTGGGGATAACTCATTGTGGATAACATTTGTCCCATAGGGGGTCCTAGGTGAGGGACTAGAGGTAACTGAGGTACCTAGTTCATGATAGGAGTATGGTGTGTCAGGGCTTGGTTGATAGCTGAAACTTGTCCAGGATGAGCAATGGGTCCTAATGAGGGTAACGGTCCAGACAGATGTTGCCTTAGATTTGTGCTAACCTTAACAGCTTCTGCATATGCATCTAATAGACTCCCAGGGGGGTTATTACTCCATTTCATGAAAGTAACTGTCAAACTATCCAGTCCTTCGTAATAGACTTCTAAGGCAGTGGGTTCATCAACAGCATAAGGGGCCTATAATTTGGTATAAGCATGATGAAACCTATTATTAAAGGACCCTATGGGCTCATTGGTCTCTCTATTCACGTTAGTAAACTGATGGTAGAGCTCATTGGAGCTAATGGGTATTTAATTTTTTTGTAAAAAGGCAGCCTCCAACTCAGTCCAATGCTGGATAGACCCGGCAGGTAGGTGGTTGTACCAATAAAATGCATCTTCCCCTAATGAATAGGGAAATAACCTATAGGCTACGCCCTCATGGTTTATCCCTTTGTCTTTGAGGCCAGTCTGAAAGATTCTAATGTGCTCTTCAGCAGTCCTATTGGGATCACTGATATGGAACTTCGAACAGAAGTGTTCAAGGTTTTTGGGCATAACATTGTAGATAGCAAAGCTTAGTGGAGACGGGTTGGTTGCTAGGAAAACCATTGGTGGAGGTGGGGGTGGAAATGGTTGATTTACGACTGGCTAAGGTTGTGGACTGGGAATGGCCTCAGACTCAGATGAACTTGATGAAGATAGGGAAGATGGAAATGAGGGGGGCGGATGGGATGATGGTGATTCTCTTCTTCTGTTGGTCCTTCTCGACCTAGTAGGGTCTGGTAACTCTTGAAATTCTTCCTCTCTTGGAGCGGATCTTCTTCTTCTTCTAAATCTCTCAGGAGAGATGGCGTTCAAAAATCGATCCAGCTTGCTTACTCAGGGCCCTCCTTCTAGCACCAACACCGTTGATCGCTGTTTCTGCACAACAACAACACAAACAAGATGCAATATCCTATCTCTCTTAAAAGGTAAATCTCTATTAGCAAGCCTCAAGAGATAACCCCAAGGTATTCATGTTAGGTCTTGACAATGCATAAACAACTCAGTGATAAATGTGAAATTTCTGGTAATCACAATGGGACCTTACTACAAGCAAATGTTGAATCAATTTTATCAGATTTAACAAACTGGTAAGCCTTCAATCCAAGATTTGATCCAATGATTAAAGAAATAGAAAAGGATAAGGGTTTCAGAGAGATTTCTAAATCTAATACTACTCCTAAGATTAACAATGAGAGCAACCAATACCCAAAATGGACCAATCCTTCAAAACTGATTTCTGCTTGACCCAGATAAATCTGCTACCTTACAGAAAACAATGTAATCTTCTAAGGCTCTTAAGATTTTCAGACCATAAACATGCATTCAAATAACCCTATTGCAGTTGAAATGAACAACATTTACGATTGAACTAAGCACAAGGAATATCAAGTCCAAGCTAACTTTGCAAAGCAACTAACAGTCAATTGGTTGCGAAAAGTATGGACTGAAGGATTGCTGCAACATTTAAGTATTGGATCACAAACATTATCAAATCAAATCTATCTAGATATTTACCGACTCAAAGAAATTTTAAAGATGGAATTTCTAAAACCATGCAAAACAAGAGAACACAAATATGGCACCAAGTCACAATGTCGCTATTTGCATTCAAAATGTTCACTGTAGAAATAATCTTAGCTATTTGTTACAATATTTTCTTGAGGGTCACTACCTACTAATTTACCCTACTTCTATATTCTAATTACAAATTCGAACTATTTTCGACTGTCTAATTCTTCTAACTTTTTCTCACACTTTACAAAGAGGCCCAATGCCCAATATAGAAACTCCAGAAAACCCGTCGGCCAAGCGAGGGTTTCACAGCAATAACTCTGCGTAACCACCCGGCCAAGAAGGTTGACGAAATGGGTCAAATAGGAAATAAATGTGTGTCCCGTCGAGGTCGGCCCTAGATCTGTGATGCAGCCCGGTCATCTCACGGGAAGATAATGGGGAAACACAAATCGCAATGCCGCCCATCATCAACCCTTTTCCCCATCATCCTTGTGCCGATCTGACTCTTCGTGTAGCCTCAAGAACGCCATATCCAAGTCAGCCATAGGTGGTACTGGCAGAACCCTAAGTTGCCTCTCTATGGACACAGTCTCCTCCCTTGAGTGTTTGACAGACCTATCCCAGTCTGCCTTGTGTGCCACATGCTTATCAATAACTACGAGGTAGGTGGCCGCATCATCTAGTTGGTGCTCAGAGACAGACCCATCATCAAGTGGTGCATAGACATCATGCCACCACTCTTTCAACTGCTCAAAATTCAAATACCTGGGCACAATTTTCCTTCGTCCTATCATAATTTCAAAAAAAGCAATGGAGCCATCATAGACGCTAGCTAGGGTGTCATTAATGTGCTTTCTCTGTTTGTAAATTTTCCTCAACACCTTCTGTCAGATTTGCAACATTTCAAACCATTCCCATGGCTCGACAGCTCTGAAAGAAGGAAGAATCACGTCGCTGACCAACTTGTCCTGGGTGTATTCCATTAGGGCCCTAGGTTTTTGTAGCACGAGGTCAGTGTCCTTATCCTGCGCCATTACCTGTTTCAACCACTCAGTGGTCATGACAGCATCCTTACCGACTGATAAAATTTACTTGATAGCTTCATCACCCTTAATTTGTACTCCTTTCAACCAATTCATAGTGGCAAGGGTGGAAGCTTTCATCCTTTCCAGCTCAGATATAGTCTCTCGAGGCAGAGGATTGGAGGCAGAGGAAGAGGGATTGATTGACTGTAGTGGCCTCATTAACTCCTCCAAGCACTTCTTGAGATTCTCATTCTCTCTTTTAAGCTCCTGCTTGGTTTTTACCTCCCTTCTCAATTTGTCCACCATGACTGCGCTGGAGCCCTCATAATCCTCAATGTCCTGCTCAACTGACGTAGGCCTGAGATTGAAATTATGTATATTGTAGTCACTTCCAGCCACATCGTCTCTGCATTTATTTGGAGCAGGGGTAGCAACATGAACAACCCTATTATGTGCCTCATCCCTTTCAACTCTTGAGATCACCCTAGCCTTTTTCTTACCTTTATCCCTTCCAATTTTGGCTAGCAGTGCATCCCAATTAGGTGGGACTATCCTCTACTACCACCTGCTTTCACTTTATTTCCTTGTCAAGCCATTCAGGGATAGTAGGATCTAATTGCTCCTCAACATGTTTCTGTTCATCAAGAGTTTCATCGGCCTTACTTTCTTCTTTTTCAACATGTTCTTCCTCCTGCCCAGGTGATGGGATCATAATACTCGTTGAATTTGGCTCTAAAAAGCTGCTTGGGCAGTTTGGAATAATGGGACTTAGGCTTCTCCATCCAGGAGTTGATTAGCTATTGTGACCTCATGGTTTGGTCGTCATAAAACTCCTAAGCAGCCTGAATGGTGAATCCTACCACATGAGATCTGTCGGGCATGTTGAAGGTCTAAGCAATGGAGACCAGGTTGAGATTTGCAATAATCCTTCCTTGAGGACCAATTATCCTCTGTGTGTCCTGATCATAGTGCCTGGCGCACTCAAGGACCAGCTCATAGCATTGCACCGTTGAGGGGAAACCAGCCACATGGGACAGGCCTGGCTCCCTCATTCTCCTAGTCACTAAAGGAGGATCCTCAGTCGACGTTCTTGCTTTAAATTCCTCATAGTTCCAAAGGCCAACGTTGGTGTCAGTAACTTATGACCAGACATAGGTGATCTTACTCTCCGGGACCTTGCTCTTAATGTCCAGCTTGATTCTTTCTGCATCAAATAACGAGGACCCAGCTTTGGCCTTGCTTGATTCAGCCTGCATTCATCATGAAGGCATAATTAGAATCACAGGAAAGCAAGGTTAATCCATCAAAACACCGTTAAAATGCATCTCAAATAAACAAGGTGTTATTAAAATTCTTATAAAATGTCTACAACAAATTTTGGGTTTCAAGGCCACCCACATAATCTAGGCCAGAGAGGAATTTTGAAAAATTCCAGCTTGCTCGGATTCCAATGGAGCAACCAAGAACACCTACTTAATCCTTAAATTTGATCACTTTTCAGCAGTAGACCATGTGAGAGATCCAATTACAACACGAATGAACCAACAAGTGCACTGTAAATCACCAACATGTCATGTTATTCAACATTCCTTTGCATTTCATCAAGTTTTGGGAAAATCTGTGAGGAACAGATTTCCGTGGAAATCAAGCTAAAAGGATTCTCGGGAATACAGGGGAACACCGGATTTCAGAGAAATCCGGTCCTGATAGACATCCGCAGGCAGGGCAAATTTCTGGACCAAAGGAGACTTCATAGTGAGAACTTCGGCAAAGGTTTGGAGTCTCACGGAGAAGTCTCAGCGAAAGGCAGATGTTACGCCAAAAGCTCATCAGAAAAGTGGGTCCCGCCAAGACACAGCAGCTTCGGTGAAGGCTGTGGTACTCGGTAAAAGGTCTCACTGAAGGTGAAAGTTACAGAAACAGAATGGGAATCAGCAAGGCCTTTTGGAGGCGCTATGACATCTCAGTGACTTAGTTCATCTTTCTGACAGGAAGACTTTGGTGAAACGTAGGGCAATCGGCAGAAAGTCTCCCCGAACTCAAAGGGTTACGGTGACTTGGAAGGAACATAGCACGGGGAAAGCGAACATGCTCGGCGGGAGGTCTCGCCGAAGGATAGATGTCCTGGTGAAAGGTGAATATTGGTAGAGCTCAAAAATTCTGCTAATACCTCTTGGCGACTAGGGGTAGTCCTGTCGAAAGTGAAGGTGAATAAACACGTCGGTAAAAGATGATAGTGTCACAGCGACAAGACAGAACAAATGAAGACTGCCTCAGCAAACCCCAAGGCGATCGGCATATGGTCTCGCCGAAGATGAAAGGTCACAGAGAAGAGAGCCTAGAAGGGACGGGGAGTCCCAGACTGTGACACCAAGACATGATTTCTCCTAGACACTAAATTAACTACGGATTTCGATGAGATTAGTTCAGGGCAAGCTAGGGGTGGGCTCCTTATGAATTCCCCGGTATTCTTGGCCAATATTAAGATGATGAAATCTTCAAACACGGCATGGCCCTAGGTTTAAACCTATTCGCCTGCCGTTAGCACACAGGCCATAAATTAGTTATTTCAATAGTTAAGTCACCGCTAGGAGGCTTCTAGATTACTCTTAGGCAAGACTCATCAGAATGCAAATGAACATCTGAATTCAAAACTTTCCCAGGAGACAACAAGGACGCAATACCGAATAACCCAAGCATGAAACACACAGGAAACCAAAGCCAACAAGCCCCAATCATGCCATTCCTAAATCAAATCAAAGCAAAGCACCCAGACATATACCATTATGGAGCGGGAATTGGTCGCAGAGGCAACAAATGCGAAGCTCAAGGATTCCCACAATGAACACAGGTGAGGACGCACTAGAAACCACCACCAAATCAAACGAAACAAGCCCAAATGGTTCAAAATGAAATCAATCAATCACAGGAAAGCACATACTAGCTCAAACGATGGCAAATAGTGAACAAAAATGTGCAAAAGATCTCAGAAATCAAGTAATATCTAGCCTTCAAAGCGTGTACGAAGCCATTAATGCACTCGATAAGACAACCATGAAGCCCGGGAAGCCGATGACAGGGCAGAATCCAGGAAAGTCCAGACCACGGGGAAATCCATGAAGAACCAAATTCTGAAACAACAAGATATAGCCGGTAGTTCAAGCAGGATCCGAGAAAATCTGACCAGGGCAGAAAATCCCGGATCAGGGCAAAAGCCCGAAATCAATCAAAACTCAAGATTTTCAACGAATATCCCAGGGAAAACACTTAGGCAATAAAAAGAAACATTCAAGCACCGTGCCCAAGTAAGACAAAAACCTAAAAAGAAAGGGCAAGAGAACCAAAAACCGAAGCGAAAGAGGGTCCCTGCTTCCAGCGGGGTGTGTGTGCGAAAAACTGCACAACACATAGTAGAATTGATCCTCTTCAACCTAGATTGGCTTGAAATCGGGTGTAGTATGCTTGTTGTCAATATTAGCTATCATCTTACATCTGAATTCCTTATTCTTTTATTTGCAATGAGGGAAATATTCTACCAACATTGCCTCTTCCTCCTCTTGTTTCTTCTTGGCCTGAAGTGTATCCAACTGAGTAGCTAGATTGTTTATAATGTCTTTCTTGAAGTCTTCCAATGAGTAATCTCCATTCTTGAAACTCCACTGGTAGATGACTTACCCATAGAGGATTGGTAAGCTCTCCCTTTCTTTGAAGCTTCCCTAGAGTAGTTATGACATATCTTCTTGATATCCTCCCAAGGAACTTGGGAGATATCTCCTCCTCCCATCAGGTCCAAGACATCAGTGCAACTTTCATTAATTCCTCTTAGGAAGAGTAGCTTTTGTGATTCTTCATTGAGTGTATAGTATGGATATTTTTGTAGAAAAAATAGAAACCTTGCAATGTAATCCTCTAGGCTCTCATCTTCCTTTTGCTACATCCTAAAAATATCATCTCCTCTCATGTCACTGCCCCTGCAATATTCCTTGTAATTCTCAAGGGACTTTGTCTTCATGTCCTCCCAAGTTTCCATAGTATTTCTACCTAGGCTGATCAACCATCTTAATGCAGCTTCTTTCAGGGTGGTCAAAAATAGCTTAAGCCTATGGGAATCAGTGGTATAGTCATAACTCATGTAGAGTATATCATACTCAAACAAGAAGGTATCAGGATCTTCTGTGACAAGTCCATAGAACTTAGGAAGGGCTGAAGCAAGGATATTTTTGAGGTTGTCTACTTCATTCTGATGAGCAATGCGGAAAGGAAAATTCGGTTGGTTAGGTCTATTTCTATTTGCATCATCCTACCTACCTGATGTAGTTCCAAAGCAAAGGGGTTCTCAATCAGATTTTTGTCTTCAGAGGAAAATTTAGATCTAGTCATATCAATAAATGCATTAGCAAAGGGGCATGAATCTTCTTCTTCTTCCTCTCTTGGTAGGTTTTGATACTCAACTAGCTGGAATGGATCAAGATTGTTAGGAAGGAATCTCCCATGAGCATCTCTCCTCCTTCCTCTATGCATGCGGTACCAACTCACTATCAGCTAGCTCACACAAATAATTGGAGAAAGAATAGTTGATCATTACTTTCCTAAATGAGGGGTATACTAAGAACAAAATTTTAGAAATAGTACAACAAGAAAAACAAGCAATGACTCCAAAGAACTCCCTAGTTTGACACCATCCCCGGCAATGACGCCAAAAACGTCAGCCTTCTACAATGATCTAATAAATAAGCCCTTACAGTTGTCATTCAGAGATTGAACATCTAACCTGAATAGCCATCTCAATCATCATGAAGGTGCATTTAACTTGTCAATCCAGGGACATGAAATTGAAATGGGTCAACATAGTATGTGCACTAAGGATCCAAGGTAACCATATTCATCCTACAACTAAGAAAGACACAATGTTGAAAGTAAATTGCTTGAAAAAAAATGAAATAAGTGTTGAGCATCAACCAACAACTATACTAAGCTGAAATGCATTACAAAAAATAAAATTTGAACGAAAAAATAGGAAACTACTCTATCTGCTTTGGCTATAGGAATAGTCATAGAATGGAATTCTAGTGGCTGCAGGAATAGTCAGTGCCAGATTGTTAACTAACTATTGATCATAAAATAATAACTAAAATAAAGGACAAAATGCTAACCAAGTGGGCCCCCTTGGATGAGTATCCCTTAAAACAAACGTAAACTCAGATTCACGAAATTATAACTTCATTTTATTCATTGGAAAATGTGAGTACAATAGACCAACATGATTGTATTAATGAAAAACTAAGAATGTGAGTACATCATCAGATTGAGCAACCTCCCGAGAAGGAGCATCTAAGTCTTATTTATAGGGAGAAAAGCTACTAACTAATCACCTAGCAAGACAGTCAACTCCAATAGATTAGGAGGATGCCACTTTAGGGAAAGCATAAAAAGTGGAGAGGTAGTTATGCATGTACGGAATCTGGCCAAGCATGTTTTCCTCAACACATACTTAGCACAACAGTAACACCTATATTCGCTCAATAGACAATTAATACCATTTACAAGGTGGTTACAACTTTGATTTAAATGAGAAATATCCCACCGTCGAGAGTCTTCCCTCCATTGACCTTTGAATGGCCACCTTGTTGACCGTTATGGCGAATGACCAGTTGTCAAAGTCTTCCTCCATTTCATAGGCCTCTAATTATCTATGCATGAGAATATTAGTATGCACAAAAATTGCATATTTGTAACTATCTTAAAGTAGCATTCATTAATCCACATGTAAAATCAACATAGATAGTTCATATAGCATGTCAATGTCATTAAAGATTGTAAAAATAAGCTTATGCCCAATGTTTATGGTTTTGAGGAAATATTATAAAAAGGTCAGCATCCAATTATCAAAGTCTATGACAATTACAACAAATAGACAGTAAAATTCTATCAAAATTGAGTCATAAACTAGACTCATCACCAGGTATATCCAATTTTGACACAAAATTCTGAGTTCTAAATTCTTCTCTGACATTACATCTCTCAAGCATCCCCCCATTTTTTGAAGAATCATCATGGGAAACAATATTCTCTTTAACTTCATTACACCTTTCCTTGGTCAAGTTATTTTCATGGGAGATAATTACCTTTGTAGACTGATACAAAGCAGGAACCGATTCACTTCTAAACTCTAATTGTTCACCAATTTGGAAAATTTCACCTTCCTCTAATGTAGGATTAGTAGTTTTCCCCACATCTTCTTGATTGTGACCATTTTTTACTATTGATACACACAATTCAGCCTCAGACATAAATTGGCCATCAACTAAATCTGCAAACAGAGGATTTTCATATACTTCGAATTCATCAAAACTGAAAAGAGGGTTAGGATGAATTGACCATTTCTCTTCCTCTAAAGAGGTACCATTTGCGAGATCTCCATTTTCTTCCATATGAAAAAATGTATTCTCATCCACCATTTCTTCGAAGGAGAAAACTTCATATTTAGGAATAGGAAGGGAATTTAACACCGGGTCCTTTGAATCAGCTTCATAAAAGAAGGGATTATCTTCAAAAGGAGGAGAGGCAATCGGTGTCTTCTTTTGTGGCTCATCATCTTCATCATCACTAGATGATATGAGATCACTTTCAACCTCAAACGAGGTATATAAACTAAAGGCCTGATCACTAGAATGTTGATCTCGTTCCTCATTAGGTTGTTGCATGCTATCAAAAATTGTTAGATTAATGTTTTCAGTAGTTGGGCGAGGTAATTCCACTTCTTCATAACTTTTAATTCAGAATTCAAAGGAAAACTTCCAACTAGCTTCAGACTTCACACTTGCACCTGGTTTCCATTTTCCCACGGCTATAAAATCATCCTCAATATTTACTGCTTTTGTTTGAGTTCTCTCAATTCCTTGAGCTTTATCTCTTTTGAGGATTAATTAAATGTTAGGTTCTAGAGCATAAATAAATATGTGAAATTGGATCTTCTCACTAGGTCTCACTGGAATAGGAATTTGTTGAAGAGACCAATTGAAGCGGTAAACAAAATCCCTCATTGTTTCATTTTTGTCCTTCGTGATTTGAAAGAAAATTCACATGGTGGTTGTGACATTGACTGGGGTTTTATAGCACTAGAGGAACTTTGTTTTAAGGACATTCCATCCCATAATGTTTCCTTTTTCAAGTCCTCTATACCATTCTACCACTTTTTCAATCAAACTATCAATTAAGATTCTTACAGAAACATTCTCTTCTTGAATTCCTAAAATTCCACTTATTGTAGTCATAGCCAGGATGCATTCCTCAGGGTCTTGTTCATTTTGGCCAGAAAATTTAGGGAACCGTTTTTGGGAACCGTAAGGTAAATCATGGTATTGTTATAGGACAAGAGGGCCAACTTGATTACACCAAATATTTAAAGCCATAGATGAACAAAGTCGCCAACTCACATAGGAGTAAAGATTGGGAAGAGAATTATTGGGTTAATTTCTGAGTGGTGGATGAGCTAGAGGTGGATTTATAAGTTGAGGTAGGGGTGGGTACCTTAGATGATGAAAAAACCAATTAGGTTGATGATCAGGATGATGCGAAGGGTTGATGTAGTACATAAATATCAAACTCGGATGACATTCAACCATAGGTGCAGGTGGGTGTTGGGCCAACTCTTCCTCTTCTTTAAAAGAAAGATTCGTTCACATATAATTTGTTGCATTTCTCCTGAATCTCCAAGCGAGCAAATTTAATTATGAAATGATTTCTTCTTGTTCTACTCCCACCCAGTCTAAATCTGGTTGCAAAACAAGAAATACATTATTCTGAGGAAGCACCATCTTTCTACATAACGAGACGAAGATTGTCAAACTTTTCAATCAATTTGATTTGATCCCCAACGGAGTTTCTAAAAATATATTAGCAAACGAAATGGCTCAGGATAAATATACTCAAAATAATGACTCTTGACCTAGATTTAGCACCAGTGTAAATCCACTAATAGCTCTGAAAAGACCACAATTACATTTGTGTCTTTTCTTTGAATTTTTTCAAGGTACAAATCCCTCACCATATTTTCAATGAATTTATCTAACCTAATGAACACGAATGTGCTTTTAACCAGAAAGCAGGAAAGGAAATTGACACTAGTTCATAAATATGAAACTAACACGAAAGCATAAATCACAACCATAAATAATCAACACAAAAATTGAAAAGCCTATAATCATCCAATCAAAATAAATAATATCAAACTGTAATAAATGAACACCATACAACTTATCTCACAAAGAAGACAACTATATCATACGCGTAATACAAAGTTCATCATACAAAGCATATCATTAAATTCATAACATAAAAATCATGAACTATTATAGTCTGAAATAAATGCCTAGATCCCTCTCGATAACACCACCAGGTGTATATCTGGAGAACCCCTATCTTTCTCTCCACTTTAAAATTTATAGAAAAACCAACCCCATTGAATAGTCGCTAAAGCCATTACTAAATTAGTGACCTTGTTTCTTCACCATTTCTTGAAAATTTCTAAAATCATTTAGAATAATTAATTTGGAAAATGAATGGAAATTGGACAAGAAAAAATGATCTTGATCTTACCAATAGCTTTCGAATGATCTTTCAAACAATCAAATAATTAATGCAACATCAAGAGAATATCAAAAGATAGAATGTGTATGTTGTTTGATGGGAAAATGTAATTTAAACCAGCTCAAATCAGCCATAAATTGGGACCAAGTTGTCATCTCATCAAACCTAGGAGAAAGCACCAATGTACAACCAGTATTCTATAAATTCAACTACTATCACCTTTCTTCATTATTCAATAGCATCTAACATGGTGAGCTCTTAGAGTGATGACAATTAGGTAAATGACTTCATTGTCTTGGAGGAGATCGAGTGTAGTTTGTTGTTTAGGCATCTATTAGATCAGCGTAAGGAGGTCTTCATGATACAAAGTGAGGTGGAGGAAGAGGTGCTTCGTAGTATTCTAGGAAAATCATTCCTGATCCAAACACACATACACAATACCACCATGTTGGAGTGTTTCATATACACAGTCATCAGGACTTATGGCTAATGTGATTGGGATGTAAGAGCATTGGAACGCCTGGTAAAGCTTGAATTCCATCATCCTGTCAATGTGGCTATCACTGGGCTCAACTACTATCCTTGGGATGGATTGATAGCTGACACCATTTGTATAGCATCGGCTCTTTAGGATGAGACACTAGGGGAAGTTGTCACTTTTACTCGCGCAGGAATGATATGGGGCTCTTCATGTAGTTTGTACAGTTGCATGAGAACTTGTTGTCACCTACTCAAGTTGAACACCTCTAGACGGTGATTAAGGGCATTTGAGTCTTGATATTTTCCTTGTGTGCTTGAATAAAAATGTCTCTTTTTGTCTTTTGTCTTCAATATGAACTTTGTAGTTGAATCAGACAATTTTGTAGTGTCAATGCAATAAAAAAATGTACATATATATAAATAATATATTACTTTTATATCATTGTGTTCTTGTATGCATGGCTTCATTTGTTTTTGTTCATATATATCGCATCTTAAAATATTGGTTTTTTTTAACCTAATGCATTGGTTATCTGAATTAAACTCACTGTTATCTCGTCAATCACTAAAAAGCTTATGGGTGGTGAAACGGTAGTTCGCATAGCTTAGCAAAACACCGCTTAGGTTCTAAATAGCTTAAAGAATACAACTCACAAACATAACTTGTGGTGAAAGCTATCTAGAGACTTTTGACACATAACAACTTCTTACATGGGTTATTTGCACACACACACCCACTTTCAAAGGAATGATAAGTTTGAATAAAGTCACAAAATGCTGCTCAACCAAAGATGCAAAAAATGGGTGGTAAAATGAGATGTTCGAGGAACAAACAAAAACCCTGCCTGAGTTCGAGAAGCACAACAAAATTCCACCCAAACATGAATTTAAGTAAAATGACTAAGGAAAAATGGTAAGATAACCCAAAAAAGGGGGGGTTGTGTTTATGAGTAACAATATATAAGGTGTTTTGATTATGATGAGAACAATAGTGGAAGAAGACACACATGGGTAGTGAATGTGAAATGCAAAGAGGATTGAAGAGTGTGTAAAGATCTGAGCCTAAATGCTTTATCAATTGTGATTAGTGCAATTTTGTTGAGCTACTACTGTGTGAGGAAATACTTAATATTCTGAGCTTCAGTAGAACTGAACCTTGCACATTGAAGGTGTATTCCATCATTTCATTATTTTTCTAGTGAGCCACTATCATTGTATCTTGGTAGTGAGCCATGTTTTGTACTCAAGTTGTGAACCTTTTTAAGGATAGCAAGTCCTGGCAGTGAACCCCGTAATATTTTGTATCTAGATATAATATATTGTGAGTTAACCCTCACTGTGGTTTTTCCCATTCTAGTTTTTCCATGTAAAAATCCTCGTGTTCTTGTGTATGATTGGATTGAAATGTTTCTATGTTTAATCTTATTGATTCAGTTATAATTGTGATAATATTTAAGTGGATTTTACTATGGGTTCATGGAATACTAATTCACCCCTCCTCTCAGTATTCAAGATGTTCAAGAATTGGTATCAGATCTTGGTTCCTCAGAACAACCCTAACAACTTAAGGAAGGTCCTGTAATTTGAATATGAGAATTTTTTTCCTTTGGAGGTAGTCTCTACTGAATTTTTTAGAAGAAATGGAAGTACTGAAGGACAAGTTGATAAAATAAAATGAGCACATTGGAAAGCTAAAAAGTAAAAGTATGGAAGAATATGATTGGTTAACTAAAGGAGAAGAAATCATCACTAGCCTACTAGAACAATTGGATGAGAAGCAAAGAACTAAAGAATGTTAGGAAGTTGAAATTCAAAAGAAGATGGATGAATGTGAAAAGGTTGAATTGGAAGCAGAAATCTTGAGATCTAATTTGGAAAGGGAAAGAAGTTTTGAAGAAAAAATTAAGATAAGCTCGATGATGCTTGATAAATTGATTACCTCTCAAGAACTAGAAATGGATAAAAATGTTTTAGGGTTTGAGGAAGGTCAATGTTCTAAATAAAAGCAATACACTAGAAAGAAGATACGGTACAAAAATAGAAAAATCAAGGAGCGAAGAAGAAATGCCATAAAAATTCTTGTCAAACCATATGATGCTACAAGGTATTTATCCTTTAATGGTGTTTGTTATTCTTGCAAGAAATTTGGTCATAAGGCAAAGGAGTACATAAGAAATATGAATGATTCTCTATATAAGACCAAGAAGAATGGATATAAAGATGGTTTGTTGGATAAAAGGAAAAATGGAAAGAAGAATGTGTTGGTTTGGTTTTTTGTAACCAGGTTGGTCTTCTAATCTACCTATGGAATTTCCAATTCCAATCAAGGGCAGCTCGAAGGACCTCGAACAACTAACGATGACTTTAAAAATCCTCCTACACTTCAGGGTTTGCAAGACCCAGGAGGGTGATCCCTTAATACTTTTACAATCTTTGCACTATTATCATAAACAACATTAACAACATATAATCTCATTTAATAGCTCAACATAATAGGATAATACAGAATAAAATTGGTTGTTCATCAGTAATATCAACTATTTGGAGCATGAGATAACCACAACACTATAACACATAGGGATTTAAAATGGTTTTGAATTTATAAAATGTTTTTAAGATGCACAAAGCTGCAAGATAAATCAGTGCCTAATTCTGCATCTTGATGTTCATAAAGAATTTGACAGGTTTTGTTCACCTTGAGTGTGTCCCAATCAGCCAAATAGAGGAGCCTCTCTCAAAAATTTCTAAGGTATTCAACAAATACACTTGGTGCACAGCCAGGCGCGTAACACTCTACTGGGTGTGCCCTTCCATTGAGCCCCTTTGGCAATGTTCCATCATCTAGCATGTTGGATGCATTTTCTTACACACCAATTGCATTTGGTTGAAATTTACGTAAGGCTTTTCAACATATACATTTTCATTTGTTGAGTGCCCCCACTTATTCAACATATTCCCTTTCTCTTGTGGAGAAAATAACATTTACATTCTCCATGGCATCTCATTCTTGTTGAGGATCATGCATTTGTTATCACAATGCTAGATGAAAGAACCTTTGTACTGACAACATCACAAGTTTTGTGTTCACTTCTATCTGCACAATCCAATAGATTCTCAATTTCAAAATTGGAATCCCCATCATTTCCCAAGTGGACATTTTTCATAAAGGAAAAAGCTTGCCTTAAGATTTCTTCTGGAGGCCTTTCATCTTTTCCAATGGATGCTTTAACATTTCTATTGTATTGATCCAATTTTTGTTTCCCTTTCCATATTATCTAGCACATACAAAAATTGTGATAAGTTTTATTTATTTCAAATACTTTGCAATAGGTTTTGAGTTAAATCTCATTCAAAACCATTGCCTAGGCTGCAAAACACCATAGTGATTTAAGTAAAACACCACTTTCAAACTGTCTCGAAGACATCTTGTTGATACCCTCAACACTTTTTAAAAAACAAATTTCACCTTCACAGCAAAATGCTTGCAAGTCTCTGCACTTTAGCCACAAATATTTTTTGCATATTCCAAATAACAACATAGCCAAAGATGATTTCTCCTTGAAGAAATCACTTGAAAACTTTTCACATCCCATAGTAACTGAAATGAGCACTATCTTCAATAGATATATGAAAAAGGCTTGTGATAATGGGAAATGATAATTCACTAATGAAACAGTGCTCTGTAGTTCATGCCTCTTCATAAACAAAACATCCTCCAACTAGAGCATATTGGGTCCCCAGGTGGACCCGACCAAAAAAAAAATCATTTTCATACAACTTTCAAGTTCAATTGACTCTTGATGCAGCTTCTGAGTGCATCAAAGGTGAAAAGATGAATGGGTTTTCAATAAAAACCACTTTCTGGCCCATTTGAAAAATGTGCAAAACTGGCCAAGTTAGCTCTAGAATCGCTCCTGAAAACTAGGCAAATGACCTTGTGAAGCTATAAAAACTTGCAGGATTGTAGACATCAGACCCGAGAATGTAATGCAAAAGACACATCAGAGGAATCAATCATGAGGAAAAATTTATTAACTGGAAAATTTGTCCTCATACTTTTCTACAAATGTAGCCTTCAAAACCAGTTTAAACTCAAGAGATCATCTCATTGCTAAAATATCAAATCAACTCCTGGTGAGCTGCCATTGGACACAGTGGATCACTTTGGTACATTGAGCACATGTGCATAAGGACTTGGATCGAATCATCACTGGTCAAAATATATGAGGTGTCAAAGTTGACCACCTTGAAACACTGTCAGTAATGCAAATGCAAAACAAGAAAAATTGCATTTGGTTTTGACTTGCTAAAAATAGAAAATCAACTCACGAGGCTCTAAAAGTTGACATGAGAGCTCATTTTGGTATAGAAAATGCAGAACAACAACCATTTTGTCATGATAGTCCTCTGGTTGCAAAAGAAAAGCTCAAATGGGAAGCTACTTTGCAAAACTGAATATTTGCAAATAGTAGAAAAGTGTCAAAACCCTCCAGCTTCACTTTTCAAACCCTTGAAAAAACTCATCGTGAGAAGCTAAAAATTGGCATGCACATTCACATAGGACACATGAGTGTGTCTGCAAAGGGATTTTTCTTAAAAATCAATGAGCTTCAAATTATGACCCTCCAAAGTAGGTCATTCAGGCAAGTTCATCAAGTGTACTTCTAAAAGTGCAGAGGCAAAAAAATTTGAAATGGGCATCTTAAATTTGGGAAATTTAAGAGTGCCAACAGTGGCTCTGATTGGGGATGTATGCCCCCTGTGGGCATAGCAAGATTCCAGATCTCTGGGGAAGTAGACCAAAAGCTGAGTCATCGGGTGTCCTAAAACTGCTCCTTTATTCATTCTTCTTTTTCAACTTCATCTGGTGACCCCTGGCCACCTAATGAAAAAGGGGATTCAACATTTACCTCTTTCAAACACAATTCTGTAAAAAGAGCTGATCTCCCTCAATTTGTGCTTGCATTTTTCAAACCACAACATCATGAATAACTACCTCTTTGCAAACACAAGTACCAAGTTGCCTTTGTGCAAGTAAACACTTGCTTCATGTTTAACATTGTCATCAGTTGGCAACCAAATCAAATAGGTCTCATTATTTCCACTCTCTTCATTCTTTGCTTTTGTATCAAGTGGCAACATGGGAAAATGGGGATCAAGACTATATGAAAGCACAGTCTGATCACAACCATTTGCCCGATTGAACGTGTTGGTACCTCTCAACAGGCCATCATATACAACATCATCAACATGTTTATAATCACTATGCATTTTAAATTCAGACATACTTTTAAAATATTGATTGTCATGTGGCAACAACTGATTGTAGGATTGACATGGTCAACTGTATTACAACATTGTTGATTGCACTTCTCTTCTTCAAAGAATAAGTCCAACTGACATCCTTCATCATGTTCTTGGCTCGGAAGACTCAGCTGTTGATTCTCAATTTAGTATACTTCTTCTATAAGTTGTTCATTAACAACTTTCTCATCATCTGATGATGCATCTTTTTCATCTTCTACCTTCTCAACTATGCACTTGTTTGACGACCTCTAATCGTTCACATTCACACAGTTGTTGATTTCATCAGCATGTTTACTGAAAATTGAAGACAACAAGATTTGCATATATTCATTCCTTTGCTTCTCCAAACTATCCAGGACTGTGTAAGCGATATGCATACTCAATATTTCAAACTCTTTTAACAATGCACTAGATCCTTCTTCATAAGCTTCAAAATATATATGAATACAATATGATGTGCTAGGTCTAAAATTGTCTGGGATTAGTGACAAGACAACAACAAATCTATGACTGAAATCAACACTTGACTCTTCATCTTGTTTCTTGATTTTCTTTAACCTTATGATAAGGTCATAGGGATCTCTCGCAAACTCTTTTCTATAAGCATTCACCAATTTATTCCAACAAGGAAATGACTTCTTAGGGAACTTTAGATACCAATCCCTAGATCACACTTCAAGAGATCTAACAAAAAATCTCATCCACATATCCTGATATTCAAATGAGTGTTTCTCTATGAAGATGTAAATTTTTTTGACGTGTGCATTTCCTTCACAAACATTATATCCATCAAATCTAGGCATCTTCTTGTAGACTTGAGCTGGCATACTCTGAATTTTGTAGTCAACCCATGAAAAATCTAACTGAGCATACAATGGATCAAAGGAATTGACATAAGGTGCAAAAAATTGACAAGTAGACATAGTTTGATGGTCTCTTAACTGGGCTTGTGAAAACATCTTGTGTCTTTCATCCATCTCTTTAGGCCTTCTTTCAAGACTTAACCTAGGCTTATTAACTCTTGGGTTCTTACACTTTTGGGTATTAGATGCTTGAAGATCATTATACTTTTGACATTTCTTAACAAGCCGAATCAAGGTCTTTACAGGTATGGCTAATTTACCTTGATGATCCATGGGTATTCTTGCAAATCAGGACTCATTAATTGTGCATAAACATGACCATGAACAAATAAAGGATTACAATAATAATTGCTAGCAATGCAAATGGATGGAAATCTCTAAGATTCAAAAATGCATTCTAACCATCCAAATTATGAAATATTTGAGCACTAGACAAAACCTTTCAATGGAACTTGCAATTACATTCAACAGATCCAACAAATGGAAGTGTGCTAGCTTGAATTTAATATCGTTTCCCTTAATTAGCGCTAAATCACTCAATAGGGAACCACAATTTCTCTCTAAGATGCTCAAATATGTGAAGAATACCTAGAAACATTGCAGCTGCTACAAATTTTTCTTGAAATATTGTAGATCTAGAACTGTATTCTTTAAATCTTCAACATGTTCTTTTGATAGAGTCGCCACCTCTCTTTAAAGAGGAAATGAACTTCGAATAGTAGGAAGCTCTTTCACATGTAATTTTCTTTCTGAGTTCCTTTCACCAGCAGAGCACCACATATCATAAAATAATCAGGTTCACTACAACAATTAACTCTCCAAACTTGAAATCCTTCAAATATGTGAACTAAATTCAAAATGGCAAACAATAATATGACTCTATAACTAAGCAGTCTGCACTTGGAGATTCAAAGTTATCCCCAACAGAGTCGCCATTTTGTTGGTGACTCAGATGGGAAAATAAGATGTCACAATAATTTTCAATCTCCAATTACAAACAATAGCTAAATATTTGAATGAGGCTTTGATAAGACAAATCTGCAACCGGACTTGAGTGCATTCCCCAGCAGAGTCACCATTTTGTTGGTTTGGTTTTTTGTAACCAGGTTGGTCTTCTAATCTACCTATGGAATTTCCAATTCCAATCAAGGGTAGCAAGAAGGACTTGGACCAACTGATGAGGACTTTAAAAAGCCTCATACACTTTGGGCTCTACAAGACCCGGTAGGGTGATCCCTTAATTCTTTTACAATCTTTGCACTATTATCATAAACAACATTAACAACAACATACAATCTCATTTAATAACTCAACATAATAGGATAATACCGAATAAAATTGGTTGTTCATCAGTCATATCAACTATTTGGAGCATGAGATAACCACAACACTATAACACATAGGGATTTAAAATGGTTTTGAATTTATAAAATGTTTCTGAGATGCACTAAGCTACAAGATAAATCAGTGCCTAATTTTGGGCCATGGAGTCAAACACATAAAAAGAATTCATCGGCAAATAACATTCAACCAGTGGATTTAAATTGTTAATGCCTTGCATCAACTGCTAGTGTCTTATACCAACAATCCACTCCTGTTACCAATCAAACTCTCCTTACCAAATCCAACCTGCACACTTGAAATCACTATTATCTGCTCAAAGTATTTAACCATTTCTTTCAAATATACCCATAAACAAATAACACAATCTCATGAAATTTGAGATGAAAAACTCAAAGATACTTTGTATTATTGAATTCATATGATTAAATTGTACAAGTATGGAGACAATTTGAAGATATTCATGAATGTGCACACACTTTCATGATTTATTTGCATAAACTAGTTGTATTTGCTCATGAAATCAAAAAATTACAGCTTACAGACTCAAGAAATGACTCAAAATTTACAATTCTCTATCTACCCCAACCTCATACAAAACCACAAAACCTAGAACTTAATCTTTGAACCTCTATAATAAGAAGAGAAGAGAAGAAAATAGAAGAAGAGAAGATTCAGAAGAAGCCCTAAAGTTGATCCAGAGATGCCATCTAGAATCCTCTTCATCGTTGATCAACAAGCTGCAAAACATCTCTCCTCTCTCTGTAACTGAATTTTCCTCCTCATTTGCCTTTGTTGTCTGTTGTGAAGCAACAAAAAATTCTTCCATGTGGTGAATTCACAACTCATTTACTAGCTACGTGAAAAATGCCTTCATTTTTGTTCTTTCATTATGCATCACATTATTTTCTCCATATATTAAAGTTTCATAACTTTAATATTTTAAACTATGAGCTCCTTTTATTTCCCAGCATATAATATTTCACCATAAAGTGAACCTTATACAAAACCACAAAACCTAGAACTTAATCTTTGAACCTCTATAATAAGAAGAGAAGAGAAGAAAATAGAAGAAGAGAAGATTCAGAAGAAGCCCTAAAGTTGATCCAGAGATGCCATCTAGAATCCCCTTCACCGTTGATCAACAAGCTGCAAAGCATCTCTCCTCTCTCTGTAACTAAATTTGCCTCCTCATTTGCCTTTGTTGTCTGTTGTGAAGCAACAAAAAATTCTGCCATGTGATGAATTCACAACTCATTTACTAGCTATGTGAAAAATACCTTCATTTTTGTTCTTTCATTATGTAGCACATTATTTTCTCCATATATTAAAGTTTCATAACTTTAATATTTTAAACTATGAGCTCCTTTTATTTCCCAACATATAATATTTCATCATAAAGTGAATATTAAATTCACTTTATAAAACATTCCACCTGTGCACTATAGTCGAGAATTTCACCTTATACTCCTAGCAAAGGCACATTACATTCATAGTAAATATTTATTCACTTTACTCACTAGACAAAAAATGCACATGTACACACCCTTTTCACGTACCAATTGGATTTTGCATTTTATTGGGAAAAATTATTTACCCCGTATCCACACTCTCACATTAAAATCCCTTTAAACTTTCCTTTTAAAATTTTTACCTTTATACATTAAAGGCTCTCAAATATTTGCTTAGGACCTCATCTTAAAATGTTTTTTGTGGGCACTTTACCTTTCATCTACTTTCACTTTGCACGGGCCCACCCAACTTCAATGTTTAAAATACTTTGCAATAAAGATTATTTGCTTCCAAAAACAACATTAAATATTCTTTACAGGGTGCCCATTTGCATAATCCTCTCACACAACACTTTAAATTTTAAAATGTTTCCCTTCCAAAGCAAGATAAAAAGGATAGAACCCTTAGAAATCGAACAAAGGAGCCTTTATTCATTTCCTGGGCCCACCAACACATGGAAAAATCTCGTTATTTCACGATAGTTAAATGGTATGCATGTTTGGGCTGCGAAATGGTGGGAAACGGTTATGATGAAGTTGCATTCAACATCTATTTTCAATTGTTGATATGTTTCCTAGCATCTTTCAATGCCCTAATTTATTTTTTTCACGCCCTGCTCTGCAACACGGGCTTGCAATGGCGGCACCCCTGCTCCTCATTTACAGGTTCAATTCATGGCGGCCATCGAACCTCCTCTATTTTCCTTGCAGAAGTATCTTCTTCACTAGCGCGAGTTAGTTACCTTACTTGTACTTACAAATTTCAAAGCTTTACTACATATTCATTTTGTATTTACTCTACAGGTGAGGGTGTTCCCTTGATGCCACACATCTGCCTATAAGTTTTGATAGTTTTTCAATCAAGACTCTTTGGTGTCCTCCATACTCTAAAATTTCTAAGGCCTCTTTCAACAAATCCATTTGTCTGATGGCATCCCTTCTCATTCAGCGCACACCACTCCATCGAGCTCTTTCATTCCATTATGTGTGCATTCTACATCTTCATGTTCATAAATCATTTGAGAGGTTTTGTTCACCTTGAGTGCGTCCCAATCAGCCAAATAGAGGAGCCTATCTCAAAAATTTCTGAGGTATTCAACAAATACACTTGGTGCGCAGCTAGGCGCGTAACACTCTACTAGGTGCGCCTTTCCATTGAGCCCCTTTGGCAACGTTCCATCATCTAGCATGTTGGCTACATTTTCTTGCACACCAATTGCATTTGGTTGAAATTTACATAAGGCTTTTCAACATATACATTTTCATTTGCTGAGTGCCTCCACTTATTCAACATATTCCCTTACTCTTGTGGAGAAAATAACATTTACATTCTCCATGGCGTCTCATTCCTATTGAGGATCATGCATTTGGTATCACAATGCTAGATGAAAGAATCTTTGTACTGACAACATCATAATTTTTTTGTTCACTTCTATCTGCACAATCCAATAGATTCTCAATTTCAAAATTGGAATCCCCATCATTTCCCAAGTGGACATTTTTCATAAAGGAAAAAGCTTGCCTTAAGATTTCTTCTGGAGGCCTTTCAATTTTTCCAATGGATGCTTTAACATTTCTATTGCATTGATCCAATTTTTGTTTCCCTTTCCATATTATCTAGCACATACAAAACTTGTGATAAGTTTTATTTATTTCAAATACTTTGCAATAGGTTTTGAGTTAAATCTCATTCAAAACCATTGCCTAGGCTGCAAAACACCATGGTGATTTAAGTAAAACACCACTTTCAAACTATCTCGAAGCCATCTTGTTGACACCCTCAGCACTTTGTAAAAAAAAAAATTCACTTCCACAACAAAATGCTTGCAAGTCTCTGCACTTTAGCCATAAATATTTTGTGCATATTCCAAATAACAACATAGCCAAAGATGATTTCTCCTTGAAGAAATCACTTGAAAACTTTGCACATCCCATAGTAACTGAAATGAGCACTATCTTCAATAGATATATGAAAAAGGATTGTGATAATGAGAAATGATAATTCACTGATGAAACAGTGCTTTGTAGTTCATGCCTCTTCATAAACAAAACATCCTCCAACTAGAGCATACCAGGTCCCCAAGTGGACCCGACTAAAAAAAAAATCATTTTCATACAACATTCAAGTTCAATTGACTCTTGATCCAGCTTTTGAGTGTGTCAAAGGTGAAAAGATGAAATGGGTTTTCAATAAAAACCACTTTCTAGCCCATTTGAAAAATGTGCAAAACTGGCCAAGTTAGCTCTCCAATTGCTCCTAAAAACTAGGCAAATGACCTCGTGAAGCTATAAAAAATTGCAGGCTTGTAGACATCAGACCCGAGAATGTAATGCAAAAGACACATCAGAGGAATCGATCATGAGGAAAAAGTTATTAACTGGAAAAGTTGTCCTCTCAGACTTTTCTACAAATATAGCTGTTTAGAACCAGTTAAAACACAAGAGATCATCTCATTGCTAAAATATCAAATCAACTCCTAGTGAGCTACCACTAGACACAATAGATCACTTTGGTACATTGAGCACGTGTATAGAAGGGCTTGGATCAAATCATCACTAGTCAAAAGATATGAGGTATCAAATTTGACCACCTTGAAACACTGTTAGCAATGTAAATGCAAAACAGGAAAAATTGCATTTGGTTTTGACCTGCTAAAAATAGCAAATCAACTCATGAGGCTCTAAAAACTGACATGCGAGCTCATTTTGGTATAGAAAATTTAAAACAAAAACCATTTTGTCATGATAGTGATCTAGTTGCAAACTTCAAGCTCAAACAGGAAGCTACTTTGCACAACTGAATATTTGTAAACAGTAGAAAAGTGTCAAAATCTTCCAGCTTCACTTTTCAAAACCTTGACAAAACTCATTGTGAGAAGCTGAAAATTGACATGCACATTCACATAGGACACATGAGTGTTTTTGCAAAGGGATTTTTCTTAACAATGAATGGGATTCAAATTATGACCCTCCAAAGTAGGTCATTCAGGCAAGTTCATCAGGTGCACTTCCGAAAGTGCAGAGGAAATTTTTTTTGAAATGGGCATCTTAAATTTGGGAAATTTAAGAGTTCCAACAGAACGTTGTTTGTTGTAAGTGCATAGAACCGGAGCACCTTGGTAGTAACAGTGGAAGAAAGAAGAACATCTATTCGGTGAAAAAAATGATCTAACCTTTGATCCAGAAGAAGCAAGGAAGGAAATGGAAAGGATTTGGAGAAAAGAATCATCAGTATTATTTGTGTTGATCTCCGGTACAGATACTCCCGTCAAATTCTAAATAAAAGAAGTGGCTAAGGGGGAGTAATCATTAGAAAATCTAATAAACCCCCTCATCGATACTTGTGTCATATCATGACAAAAGTATACTTAATGCAATAACAAGATTAGGGTATTTTCTCAATAACATGTGTGAAGAATGAAGTCTACCTATTTTGAAAGGATGAAGGCGTAAACAATTTTTGAGGAAATCTACTTGCAAGTTGAAACATTTATTGTAAAATCATTCAAAATGAAAGGAATAAGTTCAGATAATTTTAAAATCCTATGTATTTTCGGAGAAGCATGCAAAGGAAGTTTAGAAGGGAACTCAGGGTTTCAGAATTTGAAGAAAATAACAGATGAATTCAAAGTGAGCTCCGAAAACAGGATATCTATACATTTCTTGTTGGAATTTTTAGAGGTATTCATGTTTGCACAATCTTTCACTTTTATTGCTATGGACAATTCAAAGATTGTGAATTGTGTGGGTAAATCTTGGTTGAAGAGATATATGAGGAATGTGTCAAAAGAGTCTATTGGTGCATTCACTTGCATCCCTTTGAAAGTGTTTCCTATAGAAGATATCTATGCATTTTTTTATGATAAGATTGAAGAAATGTCGTCAGTTCAGTTGAACGTGCTTTTGGAAAATGAATTGAAAGAGAGCCATGATGCCTACAGAGTATTAGTTGAGAAAAAGTTGGATGTTTGGAGGAAAGTCCCCTTGTTTGAATTTGGGAAGAAGTATATTCAAATAGTTTTGAGTGGAATTCATGATGAATCTTTGTGGATTGATGAGGCACATTTGGTCACCAGAGAAGTAATTAGAGATGTAATGGGTTTATGTTCCTCCAAATCAGTTCCTAAATTGAAGGCTATGAATGTATGATTTTTACTTACACCAAAACCTACTACACTTACACCTTTTTTTATGAATGTGTCACTTATATGGATGTTATTGTTGATTATGCATACACCATTCACATGGGTTCCTTTGATAAACCTACTTTGATGCATTCACCCACATACCTTCCAAGACCTACTAAATGATCAAAATATTGAATTAAATGCAAAAATAATGGACACACCTTAGGATAGCATACCACTCAATTTTGTTTCTCCTAGAATTTCTTTCTCTTGTTGGTAGTTGTTGTCATTGATTTCAACATTATGGATATTGTTGGAACTTGTTGTCATTGATGTAAAAACTAAGGATTTTATTGGTTTACATTGATATCAGCACTTGAGAAAAGAATTGTTGAAGTTCATGGTTGGACATGTCATGCCTTATCAAAGAAGAATTGTTGAGGTTCATTATTGGATGTCATGCCTTATCAAATAAGAATTGTTGAAGTTCATGATTGGATGCCATGCCTTATCAAAGAATAATTGTTGAAGTTCATGATTGGATGTCATGCCTTATCAAAGAATAATTTCTAAAATTTATGATTGGATGTCATGCCTTATCAAAGAAGAGTTATTGAAGTTTATATAATGCATTATTACTGTCAGTAGATTTGATTTCATAATGATATATTCAGATGAGGATTAGAAGCATGAATGATAGTGGAGAGATGTTGAAGGTTTATAGTATATCTTATTATCTTTCCTAAAGTTCCTGATGAAGTATGTTTTGATGAAAGGAAGTTTTGGCCTCCACAAGTTGCTTAAATGTTTATAGTTTAGGAAGTTGTATTGAAGTCTGTCCAGGAGGATACTCTCTATCCTCCACTATTGATTCTTTGGTATTTCCATTTGGTATTCAATGTAAATATTGTATGGATATTATACTTCTATATTTTAGGTCATCTTTGTTTCCAAGGATATCTTTGTGAATTGTAGAAGGTTGGCAGTGTTATTGGTTATCTAGACTGGTCCGAGAAATGCTCGCCATTTCTTTGCATTGATGTCTCTACTTCTATGGTTTGGTGAATGTGATCTCAATTTTTGTGTAGTGTCTCAATTCCAATCTCATGTGTTTAAGTGATCCATAATTTTTTCTACTAATTCTACATCATTTGGCTATGTACTTTGTGCTTCCTAAATGAAGTTTTTTGTACCTGTTTATTTTTAGTGGTTGTTGATGGCATGCCAGTATGAAAGAACTATTTGGAAGTGTTTTTGGATGTTAAAGGAACATCCCCATGTGATTCACACATTGCTAATTGGATGCTTTTGTGCCGCATTGTCTTGAGTTGGATTTTTGGGTTATTTGTGGATATCTAGCTGACAGGGCTTGTTCCTTTGCTTGTGGCATGTGCTTGGGGTGTTTTTCTAGTAATGGAAGGTGTGTTATGATAGATTTGGATCTTGACCTATCATGTTTGGGACCACATCAAGTAAATTCAATTGAAATAATTTTTTTTGGTTGACTGGTTATGCATTTAAATGTTTCATCCACACGCTTCCTTGATATCAACTTAGGTTGTTGTGCACCTATGTGTAAATGGTTTTGGATTAAATTAGAAGATTTGCTAAGATTTTTTTTCATCTCTATCTTTTGTATAGGACTGCATTATTTTTTGGTGGCCCACCAATTGAATTTATTGTTTTATCCTCTTTCTAGCTGACCTAATTAAAGTTTTAAAGTGTTGCAGTGGATATAAATGCAAGATCATTTTAGGTGCAAAAAGATGGAGAAGTGTACAAGTGAGAAGAAGTGTGTATGTGAATTGTATTGAATATCTAATAGTGATAGTGCTAAAGTGTGTGAAAGGAAAGATTAGTTATGCTATAATTCCTTAGTCAATAGAGTGTTATGTTGGCAATCATTGTAATTCTCTCTAAATCATATTGGATCCTACTTTGAGATAGTGAATCTCATCAGTTCCCTATATCTTGCCCCTAAAGTCATGTTGTCTTTAGTTCAACAAGTCCTTTGTTTCTTATCTAAGGTAGTGAGCCTTTTTGTAAGAAATTTTGGTAGTGAACCTTAAATTTTGAGTTAACTCTCATCGTGGTTTTTTCCTCATTAGGTTTTCCACGTAAATCTTGTGTTCTCCTTGTGCATGTGTGTGTTCTCTATTTCTCATTGTTGATATGGTTAGAAGTAGAATTTTTATATCTTTCATTGTTTAATAAGTATTGAAGCTGCTAAGGATTCAAACTGATATATCATTCTTTGTTACTATTCTTCTTAAAGGTTTTTGATCTTGTAAAGAAGGTTGTATTGTGTTGAAAGAGTTAAGTTCTAGAAGGGATTAAGTTTTGTGTAGACTGATTCGCCCCATTCTTAGTCTCTAGAAGATTTCACATCTCTAATTTTAATCAACTATTATTCATTCCACTTTTCTCAAATTCTCCTTCCACACTCTATGTATCTAGTTATATTTTTTACCAAGGAAAAAAAATACATCCCCCCAACTCAACACCTATTTATAGGTTTTTCCTCCAAATTTTTCATTTTCCCATTCTGATGGTACCCTCCTAACCATAATTTACATGCCTTAAACCTTGTTTCTTCTATTGATATACCATCCAAGTTCCTATGACCAATATTCCCTCTCAATGGAGCATCCATACTAATACTTTTTTCATTAGCTAGCGAATCCCTTCCAAAAAAAAAAAATTTTATTTTTTTTTTAAATGATGTTATGTAGTGTCATCTTTAAGAGGGGAAAAATATAGATGCCAAAAATGCATTCCTATATTTCCATTGTCATCACACAAGGACTATAATATTATAAATATTTTTCCAATATTAATTAAATAAATCATTTATATTAATAAATCCATCCAAGCATTTTCTATTTTTAATTAAATAAGTTTTAATTATTCAACTAACCATTCTAACACTTCTTCCAACTAATTGAATAAAATATATTTACTTATTCAATTAATTTAACTTGTTCAACCTTTTCTTCTAATGTTCCTACCTTAATAGAATAAATCATTTATTTAATTAAGTCAATCAATTCCTCAAAATTCTCCCATTTATTAAATAAACACATAAATATTTATTTAATTTCTCTTAAATCCACTAGATGTTGAATAAACAAATCAAGCTTAGTAAACTAGCTAATCATTTGTATATTCCTCCAAGAAATCTTACTAAAATAATAAAGAGCCAACCTTGCACAAGGCTCCAAAATATTGAACATGGATGTAGGTGCACAAGGCTCCAACAAGAACCTTTTCAATCTCTATATTTTAATTCTCCTCCATCCTTACCATAATCATGTGTAACAATAAAATGATGCCAATTTTTATCTTCTCATTCTCCCCTACATGATAATCAACCCTAAACCTCCATTTCACATGATATAATCTAATCCATCCCACCAACCCATCTAAAATGTAAAAATTGAATCAGCCCCAAATCATTTTCAAGGAAGAAGATCAAATGTAGCAAGGTTATGCTACAAAACTAGGCAACCGCACTCTACTTGAACAATCAATCATCACTTGGAGAAAAAAATTTAGGCTAGATAAAAGGTTTTTATCATAAGATATTTCATTCCTTTTTTCATTATTTAAGTATTATTTTTTCTATCATCCAATTTTCATGCTTGATATAAGTTAGAATTCACAATTGATACTTATTTCCTATTGTTTAACCTTGTATTTTACTATCCACAATTTCTACTCACAAATTCTAAATATTTATGATGAAATATTTATTTTTATCAAGTTTATATTAAACATGAGTATCTAAAATAAATTTTCAATGGTTTGATGTATCATGTTTTATTTATATTTAATTCATAGTTTTGGTCCATGCTTTTATTGTTTATCTATCTATTCCTAGTCTACATGAGGACAATATCGAAATAGGGATTTTCTCTCATGATTTATCTTCAAATATTTGTTCTTTAACAATTCACATGGCATATGTACAATAAACCTATTTTTCATCACAACATACCATATATTGAGGTTATAAATGACATAAAAGTGAAATATTTGAATATGAGAGATGAATTCATTTCTTAGATAGCATTACTCTTTATTAGTTATCAATACATTTTATTTTTTTATCTTTCTTTATCCTAACTTTATGTTCATATGTCCATGTTCCTAGTTAGCATGTGGATGACATAAATATGACTTTAGTAGTGCATGATGATAAAAGTGATATAAAAATTTTGTTGTGTTGTTCATCACATTTCTTCCTCATGCTTTATTTTATTTATATTTGATCATTTTTTATTATTCCATGTATGTTATAATCCCCCTTACCTATTCTTCCATTTATCTTATGTGTCCTTATATTTGGTCTTTTTTTATTACAACTTATTTGGTGTTCTCTTCAAACTTCTTTCACCTTCTATATTTGGCTGGATTCTTATCTTCCCCAATTGTAGAGTCATTTTGGATTCCATTTTCCTTGCTTGAAATATTTCCTCTTATTCTTTTTTATATCATCTTTATTCCTATGCTTTACTTACCATTGTATTTTTCTTTTATTTCCTACTTGGGTTGCTCACATGCCTTTTTCATTACTATACCATTATTTTTGGGTAATAATTAAGTGCCCCATAATTTGTACTAATTTTCCCATGTCTTTAGCATTCAACCTTGCATTGGAGGACAAAACTCCCTCACCTCTTTATACTTTGGAGCTTTAGGTCTATATTTTTCAAGTTACAGTAGTAGCATCATTTAATCCCCATACCATTTTCACTTTTCTATACATAAATGATTAACAATAATTTACCTCTCTCGTACCCCTTTTACTTTATGAGCTTCATTTTGCTACTTTGTCCAAATATAGATATTTATCTATCCATATGCTTTTATGGTCACATCCAAACATATTAATTATTTTTACCTTCATACTTATAAATTCCACATTATTTACATTATCACTTATACCATAATTCTTATCATGACATTTTAGGCTATACTATTTGATCATGCTACTTTAACTATTAAATCATATTGACATAATCATTTAAGTTGCATTGGGGAGAATTGTGCATCGATTCTTTTCCATTTTAGTCATTATTACCGTATCTTTACATATGGGATGCAACAAGCATTTCCCTATACATATTTTCATTTTATTACATCATCATTCCCATGAAGGGCCTCTTATTTGATAAAAAAATTTACACATAAATATTTCATTGGTGTTCTCACATGATCCATTTGACCTCACTTGGGAGCATTGAGTATTTCCCTTTATCACATCGAGGGTAAACCTTCATTTTTATCATATTAGGAGCATTGATCATTCCCATTTGGAAGAATCATTGTTTATCATTATATATTATCTCTTCATGGTCATATCTTCATATATGGGAGCATCAATCTTCCCTTTATTATGGTATAATTTTATTCTACTTATATGGGTGTGTTGGGCCACTAAGGGTCACACCAAAATCATTTTTCTATGTTGGGAGAAACATTATTATCCATTGATATCATCTCCAACCCATGTATTTATCATTCTTATCATTTGAGACACATATATGATAGTTACATATTGACAATCATTACTATATATGCATATATGATTACATGATAATATATGCTTACATGCTTGTAAGATTAAATTTACTTTTCATGTACCATTTTCCCTCTCCCAAAAATGTCTTGCATCCTATGGATACAACCAACTTTCAAGTAGGCATATCTTGTTTTTATTATTGTCATGTTTAGATGTACAAATATTTACAAGTTCTTATAGATATTCATCTTTTATTCTTATAGTGACTATATTGAATGTCAACATTAATGATCACATCCTCATAAGGCCAATTACTCTATATGGACCTCATGGTGCTATCCTTTGATTGTCTAAGATATACCTACATACACATTTATGAATGCTACATAATTTTAGATCCATAATCATTATAGGATTTACATGCACCTTAAAATGGAGGAAAAATGTAATGATAAAATTTGTATAATCATGTTGTTTCCCATTTAGGTTTGCACTTATTTTAAGGGAGTGCTATTTCTCGTGATTAGTTTGTAGTCATAGATGTCTTCACAATTACAATATTGTATCACCTAAATTCAAATTTAACTAACTTCCTTTCATTACCTTTTCCACCTAGAGTCAATTAAACACAAATTTGTGCAATTTGTTGCTATGTCATTGTATGTAAAGACATTCATGCATTTTTTCTAATCATATCCAACTCTTCAAAGAATGTTCACATATAATGTGTAAAAAAACATCAATTAATACACTCAAAGGAATATGGTTTTGTGTAAATATTCTAGGAGCATTTGAATGACTAAAGAATACTTTTATATATTTGTCCATTCATGTTTTATAGGGTGGACCTAGGAGAACAAGTCCTATAGCCATACAAAGTTGTTTGTAAACACCACTATTTCATTAGTTATCAAAAAGACAAATAAGCTAAAGTTGATCAAGTAAATTTAAGAACAAAATTCTGCAAAACACATAGTACAAATTCATGGGTGTGGGACAAGATTACAGTCACAAATTCCTCCTTAATCATGAAACTTGTTCCTATATAGTGTAAATAGAAGATTTTGATACCAAGATTATTACTAATCTATCATTTACTATTCTCAATCTCAAAACCTATTAGATTCAAATTTGAACTCATATTAGATTCAAATCTGCATCAATACTTATGCATTCATCAATTATAAAACTAAATGTTATTATTTCTATTAATACATTGTAAATTTCTAACACAAAATATCAATTTTCAATTTTTAATTAACTAATCTAAATTATTTTCCCTTATATATAAAATAAACTTAAAAATTTTACCTTTTTAACACGATCAAATGTTAGATAATAAAAGTTCTAAAAGCTAATTCCAGAAGAAGAATGTAAGAAAATTCATAATCACCTATAATAAAATCTGAAATGATATTATTAGGCTTTTAACATTATTTTCTCTCCAAACACAGGGAATTACAACAGATAAAAAGCATTGGGCATTTTCTGAGAAATGTGAATAAAGAAGGCACTCTGAAATTTCTACCAACGAAAGCTTTGAAAGTGCTTGTTTTATAAATTGACGAAGGCAGTCAGAAAAAATGACAGAAAGTGTGACATGATTGAAGCTTATGACATCTGTAAAGTTTCAACAAAATTTTGGAAGGTTTTCCCTCCTTTGTCAGAAAAATTTAGTGTGGACGTGACATTGATAGTGAATGCCGTGCTGACCAAGGAAAGTTATCGTGTCTTTTGTAAACTGAAATCACAGAAATGAAGGTGGGTAGGTAATCAATAGTTTTCCACCGTAACAAAGGAAAGTCTTAGCAGTTGGGAACACGAATTCAATGAAGGAAGAAGTCATTTAGTATTCTTTGTTTTATATAGAAAAATTTTGTTGTACCAAAATTAAATGAAGAAGAAATAATTCAATATTTGTTCTAAAATATGGGGAAAAAATTATCTTATCAAAATTAAAACCGTAACAAAGCAAAGTCTTAGCCGTTGGGAACACGAATTCAATGAAGGAAGAAGTCATTTAGTATTCTTTGTTTTATATAGAAAAATCTTGTTGTACCAAAATTAAATGAAGAAGAAATAATTCAATATTTGTTCTAAAATATGGGGAAAAAATTATCTTATCAAAATTAAAACCGTAACAAAGAAAAGTCTTAGCCGTTGGGAACACGAATTCAATGAAGGAAGAAGTCATTTAGTATTCTTTGTTTTATATAGAAAAATCTTGTTGTACCAAAATTAAATGAAGAAGAAATAATTCAATATTTGTTCTAAAATATGGGGAAAAAATTATCTTATCAAAATTAAAACCGTAACAAAGAAAAGTCTTAGCCGTTGGGAACACAAATTCAATGAAGGAAGAAGTCATTTAGCATTCTTTGTTTTATATAGAAAAATCTTGTTGTACCAAAATTAAATGAAGAAGAAATAATTCAATATTTGTTCTAAAATATGAGGAAAAAATTATCTTATCAAAATTAAAACCGTAACAAAGAAAAGTCTTAGCCGTTGGGAACACGAATTCAATGAAGGAAGAAGTCATTTAGTATTCTTTGTTTTATATAGAAAAATCTTGTTGTACCAAAATTAAATGAAGAAGAAATAATTCAATATTTGTTTTAAAATATGGGGAAAAAATTATCTTATCAAAATTAAAACCGTAACAAAGAAAAGTCTTAGCCGTTGGGAACACGAATTCAATGAAGGAAGAAGTCATTTAGTATTCTTTGTTTTATATAGAAAAATCTTGTTGTACCAAAATTAAATGAAGAAGAAATAATTCAATATTTGTTCTAAAATATGGGGAAAAAATTATCTTATCAAAATTAAAAGAAGGAAGAAGTCATTTAAATTCTTTATCAATACAGAACAATCTTGTCGTATCAAATTTTAATGGAAAAAAGAGAGACTCTTTTAAGAATGTATTCACACTCCAATATTTTTTTCCCAAATCAAGCATATGAACAAAATATCATTTCTTTCACAATCAAATTCATCATTCATATGAACGTAAATAATAATCAATCAAATCTTACAATATAATTATTCATTTTCAACTAACATTTTCACAACCACGATTACCAAGAGAATTATGAAAGCAAACTTAAGATCTCATAAGGTAATTTCAATCATCACGCTCAAGAAGAAAACAAGCACAAAAGGAAATTCTCGCAACTAGCACTTCTTAACAACTCAAAGGTGTAGTAATTCTTCAACCCACATAACTCAAGCAACCAAGAAGATACAAGAGAGTGGTCACTCTTAGCCTTGGGAGACTCTCAATGAAGGTCATCAATCCAATCTTGTTGAGTATGGTAAGGCCTAGAAGGCACCCTTCCTCCACAAACATAAGGCATGGGTTGATATACTCAACCCCCTTACAATGCCATACTAAAGCATACAAGGCAAGAAGTCCTAAGACTTTCCTACAAAAAATGAGCACTTTAGAACACACACATCAAGCACACCAAAACCACTTCGGAAACAACAACAACCAGAAATCGTGGTGTTGCAACATGGGGTTTGATACCAAATGTAATGTCCCAAACTAACGTGCTTAGAATAAAACCTAATCGACCTTTTTTTTGAAATAGTTCAACAACAAGGTCAATAATGCAACATGTTACACTTAAATAACAATGTGCACATTAGTGTCACATAAACACAACACAATGACAAATACAAGACAAACTCACCATTGTATAAGCAAAATGGCAACAGCAGAAGACTAACACTCATGGGATAAATTCACCATGATGAACCTATGAGAGAGAAGGGGGGGGAAACCTACACAACGATCAATTACTAATCCATGATCATGTTCTCTCACAACACATGCTAGGATAGGATGAGGGAATCATCAACCTCCAATCCACATCTTGACACACTTAAAAACTTTGAAAACAATGGAAAACCTTCACAAGAGGTTGCCTAACCATGGGGCACAAACTCTCCACTAATTGGAATGAAGATAGGTCACTTCCATACAACCACACACTTCTCAAGACGCCTTATCACAACATGACATTGCACAAGCAGAAGAATACTACTACACACACCCCTTGACCTATGAGGAGTGTTGATAACATAAAAATGCTAATAATGAAGGCTTTCAACCTTTTGAAGTCCTCGCAAGATTGGGTGAACAATATCCCTAGCCTTAGGTTTTACAATCGGAAAACTTCAAAAGAAGGCACATAAAATGATGTAAAAAATACCATATCTCCTCAATAGAAAAACATAAGGATATTCTTAGAATATCACTAAACTCCTAAGACCATGAGGAACAACTTTCGTTAAAAGGGTTTCCATATATGAGTCCCTAAAATACATTCTACTAAAAAAAGGAACAAAACTTGCACACTCAAGGACATTAGCACCCATCTCCAATGTCTTGCAAGGGTGCCCATGTCCTTTAAGGGCACTTAGTCCCATTTAGGAACTTGTGTCCTTTTCATAGTTCCTAGGAAATAGTGTCCCTATAGAGGTGCTAGTGCCCTAGGAAATGAGCTTCCTCAGACTAGGGATGGACCTCTAAGACCCCTTAAAAAGTAAGGAGACACCTAATTGTGTATACAACACTATGATAATTCAAACATATCAAAACACAACTTGGGGTCAAAAGGAGTTTGACTTCCCTTGCACCCAAGATGTGCGTACATTAGTATCCAATTTTGAACTACCTCTATGTAATGTTTTCAGCTATTAGAGCATCCACTACCTTCTTGTAGTAGATAATATCCCCAAGGGATCACAACTACCTACCATACACTTTCCTCCACCCATAAACCAAAGGATCATATATTTCTAGCATCATACACACTCCCATAGCTACAGTATCTTCAATTTTGTTATGATCCTCACCTACTAGTAAATAAACTAAAAATGTCTCTATATAGGTGCATAGAGCCCATGAAAACACTATATCCATCTCAACCATATGTGAAACCATATCCACAAAGACAATCATAAAATATCATATAGTCTATTTAGCTAGTAATATTCCACTAAAACCCTCCATAAGAACAAAGGTACCCAATGTACTCTCCCTTTGCATGCCTCTATATTTATTTCCATCCCCTAGATGGATAGTTTCACTCTCATTTTCAGCCACTGTAGTGCTCCTTGCATGTCACTTGTGCACCAATACACCAAATCCCCATGAATTAGGATCTTTAGAATATTCAATGCATCCTCCAAAGTCACTATCATCTCCCCTATTGGGAAATGGAATTTTGAGGTCTCTAAGTGTCAACGCCCTGCTAATGTTAGTAATTCTCTATTTTCCCTAAACTTGAGAATTGATTCCAAATCTTGTAATCCCACTACCTCCATCGATCACTAGTCATCCTCCTCAAAACTATGCATTATCCTCACCACAATAGACCATATATCTTGCACTACCACCATTGGAAATCTCTACACATACACACACATCTTATTAAGTATATTTCCAAAACTTAATATATTGTTCCCCCTCCCATATAACCAAAGTTCCTCTTGTTAAATTATTTCCCTCTAATTTCTAATGTTGTTTAATAATTTTCACTCTCATTCTCCATCCTATTTAACTAATTACTCATCTTTTTTAACCTATTTCTCCCATTCATATCCTATTTCATCATTTCCCCTCACATCTTACATCCTATTTAATCATTTTCCCACCTATTTCCCTTCCCATTTAGTCATTTTCTCACTCATTTCTCTTTAGTTTAATAATTTTTCATCATCTTCTCAATCCCATTTAACCATTTTCCCTCTTGTTTAATCATTTTTCATCATATGGAGTCATTTTTTCACCCATTCTCTCTTTTTTTTAATCATTTTCCCATCCATTTATGTATTCATCTACATGTTTTTCATCTTGTTTGCATATTCATCTACTTGTTTTTCATCTCACTTTCCTATCCCACTCACCCATTTTCCTATCTATGTTTTTTATTTTCAAATCCAATTTTTAATCCACCTTAGTCATTATCCCCATTAATTTAGCTATCTTCTCATTTTAATAACCCCTTTTTAACCCAAACCGTAATTCTAACCTACCCATCGTGTAAACCCCTTCTTTATCTAACTTTTCTTCCCCATTCCTAACCATGCACCTGTGCTACTAGTTAGTGTTCTTGCACTATTCCTCTTTGGTTATACACCAACAATTATGTTCACACCAGCCCACATCTTCTTACACTATATCATTTTTTTCTTACACCAGAACCTACTACACTTACACCTTTTTGTATGAATGTGTCAATCGTATGGATGCTATTGTTGATTATTCATACACCATTCACATGGGTTCCTTTTCTAAACCTACTTTGGTGCATTCACCCAAATACCTTCCTAGACCTACTAAATTCTCATAATATTGAATTAAACACAAAAATAATGGACTCAGCTTACGATAGCATACCACACACCTTTGTTTCTCCCAAACTTCCTTTCTCTTGTTGGAAAATGTTTTCATTGATTTCAACACTATGGATATTGTTGGGAGTTATTTTCATTGATGTCAACACCAATTTTTTTGGTTTTCATTGATATTAGAACTTGGGAAAAGAATTCTCGAAGTTCATATGTAGTTGGATTTTATGCCTTATAAAAAAAGATTTGTTGAAGTTCACAATTGGATACCATGCCTTAACAAAGAAGAATTGTTGAAGTTCATTATTGGATTTCATGCCTTATCAAAGAAGAATTGCTGAAATTTATGATTGAATGACATGCCTTATCAAAGAAGAGTTGCTAAAGTTCATATAATGCATTATTACTATCAATAGAGTTGATTTCATAATGATATATTCAGTGAATATTAGAAGCATGAGTGATAGTGGAGAGATGTTTTTGAAGGTTTATAGTATGTATTATGCTCTCTCCTAGTGTTCTTGATGAAGTATGTGTTGATGAAAGGAAGTTTTGGCCCCCACAAGTTGCTTAAATATTTCTACTTTAGGAAGTTGCATTAAAGTATGTCTAGGAGAATGCTCTGCATTCCTCCATTGTTGACACTTTGGTATTGCAGTTTGGTATTCAATGTCAATGTTTTGTGGATGTTGCACTCCTATCAAGTTTGAGGTCACCTATGTTGTTGAGGAGATCTTTTTGAATTGCAAAAGGTTCGTAGTGTTGTTGGTTGTCTAGAATGGTCTAGGAAATGCCATGCATTTCTCCACATTGATTTCTCTACTCCCATAGCTTGGTGAATGTGCTCTCAATGTATACATGTAGAGTCTCAATTCCAATATCATATGTTTAAGTGATCCATAAGTTGTTATACTAATGCTACATCATCTAGCTATATATTTTGTGCTTCCTAAATGAAGTTTTTTGTACCTGTTTGATTTGTGATGGCTATTGATGGCATGACAATATGAAAGACCTATTTGGAAGTTTTTTTTTTATGTTAAAGGAACATCCCCATGATGTGATTCATGCATTGCTAATTGGCCACTTTGGTGCCACATTCTAGCTTGAGTTGGTTTTCTAGGTTATTTGTGGATATCTAGTTGTCAGAGCTTGTTCCTTTGATTGTGTCATGTTCTTGGGAGGATTGCGCTAATAATGGAAGGTGTGTTATGATAGATTTGTTTCCTGGCCTATTCTATTTGTGACTGAATCAAGTAAATTCAATTGAAATATTGTTTTTGGCTGATTGGTTATGTGCTTCGATGTTTAATCCACACATTTCCTTGATACCAACTTAGGTTGATGTGCATTTGCATTTAAATGGTTTTGGATCACATTGGAAGATGTGCTAAGATTTTTTTTGGTCCTCTCTATCTTTTGGATAGGACTACATTACGTTTTGGTGGCCAACCACTTGAATTTATTATTTTATCCTCTTTCTAGCTGACCTAATTAAATTTTTGAAGTGTTGTGGTGGATATACATGCAAGATCATTTTAGGTGCAATGAGATGGAGAAGTGTACAAAAGAGAAGAAGTATGTATATGAATTGTATTGAATATCTAGTAGTGATAGTGCTAAATTGTGTGAAAGGAAAGATCAATTGTGCTATAATGCCTCAATCAATAGAGTGTTGTGTTGGAAATCATTGTAATTCTCTCTAAATCATATTGTATCTTGATCTAAGATAGTGAATCTCATTAGGTTGCTATATCTTGTTCCTAAAGTCATGTTATCTTTAGTTCAACAAGTCCTTTGTTTCTTATTCTAACGTGGTGAGACTTATATTGTGAGTTAGCTCTCAATGTGGTTTTTCACTCATTATTTTTTCCACGTAAATTTGGTGTTTTCCTTGTGCATGTGTGTGTTCTCTATTGCTCTTTGATGATCTAGTTAGAAGTAAATTGTCTATATCTTTCAATGTTTAAGAAGTACTGAAGCTGATAAGGATTCAAAATGCTATATCATTCTTTGTTACTATTCTATTTAAAGGTTTTTGATTTTGTAAAGAAGGTAGTCTTATGATAAAATAGTTAAATTTTGGAAGGGATTAACTTTTGTGTAGATTGATTTCACCCCCCCACCCCGGCCCAGTCTTTGGAAGTGTTCAAAATCTCTAATGTTAAGAAACTATTATTCATTTCACTTTTCCTCAACTTCTCCTTCCACACTCTATATATCTAGTTATTCTTTTTATCAAGGAAAAACATTACATCACCCAAATCAACACCTATTTATTGGTTTTTCCTCCAACTTCTTTCATTTCCTCATTCTGATGTTACCCTCCTAACCAAAATTTTCACCCCTTAAACCTTTTTTCTTCTCTTGATATACCATCCAAGTCCATGTAACCCAATATTCCCTCTCAATGGGGCATCCATACCAATACTTTTCTCATTGGCTAGCAAATCCCTTCCAAAAAACATTGTTTTTATTTTTCTTTAAAATGATGTTATACAATGTCATCTTTAAGAGGGAAAAAATATAGATGTCTAAAATGCATTCCTAGATTTTCATCATCATCACACAAGGACTAAATTATAAATCTTCTACCAATATTAATTAAATAAATCATTTCCATTAAATAAATCCATAAGCATTTTTCTAATGTTAATTAAATAATTTTTAACTATTCAACTAACCATTCTAACACTTCTTCCAACTAATTGAATAAAATATATTTACTTATTCAATTAAGTTAACTCGTTAAACCTTTTATTCTAATATTCCTACCTTAATTGAATAAATCACATTTATTTAATTAAGTCAATCAATTCCTCAAAATTCTCCCATTTATTAAATAAATATAGAAATATTTATCTAATTCCTTTTAAATCTCCTTCATCATTAGTTGAATAAACACATCAAGTTTAGTAAACTAACTAATCATTTGCATATTCCTCTAAGAAATCTTACTAAAATAATAAAGAATCAACCTTGCACAAGAAACCAAAATATTGAACATGGATGTAGGTGCACAAGGCTCCAACAAGAACCTTTTCAATCTTTATATTTTAATTCTCCTACATCCTTACCCTAATCACGTGTAACAATAAAATGATGCGCCACTTTTTATCCTCATTCTCCCCTACATGATAATCAACACTAATCCTCCATTTCACAAGATATAGTCTAATCCATCCCACCAACCCATCTAAAATATATAAATTAAATAATCCCCATGTCATTTTCAAGGAAGAAGATCAAATGCAACAAGGTTATTGATGCAAGAGCATCCAATGGTGTAAGGGCAATCTTGCATCACCCAAAAATAGTTAAATTTCAAGTTTATCAGTTTTTAGATTTTTTACATTTTTTGGATACCCTTTTCGTCATAATGAAATTCCCAATTTATGGTTTTTATTTTCTATTCCTGGGCTGAAAGATATTGCAGTTTTAGTTTCTCATATTTGCACCTAAAAATCTTCCGAGTTAGATTTGAGGCACTTAGAGTTCCCAGAATGGCCCTAAAACTTTCCAAAATTGGTGTAGAAAATTTTGAGCGCATTATTGACTTCGAGACCTTTCCAACGGTTCAAACGGTTCATGAATCGGAGTCCCGGATCAAAAGTTATGGCCTCAGGAAGTTGGCACACTTTCTAGAAGATACAATAGCAAATGTTCTTTTAAAATTTGAACTTCAAGTTGTAATTTTCTGCACCAAACCACCTAAACTCAAATTTGAATGTTGTTTTGGCTCCAAGCTAAAGAGGATCTCTATTTATAGGTGGGTTTCTAATTTTTGGGTAGCTTTTTGGGGACAAGCTCGCATATTGCGAAAGGGTTATTCTGTAGCTTTCTGTAACTTGCATGTGTTGTAGAACTTGGGGATTTGAGATCCTCTGCATGTAAGAAGCTCCATTTTCTGAATAATAAAATTATTCTCTTATTTGTGGGTTATTTTCTGTGTCTCGGGTTGCGCCCTCATCAAGTGGTATCGAGCGGGTTTTCTTGAGCGTGTGGAATCTCGCCGATTGTGAGGCAATTCACACCAGGACCATGGTTGTGGGTCGAGGTCAAGAAAGATGCCTCCAAGAGTGATGCCTGGTAGGCGTGGTGGTGCTAGAGATGGTCGAGGTGGCAGAAATGTTGGTGGAAGAGATGCACTGGCAGCCCTTTAGAGACAGATTGATGCGTTACAAGAGCAGTTGAGAAGAGGGTTGAACCCGAGGGAGGAAAGTGAGGATGAAGGAGAGGAAGAAGGTTCAAATGTAGAAGAGGAAGAAGAAGAAATCGATCAAGATCAAATGCGGCTAATAAAGGCCATTTTGAAGATCAGGAAAAGACCCAAAGCAGAAGTCTGCAGTTATTCCGGAAGTCTGAACCCAGAAGAGTTGATAGATTGGATCAACGAGCTACAAGAATATTTTGAGTATGAGGAAATAGAGGACCCAGATCAGGTTAAGTTTGCGAAAATGAAGCAGAAGGGCCATGCCAGTATTTAGTGGAAAGAGGTCCAGTTGGAAAGAAATCGAAGAGGAAAAGGCAAGATCACTAGATGAGATCGCATGGTAGATAAATTGAAGAAGCAGTTCATACCAGTGGACTACAAGTTAGATCTATTGAAGAAATTGCAAGGGTTGAAGCAAGGAAGCAGATCTGTAAAAGAATATACTGAAGATTTTCACAAGATAATCATTAGAATAGGTCACATAGAGGCCAATAAGGAGAAGGTAGCCCGATATCTTAATGGGTTATGATTGAGCATTCAGGAGGAGTTAAGCCTAGTTAGAATGACCACCATTGAGGATGTGTATCAGTTTGCTCTAAAGGTGGAAGAGAAGTTGAACAAAAGATTTGATGGCAAGCGAAAAGGACAAGGAGGTCAAAGCAGAAGGGGTAGTGGAAGACCTTTAGGAAGCCAAAATGATGATGAAAAAAAAAGTGAAGATGTGGGTACCAGTCGAAGCCAAAGGAATGACATTGGATGATGATATTTTGATTTTCAGTAAGACATTGGATGAGCATTTGATGCATATTTGGAGAGCCTTTGAGAAGTTAAGAGAAGAGAAACTATTGATTAATCTGAAGAAGTGTAGGTTTGTGAAGAGGGAGTTAGTGTACTTGGGGTTTGTTGTCTCAGTAGAAGGTCTCAAGATGGACCCAAAGAAGGTGAAGGCTATTTTGGAATGGCCTACCCCAAGAACTGCTATCGAGGTGAGATCTTTCCATGGTTTGGCTAGTTTTTATAGAAACTTCATTAGAAACTTCAGTAGTATTTGTGGACCCCTAACTGAAACAATAAGAGGGGATAGAAAAGAATTCAAGTGGAGCACTGGAGCGACAAAAAGTTTTGAACTGTTGAAGCAAAAGGTGATAGAGCAACCTATTCTAACCCTCCCAGATTTCAACAAGGTATTTTAGGTGGATTGTGATGCCAGTGGTTGTGCCATTTGAGCAGTGTTGAGCCGAGAAGGTAAGCCCATTGCCTATTTCAATGAAAAGTGAAATGATGCCAAAAGAAAGTATTTTGTATATGATCAGGAATTTTATGCAATAGTTCAAGCATTAAAGAAATGGAGACATTATTTGTTGTTGAAGGAATTTGTTCTATATACTGATTATTAGGCCTTGCAGTACGTAAATAGCCAGGGAAAATTAAATCAGAGGCATATGAAATGGGTAGAGTTTTTACAGAGTTATACCTTTGTTTTGAAACATAGGAGTGGGAAGTCAAATAGGGTTGCAAACGCCTTCAGTAGGAGGCATACATTGATGACAAAGATACAGATTGAAGTGGATGGGTTCAATAAACTCAAAACACTGTATGCAGCAGATCCTGATTTTGCAGAGGCTTGGAAAGCTTGCAAGGAACCTGTTATAGTGGACAGGACAAGGTGGCTGGATTTCATAATCCAGGATGGCATGTTATTTAAGGGAAGTCAATTATGTATCCTGAGGAGTTCCATGAGGGAGAACCTGATAAAGAAGAAGCATAGTGGAGGAATGGTAGGACATTTTGGTCGGGATAAGACCATTGCCATTATCAGTGAGAATTATTATTGGCCTCAATTTTCATAGGATGTAAAGAATTTTGTACAAAGCTGCAGGGTATGTCAGATGGCTAAAGGAGTGAGCCAGAATACAGGCTTATATCAGCCCTTACCTATACTAGAGAGGCCATGGGAGGATATAAGTATGGACTTTGTTCTTAGTTTTCCAAGGACACAACGAGGGAATGATTCAGTCTTTGTGGTGGTTGATAGGTTTTTGAAGATGGCACATTTCATTCCATGTTAGAAGACCCATGATGTAGTCCACATTGCTGACTTGTTCTTCAAAGAGGTGGTGAGGCTACATGGTGCTGCCAAAGAGTATTGTTTTAGATCGTGACACCAAATTTGTGGGAGTACTTTTGGAGGACCTTGTGGAAGAAGCTAAAGACAGAGTTGAAGTTCAGTTCTGAACACCATCCACAAATAGATGGGCAGACAGAGGTTGTTAATAGGAGTTTGGGTAACCTACTGAGATGTTTGGTAGGAGATAAACCCAAGGGATGGGACTTGATCTTACCCTAGGCAGAATTTTCTTACAACAATTCTGTAAATAGAAGCACTAGTAGATCACCATTCCAAATTGTGTATGGAGGTAGCCCTAGAACAACTCCAAAATTGAGGAATATGGACCAAGAGAAGAAAATAAGTGCTGAAGCCGAAGATTTTGTAGAGCACATCAAGAATATCCATGAGAAGGTACGAGAACACATTAATAAGATGAATATGCAATATAAGGCTAAGGAAGATCAAAAAAGGAAGAATAAGGAGTTTCAAACTGGCGATGAAGTAATGGTCCAGTTGAGGAAAGAAAGGTTTCCTGTGGGAACCTATAACAAATTGAAAATGAAGAAATTTGGTCCCTGTAAGATTTTGAAGAAGCATGATTCAGGGAATGCATATGAGGTAGAGTTGTCTTGATGGAATCAACATTTCCCATGTGTTCAACATTTCAGATTTGACAGAGTATCATGAAGGTGGAACGGAGGAAGCACCAACAATAGGGCAGTATGACATTCCAGCACCTACTTTAGAAAGGGAGGAGATTGAAGCAATCTTGGATAGTCGTGTGGGAAGGAGTACCAGAAATAGGAAAGTATGAAGAATATCTGGTGAAATGGAGAGGAAGGCCTATGGAAGATTCATCCTGGCTATCTAAGGTAGTAGTTGACCGGTTGGGTTTTCCTCAACCATCTGAGATGTGATGGGGTCACTTCTCAAATTACCCTGGGTATTTGATGCAGGAGCATCAGTGGTGTAAAGGCAATCTTGCATCACCCAAAAATAGTTAAATTTAAAGTTTCTCAATTTTTATATGTTTTTACATTTTTGGATACCCTTTTTGTCATAATGAAATTCCCAATTTACGGTTTTATTTTCTATTCACTGGGTTGAAAGATATTGCAGTTTTAGTTTCCTAGATTTGCACCTAAAAATCTTTGAGTTAGATTTAGAGGCACTTAGATTTCCCGAGAATGGCCCAAAAACTTTTCAAAATTGTCGTAGCAGATTTCGAGCACGTTATTGACTTCGAGACCTTTCCAACAGTTCAAGCGGTTAGGTAGATCGAGTCCCAGAATCAAAGTTATGGTCAGTGGTTCTGCACTTCATTGAACTCAAATTTGGGTGTACAATTTATCAACATCATTGGTTATTTTGTAGCTTTTTGTAACTTGCATGTGTTGTACAACTTGGGGATTTGATATCCTCTACATGTAAGAAGCTCCATTTTCTGAATAATAAAATTATTCTTTTGTTTGTGGGTTATTTTCTGTGTCTCGGGCTGTGCCTTCATCAGTTATGTTATAGAACTAGGCAACCACACTCTACTTGAACAATCAATCATTGCTTGGAGAAAAAATTGAAGCTAGATAAAGGATTTTATTATAAGATATTTCATTCCTTTTATCATTATTTAAGTATTATTTTTTCTATAATCCAAGTTGCACACTTTATATAAGTTAGAATTCACAATTTTTACTTATTTCCTATTGTTTAACCTTGTATTTTACTATCCATAATTTCAAGTCACAAATTATGAATATTTATGATGAAAATTTATTTTTATCAAGTTTATATTATACATGAGTATCTAAAATACATTTTTAATGGTTTGATGTGTCATGTTTTCTTTATATTTAATTCATAATTTTGGCCCCATGCTTTTATTGTTTATCAATATATTCCTAGTCCACATGAGAAAAATATAGAAATATGGATTTTCTCCCATGTTTTATCTTCAAATCCTTGTTCTCCCACTATCCACATGGCTTATATGTACAATAATCCTAGTTTTCATCACAACATACCATATATCGAGGTTATAAATGAAATAATAGTGAAACATCCGAATATGAGAGATGAATTCATTTCTTAGATAACATTACTCTTTATTAGTTATCAATACATTTTATTTTTTAGCTTTCTTTATCCTAACTTTATGTTCATATGTCCATGTTTCTAGTTAGCATGTGGATGACACAAATATGCCTTTAGTAGTGCATGATGATACAAGTGATTTAAAAAAAATGTTGTGTTGTTCATCACATTTCTTTCTCATGCTTTATTTTATTTCTATTTAATATTTTTTTATTATTCCATTTATGTTGTAATCCCCCTTACCTATTCTTCCATTTACCTTATGTGTCCTTATATTTTCTCTTTTTGTTACAACTTATTTGGTGTTCTCTTTAAACTTCTTTCACCTTCTATATTTGCTTGTATTCTTATCTTCCCCAATTGTGGAGTCATCTTACATTCCATTTTCCTTGCTTGACATATTTCCTCTTATTCTTTTTTATATCATCTTTATTCCTATGCTTTACTTACCATTGCATTATTCTTTTATTTCATACTTGGGTTGTTTGCATGCTTTTTTTCATTGCTATATCATTATTTTTGGGTAATAATTAAGCCCCCCATCATGTGTACTAATTTTACCATGTCTTTAGCATACAAACTTACATTGGAGGACAACATTCCCTCACCTCTTTATACTTTGGAGCTTTATGTCTATATTTTTCAAGTTACATTAGTAGCATCATTCGATCCCCCATACCATTTGCACTTTTCTCTACATAAAGGATTAATATTAATTTACCTTTCTCATACCCCTTTTACTTTATGAGGTTCATTTTCCTACTTTGTCCAAATATAGATATTTAGCTATCCATGTGCTTTTATTGTCACATACAAACATTTTAATTAGTTTTACCTTCATACTTATCAATTCCACATTATTTACATTATCACTTATATCGTAATTCTTATCATGAAATTTTAGGTTATCTTATTTGATCATGCTACTTTAACTATCAAATCATATTGTCATAATCATTTAAGTTTCATTGGGGAGAATTGTGCATCGATCCTTTTCCATTTTAGTCATTATTACTATATCTTTACATATGGGATGCAACAAACATTTCCCTATTCATATTTGTACTTTATTACATCATCATTCCCATGAAGGGCCTCTTATTTGATAATTTTTTTTACACATACATATTATATTGGTGTTCTTACATGACCCACTTGATCTCACTTGGGAGCATTGAGTATTTCCCTTTATCACATTGAGGGTACTAAACCTTCATTATTAACATATTAGGAGCATCGATCATTCCCATTTGGGAGCATTGTGCTTCCCTCTTTATTACACTTGTGGTAAAATAAAGCCTTCCCATTTGGAAGAATCATGGTTTATCATTATATATTATATCTTCAGTCATATAGATTCATATATGGGAGGATCAAGCTTCCCCTTTATTATGGTATAATTTTATTACAGTTATATGGGTGTGTTGGGCCACTAAGGGTCACACCAAAATCATTTTTCTAAGTTGGGAGAAACATTATTATCCATTGATATCATCTCCAACCCATATATTTATCATTATTGTCTTTTGAGACACATATATGATAGTTACATATTGAAAATTAGTACTATATATGCATATATGATTACATAATAATATATGCTTACATGCTTGTAAGATTAAATTTACTTTTCATGTACCATTTTCCCTCCCAATAATGTCTTGCATCCTATGGATACAACCAACTTTCAAGTAGGCATATCTTGTTATTATTCTCATGTTTAGAAGTACAAATAGTTACAAGTTCTTACATATATTCATCTTTTATTCTTGTAGTGACTATACAGAATGTCAACATTAATGATCACATCCTCATAAGGACAATTACTTTACATGGACCCCATAGTGATATCCTTTGATTGTTTAAGATATACCTACATACACATTAATGAATGCTACATAATTTTAGATCCATAATCATTCTAGGATTTACTTGCACCTTAAAATGGAGGACAAATGTAATGGTAAAATTTGTATAATCATGTTGTTTCCCATTTAGGTTTGCATTTATTTTAAGGGAGTGTTGTTTCTCATGATTAGTTTGTAGTCATAGATATCTTCACAATTACAATCTTGTATCACCTAAATTCAAATTTAACTAACTTCACTTCATTACCTTTTCCACCTAGGGCCAATTAAGCATAAATTTGTGCAATTTGTTGCTATGCCATTGTATGCAAATATATTCATGCATTCTTTCTAATCGTATCCAACTCTTCAAGCAATATTCACATATAATGTGTAAAAAAGCTTCAATTAATGCACTAAAAGGAATATGGTTTTTTGTAAATATTATTAGAGCATTTGAATGACTAAAGATTACTTTTATATATTTATTCATTCATGTTTCCTTGTGTGGGCCTAGGAGAACAAGTCCTCTTGTTACACACTAGTAGCCATACAAAGTTATTTGTAAACACCACAATTCCATTAGTTATCAAAAAGACAAATAAGCTAAAGTTGATCAAGTAAATTAAAGAACAAAATTCTGCAAAACACATAGTACAAATTCATGGGTGTGGGACAAGATTACAGTCACAAATTCCTCCTTAATCATGAAACTTGTTCCTATATAGTGTAAATAGAAGATTTTGATTCCAAAATTATTACTAATCTATCATTTAGGGGAGAGGGACCCATAATGGAACAGGGTTCAGTAGTAGGGATAGAAGTAGTCCTCAGTGGGCCCCATAGTGGAGCACTTTAATATCCAATTGCAAATAACTTTTTATCCATAAAGTACGCAAAGTGACAAATCATGTGATGCCACATCAGTGCACCAATAAAACATGACTTAGTACACCACTATTGGTCTAACTTTTCTTTTGGGCCTTTTTCGATACCTCAACAAAAAGCATGTTGATGTGGCATCATATTTGATGATCTGGCCCTAAAACAAAATATAAAAGCACATGATTTACCAAATAAACTATTGTACAAAATTGTGAGTGATTTGAAATTTCCACATAGAATTTTGAGAAACGTGAAGTTAGGGTGCTCTGCGATAGGCCCCTCTCCCCTACTGTTCTCAATCTCAAAACCTATTAGATTCGAATTTGAACTCATATTATATTCAAATCTACATGAATACTTATCAATTATAAAACTAAATACTATTATTTCTATTTATACATTGTAAATTTCTAACACAAAATATCAAATTTCAAATTTTAATTAACTAATCTAAATTATTTTTTATTACATATACATTTTATTAAATTATCTTATAATAAACTTTAAATTTTCAATTCTTTAACACGGTCAAATGCTAGATAATAAAAGCTCTAAAAACTAATACGAGAAGAAGAATGCAAGAAAATTCATAATCACCTATAATAAAATCTGAAATGATATTATTAGGCTTTAACATGATTTCCTCTCCGAAACAGAGAATTGTGAAGAAAGAAGGCACGCTGAATTTTCTACCAACAAAAGCTTTGAAAGTGCTTGTTTTATCCGTCAATAGATACTGAGGCAGTCAGAAAAAATGACAGAAAGTTGTGACATGATTGAGGCTTATGTCATCTGTCAAGTGTCAACAAAATTTTGGCAGGTTTTCCCTCCTTTGTCAAAAAAATTTAGTGTGGACGTGACATTGATAGTGAATGCCGTGCTGACCAAGGAAAGTTATCATGTCTTTTGTGAAATGAATATCACAGAAAAGTCTTAGCCATTTAGTATTTTCTGTCGTATATACTAATCATGTTGAGTATACTCTCAACGGAGGTCAGCACTCCAATCCTATTTAGTATGGTAAGGCCTAGGAGGCACCCTTCCTCCACAAACATAAGGCATGGGTTGATATACTCAACCCCCTTACAATGCCATACTAAGGCATACAAAGCAAGAAGTCCTAAGATCACCTTTAAAAAAAACAAACACTTCGGACCACACATTGAGTACATTAAAACCAAAAACAACGATAACAATTAGAGATCGTAGTGTTGCAAAATGGGATTTGATACCAAATGTAATCCCCCAAACCAACATGCTCAGAATAAAACCTAATGGACCTTTTTTTAAACAATTCAACAACAAGGTTGATAATGCAACATGTTACACTTAAATAACAATGTGCACATTAGTGTCACATGAACACAACACAATGATAAGACAACAAAACAACCTCACCACTGCATAAGAAAAATGGCAACTACGGAAGACTAACGCTCATAGGATAAATTCACCACAATGAACCTATGAGAGAGAGAGGGGACAAAACCTACATGACGATCAGTTACTAATCCATGATCATGTTCTCTCACAACACACACCAGGATAGGATGAGGGAGTCATCAACCTCCAATCCTCATCCTAACACACTTAACAACTTTGAAAAGAAAGGAAAACCTTCACAAGAGGTTGCCTAACCATGGGGCACAAACTCTCCACTAACTGGAATGAAGATAGGTCACTTCCATACAACCACACACTTCTCAAGATGTCTTCTCACAACATGACATTGCACAAAGTGGATGAATACTACTACACACATCCCTTGACCTATGAGGAGTGTTGAGAACATAAAAAAAGGCTAATAATGAAGGCTTTCAGCCTTCTGAAGTCCTCACAAGATTGGGTGAACAATCTCCTTAGCCTTAGTTTTGACAATCAAACAACTACAAAAGAAGGCACATAAAATGATGCAAAATATACCATAGCTCCTCAATACTAACACATAAGGACATTTTTAGAATATCACTAGACTCTTAGGACCATGAGGAACAAATTTTGTTAACAAGGTTTCCATTTATGAGTCCTTGAAATACCTTCTACTGAAAAAAGTAACAAAACTTGCACACTCAAGGACATTAGCACCCATCTCCAATGTTCTGCAAGGGTGCCCATGTCCTTCAGGGCACTTGAGTTCCCTTTAGGAACCTGTGTCCTTTTCATATTTCCTAGGAACAAGTGTCCCTATAGGGGTGCTAGTGTCCTAGGCAATGGGCTTCCTCGGACTAGGGACGGACCTCTAGGACCCCTCAAATAGTAAGGAGACACCTAATTGTGTCTGCAACACTATGATAACTCATAAATCTCAAAACACAACTTGGGGTCAAAAGGAGAGTTTGATTTCCTCGATCATGCGACACCATAGAAAAATGAAGGAGAAGATGGGGAGGACTGAAATCACCTCCCCAACACCCCTAACTCCTACCCTAAAAAAGAAACCCCTAAAAAATGACAACATTCATATGATTTTGCAAGACCTCGCAATAAGCCACCCCAAGTTTCCTAAATGATACCAAACTTAAGGTATGAAATCCTAGGAGTAGAACAACAACATGACGGGTTCACAACACTATCCAAAACTACTCCAAGACCCTTACATTCTTTTTAAACCCAATCACATTTTAATCACAAATTGAAAGATTCCTCTAGTCTCATTGTGTTGCCTCTCCACCAATACTTTCAATATTCTTATGTACCGTAATCTATGACATTTGTATGATGTAACACAACACACTAGTCCATATAGCCCTAATACATATCATCAAACTATGTTGTCAAATATAGCACGTGCATGATCACCTTTCCTAAGTAATTGGTGGAAAATAATTTCTCCTACATCTAGTTAGAAACCATGTCAAATCATGCCAAAATCAATACTAACCTATTCTTCCATGCATGCACTACTATATGCACAAATATGCTAAAATAATGAAATGCATATGTCTCACTCCAAATAAATATGTTGAAACATGCACACGCCTCATGGTGAATGTACATGATTCACAATGAAATTCGTATGTTGATTCCCAAACACATGCACTAATCTTGGAAATTCCATAGAATTTTCATATGCATCCATTTGCCTATGAAAATGTTACTTTCGATGCATACACAAAACTTGTTTGTATACATTATGTAATCCCATTCATGCATTGCATGCTTCCAAACCCATGCTAAAACATGAGTTTCGTAGTTTGGCATGTGCATTTTCCTAATTTTCTACCCCAATGATGCCCCTAAAAGTATCCTAAGCCTTAAGATTTCATACATATAGATGCTCCCACTTGCAAAAATTGCCTATACTACTTCAATTGCTTTGCTTGATGATGATCTAAAAGTACATTCTCCATCTGCCCTCGACTATATACTCTTCTCTACTCTACATGCTCTAAGGTTTGAGGGACCCTCTAGCCCTATTTATTCACCACCAATACCTAATTTTTTCCCTCTAATAAAAACTAAACACCTTCTTTCACCCAATTTCTTTATTTATCAATATTGTGTGATCCAAAACATTGATGCAAACAAATCTCATGCAGTTGAATCCAAAAATGACACACACTATTCAATATGGATTGTGGAATTATGATGTCTTTAAATAAAATCTTTTTATTTAATTCCCCTTTTTCCCCTCACATGATTAGTAAAAGAAGCTAACTATTTAATCTCCTTAATCATTAGCCCAAGACAAAGAATGTTTTTTCTAGTTAAATCTTTCCCAAGTTCCCATAATTCACATGTGTCCAAAAAAGGACTTTGCATGTACATTAATCCATGTTTCTCATTTAAACAAAAAAATTTCTCATGTAATCTCATCCATCTATTTTATTAGGAAGATCTTCACCCTTCACATATATAGAAAAAGAAATTTTGGTATTCCAAAAATGTCCCTTTGATCCTTTATAATAAGATCTCCACTTTCCAATCTCTTTGAATCATGTAGATCATTTTTTGCACCAATTTCAAGTTGTCACTTGGAGATCTATCATGGCTCCAAACCTATTAAACAATCTTAACCCTTGATATTTGAAGAAAACACACACACACACACACACACACACACACACTTATACTAAGAGGGGGGGGGGTGAATTAGTATAAGACGAATGTTTTCAATTTATAACTTTGGAATCATAAAGAAATAATCAAGGTATCTACACATGCAATATCTAACAATAGAGAACATAAGATGCACACATGATTTTATGTGGAAACCCTCATAGGGTAAAACCACAAAAAATATATTTATTTTATAGGAAATTTGTACTTCATAGGCACCAACTCATTGGTGACATCAATCCTTGCTAGTACAATTTGTACGCACCAACCTACTAGAGGCACCAACCCCCTACAACTGAGCACCAACTTAGCAAGAGACACCAATCTATTCTAAATTTGAAGGCACCAACCTCTCCAATAGCTGCTACAAATATGCACTTATGACTACTCCAAAATGATGTGATGAATGTACCAAAGTTTGCATCTACTCCAAATAATGGAGTGAATTGCCTCATATAGATCACTTCTATGCTAGCACGATTCACCTCAAGGAATGTCTTCATAGATTCTCTCTATTATGATATGATTTTCCCTACAAGGTATCTTCACCAATAAGGTATTGTGTTGGTCCAATTCACCTCATAGAATGCCTTATAAATTTGCTCCAAAATTATGAACAAGTCTTCTCTAAACTTTCCTTCAATATAAGTCTTCAATGCTCTTCATTTTTCTGCTCTAGGTCTGCTCTTAATTGGACTGATTTCTCATTGTGTTTCTTGCTAATCCTTCACATATATTTTTTCTCTACATCTTCTCTTCATCTTCTCAGGTTAGGTTTGCTCTAAATCAAAAAATATTTGCATTAAATTGCTTAATCAAAAACCTCCAAACCACTTCTATTTATATGCATTCATGTGCATTTTCACAAACTAGGTTGGCCTCATCAAAGCATATTTAATTTACTTTAATTCTTCAAAGGTTGACCTCATTTAAAAAGGCGCCAACATAGAGAGGGGTCAATCCCTAAAACATAACATCAATAGGTAGGCCAACATATCATATATAGTATTATTTCTTCTAGGGCCAGCCTCCATTCAAGGTGATTTAGCGAATTGCTTGCAACACTTTCTCACTGAAATTTGTCTTCTCTAATCACTTGTCCAAATTGTTTTGTGACATCTTTGGAAGCCTTGTGTGCATCTTTATTACTTTCAATTGAAGATACGATTAGTGGCCTTTGAACGCTACAATTTCCTTTCACATCAATGACAATATTTCCAACAATATTAAAAATAAATTCTATCCATTAATCAATCATCCCTCAAATCTATAAATTAAACCTCTTGTAATCTATTTTGGTATACTTCATAAATGCAAGGTTATGCTACTAGTGTGATAATCCACATACTACAATCTCTTGTCAAAAAATTTGAGCACATCCACACACTTAATGTGCATCAAGAGGCCTTTGAGAGACTTGTTTCGAGTCTTTCATCTTGGGTGCTCTTTCCTTTTAAGCTCAATCAAAGGTGACAATTGAGAATGAGCTAAAGTTTTTTTTTTTTTTTAAAGTTTCCTATTTGTGTTCCATGTTTACTTGATCAAAGTAGGGAACATACCCTCAAGGCTTGTTATCATAATATCCATTAATAAATTAACACTATAAAGTGGTCCTAAACAAAAAAAATAGGAGACATAACTAAGAACTTAAAGTTATAGAATTTCATTTTGTTAAACTTGATTTACTTTCATTATTAAAAAGAATAATTGCACTACTAAAAGAGTGCATATAATATGGCTTTGTATCAATTGAGTCATAATGTATGCTTGCACTATAATGTGATTAGTTTGTTTTTAAAAAATATTTTAGTAAAAAAATAGTGCATCATGTGGCTATGGAGAATATCATCAAAATAATTGACCATTATACATTGTCAACATCAAGAAATATAACAGTCGGAATTTTGAATACCTAGACAAGAAACTAAAATAACTAGAGTAGTTAAAAATCCCATTAATAAAATAAGTCCAATAAAAAATCCATCAATTCCTAGTTTCAAATGAAAGTGAATAAGATTTATCCAATTAAAATAGAAGAATTCATTAATATTTTCAATGAAGAACTTCTACCATTTTCTTCAAACATATTTTTTTTCAAATAGCAAATTATTATCGTTTTAAGTAGAGCATTCAAACTTACCTCATAAAATCACGAGCAACGAACCAATTTTCCCAGTCTTTGTTGACTTGCTTTCCTTCGTGTGGGAAACGCAACGTTGATTGACTGTTAGTTGACTCCACCCTCTTTAGCTGTTAACCATTATGGAACACTCTATTTTCCTTCGTTGCCAATACGATATGACCATTTCCACTCACCTACTCTTTTTAAAATCAACGTTTTTCCAAATTTTGTTGACTAGCGTGTTATAAATACTCTCACTCCCTCTTCTTATAATTCATTCCTTCGCTTCGTCTCCTCTTCTGTTCTGTTCTGCTCTGGGTATTCTTCCTACTCCATCCTTCGTTTCTTTCTTTCTTTATTCATTTATTACGCTCAATACTTATTTAACTACTGTCTAATTCTTTTCAATCAAACATTATTGCAGGTGAGATAAAATGGAAAGATTCTCTGTTATGCTGTGCTTGTTTATTGTGATGACATGCTGCTCTGTGAGTGCCACCTGTTATCCTTCATGCTTTCCAGATGAGAGAGATGTCCTCCTTGCTTTCAAGAATGAGTATCATGACTACATGGATTCATATATAGCCAAGTACTATGATGAATCGTGGAGAGGGTTTAATTGCTGCGAGTGGGCTGATGTTCAATGCAGCCACTCCTCCTCCCACGTCATCGGACTCATCTTCTTCACTAAGCATAAGTGGAGTTCAGACAATGAATATGTTTACAAAACACTCGTTCCAGTTTTGTTCCAGTTGAGGCACCTAGAGTATTTGGACTTAAGCTGGAATTACTTCAGTGGCCTTCTACCTAAAGGCACTAATATTTAATTTTAAAGATTATGTTCAAGTAAATAATAAATATATTGGGTGTTTGATTTTTATTTAAATATTATTTTTTATAGATTAAAAAATTAATAGTAATTTTATATTTCATTTGTATTTAAAATAAAAAATAATTATTTTATTTTTTAGTGATAAGTTATTTCTAATATATTAATGTTAAATTGTTTAATATTTTCAGAAATTTCTGGCCTCCAAAAATTGGGACATCTAGCTCTCAGTGGCAATTATTTTGAAGGTGAAATTCCAATGGATGTTGGCTCTCTACATGCCTTGACTTCTCTTGACCTTTCCTACAATGAATTGAGTGGTAGCATACCTTTGTCTATTAGTCAACTTTCATCTTTGAGTGATCTTGATTTGTCCAATAATAAACTCAATGGTAGCATACATTTTCCTATTGGTCAACTTTCATCTTTGACTTCTCTTGATCTCTCCAACAATGAACTAAGTGGTAGCATACCTTTGTCTATTGGTCAACTTTCATCTTTGACTTCTCTTGATCTCTCCAACAATGAACTAAGTGGTAGCATACCTTTGTCTATTGGTCAACTTTCATCTTTGACTAATCTTTATCTCTCCAACAATGAACTGAGTGGTAGCATACCTTTGTCTATTGGTCAACTTTCATCTTTGACTAATCTTTATCTCTCCAACAATGAACTAAGTGGTAGCATACCTTTGTCTATTGGTCAACTTTCATCTTTGACTTATCTTGATCTCTGCAACAATGAACTGAGTGGTAGCATACCATTGTCTATTGGTCACCTTTCATCTTTGACTTTGCTTTGTCTCTCATCCAATAACCTACAAGACCATTTTTCTCTTGACGCTTTCAAAATTAGTAGTAACCTTGATTATCTTTCCCTGTCTTATAATAAGTTGACTATTCAAATTGACCCAAAATGGATACCTCCATTTTCCTTATCTATATTGAGCTTGGCTTCTTGTAATATTGAAGGTATCTTGCCTCCATTCCTCTCAACACAATATGAATTACAATATTTGGATCTCTCCCAAAATAGTCTCTTTGGAAATATTCCATCTTGGCTAGGAGATTTATCCTATCTATATTACTTGAATCTATCATACAATAACTTGCAAGGCCAACTTCCATTCACCTTGAACATGAGCTCTTTTCAGAGCTTAGATTTACATCAAAATATGTTGAATGGTTTCCTTCCAATTCCTTCAAAAGTTTCACCAAATGTGCACCTATTGGATTTGTCACAAAATGGATTTGTTGGTGTTATCCCAGTACAAATTGGCGAGCTTCTACCTAGCATTGAATTCTTGTCATTTTCAGCAAATTATCTAAGTGGTGGCATTCCATCTTCCATTGGTCTTCTACAAAAATTGGAGTTGTTGGATCTCTCAAACAATGGATTATGTGGTAAAATACCATCAAGCCTAACTAATTTATCTTCTTTGAGAAGATTGAATTTGGGAAAGAATAATTTGACAGGATACATTTTACCTCAGATTGGAATGCTAAGCTCTCTCATGACATTTCAACTCAATGGAAATATGTTGAAGGGAAACTTGCCATCAAGCCTTCAAAATTGTTCTAGCTTGCATATTTTAGATGTGGGTGAAAATTTATTAGTGGGCAATATACCCCTTTGGCTAGCACACTTCTCTGAGTTGATGATACTTGTTTTGAGGTCAAATGATCTTCATGGTCACATTCCAAATCAACTAAGCAATCTTTCCAGCCTCCATGTGTTAGATATTTCAAATAATAAGTTGACTGGAGCCATCCCACCAAAATTGGCAAATTTGAAAGCTATAATGGATGCACAAGTAAAAATATCAAACAATACTCATCATTATTCAGGCTATTACTATAGAGAAGAGATCCAAGTGAGCAACAAAGGATCTGAGCAAGTGTATGTGAGTTCTATTTTGTTACTTATCACTTGTATTGATCTATCCAGGAATCAACTATCAAATGAAATTCCTTCAACAATTGGAAGCCTTAAAGGTCTACACACATTGAACTTATCAAGAAATAGTCTTACTGGAAAAATTCCAATTAGTTTTGGGATGTTAGAGCAATTATAATCATTGGACCTTTCAAACAACAATTTGAAAGGTGAGATTCCAAGTGAGTTGCTAAAACTCTCATTTATGAGTGCTTTCATTGTATCTAACAACATGTTTTGTGGAAGAATCCCAATAGGGGGTCAATTTGCAACATTCACTGATCCTACATGTTTCTCTGGGAACCTTGGTCTTTGTGGATTTCCACTTGATAAAAAACATGTAAATGTGGAACAATCGATATCAAACCTACTCAAGAAGAAGAGGATGGGGAAGGAGGAGAAATCCCATGGCATTGGTATGTTGAGTGGATGACAAGTTTTGTTGTTGGATTTTGGGGAGTGTTTGAATATTGATTGTCAAAAGGCATTGGAGAAGAAGATACATTCAAGTCTTGGATGAAGTTGTCATTATTATTCTAGATAGATTAAGAGGTATCAAGAAGGTCAATACAATTTGACAAATGTAATTTCTATGGGGAAAGGTGTATTTTCTTAGTTCACACCTCCACCAAGCATGAAAATATATGTAATTAATTAGCAACAAATTTTATTAGTGCACAAAGGTTCACCAATGGAAATATCCAAGTCTTTTATGCCATATTTTTTGGAATGTGTATTCAATTGTAATACTGAGTAACTTTACTATCACTAAATTAAAATATAAGTACAAAAATGCTTAGTTATAATTATTTTAAAATTTTATATATGATGGAACCATGTTGACGACTTGTGTCTCCTCTAATTAAACAAAGAGAAATATATGTTAAAACTTAATAAATATTAATGCAAATCTATTTATATTTATAAAAAAATAACTAAAATCATCTTCATTTACTTACATAAAAAAAAAAATCCTAAACATTGGAGTGGTATCAACAATAATAAGAAATGCAGTGCATCGTAGTTCCTGCCCAGTGTTGACAGGGTGGTTTTGAGCAACTGAAGATTGTTATAGATTGACAGTTGTTGTATTGCCTTGCTGCCTGTCTCCCTGAGCTCATTTATCTAGGAAGATGTAGGTAAATGGTCATAAGAATTAGAATCCATTAAACATACAGTCTGCATTTATCCTGGGACTTACATCTAAAACTTGTAGACTGCTTCTTCAAAACAGAAGGAAAACTTAACATTTACCTTAGCCTTTCTTTCAGGCACAATCTTGTTCATTTTGGTTCTTGCCACCCTGCCATCTTTGCCACATGGTGATAACCAAATATAATAAAATCAAGAGAACCTACAGGAACTCAAACTTAATTCTCCCTGCTCACCAGTAAATGCATCCACAGAAGCTCAATATCAGAATTCTTTAGAGCTACATTCTAATGCTTTCCTATAAAGGAGATTAATGGCACATTCTCCTCAAACATTACCAACCTTACAATAAATATTGCTAAAAAAGTATATTGTTTCATCAGTCCTCACAAAACAGACATGTTTGGAAAATATAAACAGAAGCCCCAAAAGCATAAACAAAACTTGAAGAGTTTATTATGACCAATTTGAACAAAGTTATTTGAGCTCTGTAGCCAACCCTAATAGCATCTGCTAAAGAGAAGGTAAGGGAGGAGTCTCTTCCAAACTATTTTGATATATTAATCTCTATCCTGGTGCAGATATAAAATATATTCTGATTAGCAGGGGCACCAAAAGAATAGACGAATCATAAAGGGTCATTTTATCTCATTTGCGAGTAAACCAACATTGAACAAAGATACCATAACTCTATCTACATCCTTAGAAGAATTTTCTGAGGAAGTAGTAGTCTCTCATAAATATTTTGAAATGTTAAGCTCTATCCTAGTTCAGATATTAAAAATAATAGCACAATAACAGTTTAAACAGAGTTACAAAAATAATTGTTTGAAAGCCTGATATGAGAAGAATATGTGAAGATCTTTGCTACAAACTGGTGGAGGACTCATCAGGAACCCTGGAACAAATAAAGATTGACAGCTGCTCAGAACTCAATTGGAGGCATCAATTCAATTGGGTTAGATTACATATCAGCAGAATACTCTACTCCCCTATATCAGCAGAATACTCTACTCCCCTATATGTAGTTCCAGCAAGATAATCCTCTTTGAAAACATGAAATCAAAGTAGCACTCTTTGATAAAAGCCAACAAACTATATCCAGATGACAAGAATCCAAAGCAGTGGTAATTTATGCTAAAACAACTAAGTGCTCACAGAGAGTATCAAAAGGGAAATGAAGTATACCCCTATGTTTTCCCCCATTATGGGGTGAGATGCTGAAATAAACTAAGCCACTAGTTCCACACCAGTGATGGAAAAACAACCCACAAATGGAGAAAACAAAAAAGCTCTGGCAGTGAGAAAATTTCTCAGGAGCCATAGATCTAAGATCATAAAGAAAGATTCCAAAACTCAAAATTGTGATCACTGTCCTATCCATGTTTGGACAACTTCAAGCAGAATGTTATTGAGACAATTTATGAGAAAATGAAAGCAATGGATGGATTTATTTCCAATATTCATGAACTATACATTTTAATATACTCTATTTTTCGTTTGCAAATAATTTATCCTCAAACACAGTTAACCCAACAAAAAATCCAAAATGATAATTCATTATCTAATTTACAATAGACTTAATGACTAATCTACATGAGATTGAATCATATAGATGACAAGTGCTCAGATCAAACCCAAACTTGTTACATAATTGACCATATAAATATATTTTAGAAATCCTGGCCAATATGAGAAAACTGAATTGTCAGGTAGATTGAATATGCAAAAAAAATTGACAGTGTTTAATAGGACAGACTGAATTAAAGATCCCAGAGTTTCCTGTTATTCCCAACAGATATTTTTAGGTGACAACTCCCAACTAATTATTCTCCGTAGAAAAACAGTTAGAAATCCAAATCATAAGCCTGGTAACGAATAGACATAACAGTCTAGTAGGCCGTGGTCTAAGGGAAAGAATGTATGACTGCAATGATGATGACAGGATGCAAACCCTTATGGGATTGCTTCAGGTGTTTAATGCAAGCTAGCCTGTGTTTGTAAGGGTTCAACACATAAGCCGTCATATATGGAGGGTAGTGCCTGTCAACTCCTAATTAAAAAACATAACTACAACTATCACGAATTCAAATGGGCACACAAATATGTCATGGTGGTTACAAAAGTTAAACCTCAGGTGTACATTGCTCTGTGTTAAAGCGGTGGCATTATGCTCTACACATTTAGAGGAGACTGGGTGCAAGCACCGGGTGAATTTGGTTGATTACAAAACTGGAAGACGTGGTTTCTAAATTTGTGTATTGACTGTTACAATATACAGAGTAAAAACAAATAAAAAGGGCATTCATATTTACGCATCTCTGAGAAAAATAAGTACATATAGACGCAAAATCAGAAAGATACTCAATAGACCCTTAAAAATGTTTCACAGTTTTATCAGTCTCCTACGGCCTACCAATGGTTTTTTAGTGTGCATGTGGTACCAAAGTCTATAGCAAATGAAAAATGCTGACCCCAAAAAAAGGAGAGAAGTGATCTTAATAAAACAACTTGTACAATAAAAGCCAGAACTCAAAAATTTGTAAAGGAAGCAATTTGCATGAAATCAAAATCAGTAGGGGAAAGGATTTGTTGATTTCATGTTCAATTTTTTTAACAATATTGAACAAATAATTGGACTTTAAAGTTGTTAGTGTTGATGATAACTACAATAATTGAATAATATGTATTCTTGAGATCTAAAAAACAACAAATCATGTGAAGCCACATCAGTGCACCACCAGGAAAACATGATTTAGTACACAAGTATCAGTCTCAATTTTTTTTTGGACCATTTTGGACACCTGGACAAAAAGCATGTTGATGTGGCATCATATTTGATGATGTGGCCCTGAAACCTTAGTTATAAGCAGGGGTGTTGCAAAACAAGCTGCTGTAAAAAATAGGAATTTTTTTAAATTTCCGAAGCACGAAATTAGGGTGCTCAACTACCTGGTCCTCTCCCTTAGATGTAGAACAAAATTGAAATCCATGCAAAATGAGGATGTATCAGGAAGGCACGTAAACTTTCCTGCAAAATGTCACCTCCTAGCTTATTCCACGTGTGGCATCTATGCAGAACGTGGAATCATAGACAAGGCACACGGTTTCTTCTGTAACCCTAGGCTGCCAGTTCTCTTTAACGTGTGGAAGTGAAAAGATGCCAAAACCTCTAGGTTGTTCGATACCATACTTAAATATTACTGCCTTCTCTAGCCTTCTGACAATCTGCAGGAGCCTCTGTGTGTAAGGCTCGATTTCCACGCCTTTTGTTGCCTTGTAACCTATGGAGAGCCTCTGACAATCTGCAAACCCATCTCAAACCCGAATCACAAAGCGCCAAAAAATTCTTTACTCCATATTTTCCAAGGAAAAAATGGAGGTTAACTATAAAAAAACCAAATCAAAGACAATTTTTGAAACAATTTTGCATCCTCATTGACTGTTCCAGCAAGGATTGAAGCGTCCGCTATAGTTCCATGACGGAAACTAATAATACACCAGTTAAGATGTCTGTCACATGCACACTAAATATGTAGTTTTCGTTTTATTTGTCTTCAAAATGATTTTGTTGACTATGTAGTGCAACCAATTCCTCTTCCAAATGCCAAGAAATTACCATCTTGAAGAGTATATGTTAGATTTTTTCAACTTTTCTGGTGAGATGGGCCAACGGAAACAAAAATAGTATGGAAATGAAAAGACTTTTGTGTAGATTTCATTTAATTTGTCTTTTAAATGGTATGATTTTAGTGTGTTCAAAATTAAATATTGATTGTTTTATTTATGAGTTCTTTCTTAAAGAAAGTTATTATCTATCTATTAGATGCAATTGTTTCTGATGTTAGACAATAAATATTGAGAATAATATAATAATGATTAAATTTGTTAAAAAATGCAATTGTCTATTTTTTATGTAATTATAATTAATTAATTAATATTTGTTTCAATTGGATGTTATCATAAATATTTATGGGTTGATAAAAAATTTCAAATTATACAATACTCTATTAGTATTAAATTGGATTGCCAACTATCATATGTGGAAGGTGAATTGCTAGATTATATATATACTCATTATTAATTTTAAATATCAACAATTATAAGTGAAATTCATATTGTTCCCTACTATTTTGACATATTGAGTTCATTTTGTGATGTTCATAGTTTACATGTGACCTTGAGCAAATTTAAGATAATGGTTTTCAACACAACTAAGAAAGAATCACATGTACAACTAATTTCAAATATGAAATAAATTTGGTTAAAGTAGTTTCCTATTATACTTAAATTGTTTTTTCTTTCATGGGACCTCCCTTCAATATGCTCCCTATTGTAGAAAAAAGATTATGAAAGAGTCATGTTGCACTTTATATACTTGAGAGACAAGTTTAACCAATACTGATTTTCAAAATGATATTTAATAAATTTGCGCATTTTTCATATTTAGTGTCACCAACCATCTTGTATGGTTGTGTGATTTAGGGACTAGAATTTGTAGTATTAGTTTCTTGGCTTGGTAAAGTTTTTATCTCCATGCTACCCAAAAAGTTGGAAGCAAAGTGGTGATGTTTCAATTATTTCTAATGTAGTGGTGTTTCTTGACAAATTAAAATGCATGATAGATATGAAAAAGGGAATTACTAAATATCCATTCAAATATCTTTTATCATCTGTGAGGCTATGTGAACAAGGAATCAATAACACTTGGTATGCCCAATGCCTCATAACAAAGAAGAGAGTCAAATGATAAAAGAGGGTAAGAATTGATGTGATATGATTCTATTATGTAATTTATAACCTTTATGGGTCTATCTATAAATCATCTATCAATTGACATTACTTCAAAAATCGTAGACCTTAAATGTCTATGTGCACTTTGTACTTATTGAGGAATAGTATTACAAGAAACATTACAATCACTTTTGACATACTAGAGCAATTAGAGTCATTAGATTTTTCTAATAATAAACTACATGGAAATATGATCAAGAATACTTTTATATGTTAACTATACAACAGTTTGTCGTATCAACATTTTAGATTGCACTATATAATCCATCATCTATTTTATTCATCTTAATCATGGATCATAGAGTGTGATCCAAAACAGTGATGCAATAAGCTCTCACATAATTGATAATTCACTTCTAAAAGAATTCTTGATTACTAATATGGACTATGGAAATATTATGTCTCATACATAGAAAGATTTTAAATGAAATAATAAAAAATTCTACTATGAGTACCCTTATTATAAATAACAATTTAATTTTTGGAATAATTCCAATAAGCGGCCAATTTGTAACGTCCCTCTTATTTCATTGGAAACCCTGACCATTATGTAAATGTGGTGAGAAGTCAAATTTTGTCATGATTCATGTTCTAGAAGAAGAGATTGGGGAAGAAGGAGAAATTCAATGGCATTGTTATGGAGAGTGGATGAAATGTTTTACACAAGGTTTTAATTAGTGTTTACAACCTTGATAGTAAGAAGAAAATTAGACAAGAAGACACAATCATGTTTTAGATGAAATGTTTATTATCTTGTTAGATTGAAATGTCGGGGATACCTATGATATTATTTTATAATTAATATATGATACTCATAGAAGCGTTTCCAAATATTTTTGGTAGAAATAGTTGAATTTATGTCATTATAGTGAAAATTTCACTACACATTATTTTAAATAAAATTTCAATTTGATTAAATATCATGCATCACATAACATGGTTTAAGTGGAATAATTTATAATGGCATCTTTTTTTTTAAAAATACTTCTCCCCCACCCAAATTAGAGGTGTTAGAAAGTAATCCAATGAAAGCCCCATTTTAGTTGGCTTCTCATTACATCTCCTCCATTAGATCTATGGTAAATCAATGATTGTAGATCACCCTTACTCTTTGGGAAATCTACAAAAATGAGGATCTATACCTTTTATGAGGGAAACACGAATATTGGTTTTACTCTCACATTCTATCAATATATTTTTATCCCCCTTTCAGAGGTTGAGTGTATCACTTAGGCATATGATATTCATTTTGAGGTCCTATGTTTCCTCACCCTAACCTACAAGAAGAACCTTATTGGTCATGATTATCATGATATGATTGATTCTAATATCTAGGAATTTGATTCGTGTACTAGATTCCCCACAAACTCTTCTCATTCTTTTGTATATGAGATGATCTTATAGTTCTACAATATTTGTGAGTTGTGTCCCTATATGTTTTAGTTTTCTTTTCAAATTTCTTGCTTTCTATTTAAGAACATAATCTCCTTTATTTTTACAAATATCTCTAAAAATTACCTCCTATCCATTTCATTTTGAAGGCTATTTCTAGCATAGATTACATAACAATAGCCTTCTTTGAAGGCTCATGGGTTGTGAAGCTAGTCCTAACTTTTGATTATTGTGATTCATGTCATCCAACAATAGTTTATGATGCATGTATATTGAAACTTCCTTCTTGCTTAATGTTATCATGAATTAATTATTTGTACTTCATTTTGAAGGAACCCACAAAAATATATTTTAATTTTTCTAGGATTTTGGGAGAAAATATTGAAAATATACTTTTAAAAGTGAATGATTCACCCTTATTTTTCATACATATGGTTTTTGGTGAAGAAATTAACCATTGGAGAAAATTCATTCACATAGAGACCTTTCCCTTTCTTTTCTATTTTTTATGTAGATCTACATGCTTTAATAATGATTAGTTTTCATATATACTTCATAATAATATCTATATTTTGAACATATTTCAATGTTCAAGTATGTGGGGGATAGTGATATCTATAACATACCTTTGAACTCTATTTCAAAGTTGACCCACTAACCCCTAGGTTTACACATGTATTCATAGTTAGCAGTTCATAGAAATGATAGCAAATAAAAAAGGAGGTAATGGTGATTTTGTGTTCTAGCACACAATATGTCCTAGCCCTCAAGGACTTTAGACGTCAAGGGGGTGACAAATGGAATGGGGGTGTATCTTGAAATGGATCTTGAAAAGATGAAACTATTAAGGTGGTTCTAGTTTCAACCATTAGGGATGAATAAAAATAACCATGGCCAAGGATATTGCAAGATATTAAAAGGGATTGTTGAAGAAATTTAGATGGCATATGAGACCAAAATTGATGAAGAAGGTTCTTGAAATAGATTGAGGAAAGAGGGGCAATATATTATATAAGGATTGAGAAGAACAGGGAAGCTTCATTAGAGCATGCCAGGAGGGTTGCTATTAGAAATTAAATGAAAAAAAAAGATGAATCAATATATAGGATGGCACTTACTAACATTGATAAATTAGAGCAACAAATAACTTTAATTACAAAAGAAAAGGGAAATCTACTATGGCTGGTAGAAAAAATGAATAACTATGATAAATCAATTGAATTGAATAGATGGGGGCTTAGCATTTGAGTACTCAACTAGGGCCTAGAAGCTATCGTTCTTAGCCATTTAATTTCTAACTCAAGAACTAAATTCTACTCTAAATCTATCAAATTTAAAGGTCGCCATTAATAAATGGTTTGAGGGTTTAATGATCCAATTTCTAAATTAAAACCTTTAAGATTTTATCATGGAGTATTTGGATGATGTGGTGAGTACGAATATGGGTCTACAAAAGGAGACAATATTGAAAACCCTAAAATTTTAATAATTAAACTAAAGGAAATAAAGATTTAAAATAAATTCCCAATAATATGAAACTCACCATTGATATGATAGAAGCATTTGAAAAAGGATATTATAACTCAATCCTCTTTAATAAAAATTTACCAACTAATTACGAGTTATTAAAAGATGAATCTATTAGAATATTGTCATTTATGTCAAAGGGAATGAATGAGAATGTTGCCATTTATGTCAAAATAGTATTAGCATTGACATCAAAGAATGCAACATGTAAATTGCTTAAGTCCAAATAAATAATTGGAAATAATGTTGTCATTGATGTCAAAGAATAATTTTCATTGATGTCAAATAGATGCCCAAGGAAAACATTATTCCAAGAAGGAAATTGCAAAAATCCAAAGGCCATTAATCAATTATCAAATGATGGTGGACTTAAGTTACTATAACACTGATTATTTACTTTTGGCATTCATATTATTGATTAAAATTGTTATATCCAAAGGTGGCCGACCCTCTTTGTATATGCAAGACCAATCTATAAAAATGCTAGCCAATCACTATAATTATATATTAATGTTGAAGATGGTGCCAAGTCAAAGTTGTATTATTATAGTGGTCGACTCATTCAAGACAACAATGAAATGTGATTATTTCACTCTATTAATCATGGATGACTTTATAATTATTTACTAAGTCAAAAGAATATATAAACTTGTTAATTGCCCGAGTAAACATGATAAGAAGTGAGAAATTTATCCATGACGATATGGAGTGATTTAATTAGTACATGGATTAATTTATAAGGGAGTGATTGATCAATATTGTTAAGGCAAATGATTAAGTGTAAGATGCAACACTTGGTATTATAAGGTAGCGGTTATAATTAAAAGGTAATAATTATAATCAAAAGACAACAATCATACCAAAGGAGTTATTATGTTTTAAGAAGTGTGGTGATGAAAGGGTGCTTCTATTGAAAGCAATGCATCCTTTGTGAAGTATTCCCTCTCTTCATCGAGAAGGCAACAAATATAAATAGTGATTATAGATTGTGAGTAGAGACATGTGAATTTAAAAAAGCATAAATCATATAAACACTGGTAAATATGGGTAGGAGTATATCTAGATTTTAAAATGAATATGCATATTTGAAAAGGAGTATATACAAATTTTAGAAGAAAAGTATATGCAAGTTTCTTAATATATACAATAATATACAAACACAAGTAGGTTTATAGAATAGAATGAAAGATGCATCAATAAAGTGAATGGAATGATGAAGTAAATAGGAAATATAAAGAGATCCTTTAAGAGATAGAAGTGGAGAAAACATATGAGTACATTTATGATAAATAAGAAGAGGGGAATCTTGGAAGGAATAAATGAAAGATATCATAACGTCCATCATCCATTGAGGAAGCAACATTTTGAAGGTGGAAATCTGATTTGGAAGTTGGTGCTTCCCAAAAGAAGAGATTGGTGTCTCTTGCTAAGTTGGTTCTTAGCAATGGGGGTTGGTGCCTCTAGTAGGTTTGTGCATAAAAATTGTGGGGATTGGTCTCTCCAATAGATTAGTGCCTACAAGTCATAAGCGGGGGTTGGTGCCTCTAGTAGGTCCATGCCTAAAAATTATGGGGATCAGTGCCTCTAGTGGGTTGGTGCCTACAAATCATATAAGAGGGGATTAGTGTCCCCTATAGGTTAGTGCCTACAAATATTGTAAAAGATATTTATATAAAAATATTTTATTTTTTTTGGTTTTATCCCATAAGGGTTTCAATGTAAATCACGTGTTCCTCGTGTATTGCATAATTGTTAGATCTTATGTGAATGATATTATGCAACTAATATTATTGTGGTTGTTAGTTTTAAAAGGTAAAGAAGTGTCTTATATACTAATTCACTCCCCCCCCCCTTAGTATAAGCATGTGTTCATCAAAATACCTTAAAGAAAAGAAATATTATGATGAGATGAGCCCCCAAACCAAGAGTCACCCCTCATGCCATATAAATTAAGAAGAGTTTATTTAAGATATATAGTGGACCATTTTGGATATAGGATGAGGAAAAAAGAAGAGATTGTGATATTGTGTTAGGGAATTTTATGAGATAAATTCATTTAGATTTAATTACCTAGAAATAAGGAAAAAGAAAGAAAATTGGAGAAAGTAATAGGTTTCTATCAAGTGTAGTAAGTGTTAAGAATTTGAGGGTGATTAAAGTGTTGTAAATTCTATTATAATCATATTTTTATGATGCATCTTTCCTTTACTTCTCTCCTCTCCTCTTCTATTCTATTGTTAGTATACTTACCACTTCATTCTTCATTTATCTATTTATTATTGTATAATTATTTAATTTCCATAAAGTTATTTTTAATCAAAAAATATTTTAGGTGACATAAATCAATTTCCAAAATGGAAAGATTCTTTGCTATGTTAATATTTTTTATTGTGATGACTTGTTGCTTGATCACTACTATCTACCATGTTTCATGCTTCTCACATGTGATACATTCAATTTTGGATTTAAAAAAGAGTATTATAATTACATGGATTTAGTTAAAGTCAAGTAATATGAGTCATGTGTAAGAAAATAAGGGGGAGAAAAATTAGCTTCATATGATAATCTTGAGAGGAGAAGTATGCATAAAACTTTTAAATTTTATCTAAAACAATTACAAAAAATAGAGGAAAACATATAAATCAACAATATGGGTAATAAAACACATTATACTAGTGCTTACATGAGGAAAACCCTTATATGAGAAAAAACACACTCCAAAATTTATTCAATGCATTATTATTATTTTTAGATAAAAGACCACATGCCTAAACTTTTTGTATTAATAAAGTAGTTGAAATACATTTTATAAGGGTATGTGCGGGATCATTATGGGCCAAAAAGTGGCGATATGATGGGTATGTGTAGGGTATGTGGCTGACAACTTTTTTTTACCCAAAGTTGATGAAAGGAAAATGGTTTTTAAAGGAGATTCTTAGCTTTCTACAAATATAAATTATGCTTTACTTTGAATTTAATAAATAATTATTATTCATTTTCTATTTGAATTATGACTAAAGTCCTAATTGATAGGCTAATTGAAAAACATCTATAGCTTTCAAACAATATTAAATTTTTTGAATCCAAAACATGTATCACATTCTATGCTTCACATACTATAGGATTAAAAAAGTAATAATTTCATGAAGTTTTGACAAAGTTATGGTGGTTAGACATACGAGTTTTTATATTTTTTAAAAGTTGTAATAAAAAATTCATAATTAATTATTTACTTGGAAAAAAATTATTAAAAATATGCATCACATTAGGACATGAGTCCTCTACTTATATCTAAAATCTTATAAAAAAATACTATCATTTTATTGTGGTTGGGGTGGTCAGACAGACACCTACTTCTTATTTTTTCCCTAAAATTTAAGTACTCTGCATTGAAATTTCAAATTTTCACCAACGATATTTTTTTTAAAAAGAAACCTATTAGTTTAGAAACTACATTCAATTTTCTAAAGATTCTATTCTTACATATTTTTGAAATCATATAGATAACTTATTCAAATTTTTACGTCAAGTTGCCTAACTCTGATTTTTCTAAATCTTTCGCCACTTAAAGGCCTATTTTTTCCATGATGATTCTACACATACCCATAAGTAACAATATACATAATGGAAGGGAATATGGTCATCCCTCAAGTCAATAAAACTTAACTTGAAAAACTAAACAGTACCAATATGAAACCCAGACCATTCAATGGCTGAATTAGAGGTATACCAAAAAACCTTCTCCCTTCCAATCATGCAACTAGACACAACTTCTCAGGGCTAGAGTACCAGAGAAAAAAACGTAAACTTAAAAGATAGCTTTGATAAGCTATCCTTCTAGTATTCAAACATGTAGCATCACAAAAATGACTCCAAAACCCTAATAAAAAAATCAATTACTAACTAGGAAAGGACATTGAACAATTCATATCTGATAAAAAATAGGAAGCAAGGCTTACACAAAAGTTGGACTATTCATCACCATATGTTTGCACATAATTGATAAAATTTCTTACCCATTCAAAGTCCTAGACTAGTTCGATGTGTAGCATTTTCTTTGAAGGAAGCTTACTCCTACCTCAACCTGCTACCTTTTCCTATGCAATGCCACATCTTTAATATCTAGAATGAAGGGGAATGAAGGGGTAATATGTTACCAGATCACTCAAGAGAGAAAGAAGCTCCATATCATGGGGCCTAGGAATGCCAAGACCCAAAGTGATAGCTTCCAACACCTCCTCTAGCCCACCCAATATTTTAGGTATGAAAATTTTTCAAGCCATTTCTTCCACCTCCACCTTTGGGACTTGTACATGTGAAGAAGAGCTACCACAAAATGTAAGGAGATATCATAATCTACTTTATATCTCACTTGATGACATAAAATCTCATCGCAAAATGAGTTTGACCATGTCGATCAACATGAAATATGCTTCTAACATAATCCACTTCAATTGAAGCTCTGAGATCATGCCAAGGAAGTTCATTTGTTTGTATGTATTCACCAAACTAATGGGAGTGTCCATACCACCACACAATGCACTTTTAATAGGCATGCACACAATGAATTAAGCTTCTATGTCCTCAAAATTCTCTATAAGATAATGTTAATCTTGCTTAAAGAAATATCATGATGAGTGCACTAAAAGTCATTAATGCACAATTATCCATGTGATCATCTAATGTATGATGAAGGCATTCAAACCTCTCACCTATATATAGCTCCATCTTTGGTAAATATGCCTATAATAAATGTTAGCACAAACTCGTAATATTATTAAATATAATTTCCTTGTCTTGGTTTATCGATAGTACCTCCAGGTCATAATAGTTAATCATCAGCTCCCATCAAAACAAGAGATATAAATGCAAGCATGGTACAAAATAGGATTACTAGTGATTTTGGCTGAGAGAGTATAGTGGTCTCAAAAATAACATTCACTAGAAGTTAAAGGGATTCCCTAACACTTCAAAAAAAAATCCAAAATGTGGTTCATAATTAGTTGTGACATCATTCCTAATCTTTGTGCCCAAACTTGAACAGAATAAAAACCAATTACACACTTCCCGTAGGGGAGAGGGGCCTATAATGGAGTGGGGTCCAATAGTGGGGATAGAAGTAGTCCTTAGTAGGCCCCATAGTGGAGCACCTTAATATCCAATTGCAAAACACTTTTTATCCATTAAGTACATCAACTGGAAAATCATGTGATGCCACATCAGTGCACCAATAAAACATGACTTAGTGCACCACTATCTATCTCACTTTTTTTTGGGGCATTTTTGGATACCTCAACAAAAAGCATGCTTATGTGGCATCATATTTGATGATGTGGCCCTAAAATGAAATATAGAAGCATGTGAGTTGCCAAATAAACAGTTGTACAAAATTGGAAGTTATTTAAAATTTCCACATATTATTTTGAGAAACGTGAAGTTAGGGTGCTCCACTATAGGCCCCTCTCCCCTATCCTTCCTAAAGAATTCTTGATCTTGCACGCATAAGAAATGTGGAACTATTAAAGGTAGATCTCGCGAACTTCTAGAGCTAGAGTGGACCAATGTTGTACTTCCCACATCCTTCCTTCTCAAAGCATTTTTGAACTTGTGTGTGTAAGACACATGGCACTATCAAATGTCATGCACAAGATATATTATTTTCAAATCCTCCTTTAAGAAAATGTGGCACAACAATCGATACATTATCATGTAAGATTAAAGCATCAAACACAACCATTCCAAGAACCTAGCTATGCAACTTCTATATAGCACTATTAGACATCTATCACATAGGCTTTAAAATGACCAACAATTCCCTGATAGCCTAAGGAGCTGTGAAAACCTTTGAGCCACCTATCTAGATCTAAAATGACCAATGGTGCTCTTTCCTCACCCTCTAGGATTAATAAAATTATTCTTGCACTTGAACACACATGACATGTGGCATTTTCAAACATCAGATTCAAGATATAGACTTTTTAGACCTCTAATAGGGGAGTGCAACTCAACAATTGTGGAATTATCACACAAGCTTAAAGTGACAACACAATTATCCTAGGATCCAAATGAGATAGCTTCTACATGGCCCTATTAGTCATCAAGACACTAGATTAAACTTTTAGATCCTCCCTTGATGCCCTAATAGCCAAAGAAGCAACAAGTATACCTCTAAGAGGTAGTTCATGTGACATTTCTAGGTTTGGAATAGAACAATGGTGCTCCTTCTCTCATCCTTTAGGATGAAAAATTTATTGAACTTGCATGCAATTGACACATGGCACTCTTAGATGTTAGGCTCAAAATGTAGACTTTTCATAACTTCCATTAGGGGAGCACTGCCCAATGGTCATGGAACTATCACGCAAGTGCAAGCTTGAAGCAACAATGAAACCATCTCAGGAATCAAACATCATTGCTTCCACATAGCACTATTGGGTGTTGGATTGAATATGTAACCATCAAATCCTCACTTGGGGGAATGCAAAATAGAACAAATGCTATTATCACATAGGCATTACAAGCATCAATACAACTAACCTAAAACCTAGTAAAATGACTTTCCACACCAACGATGTGGAAAACAAGGTTGACCATATATGAACTACTTGATTAGCTTGAGACCCCAGGGACATCACTCCTTTGGCCTTCTCTATAGATGATTTTTGCAAAGCCTTCTAATTTGAAGAAGTTAGATGAATCAATTTGGAGGGCTCTTATCTCCATTTTACAAGCATGATTTGCTAAGACATCTTTTGCTAAATTATCTTCCTTGTAGCAATGTGTGATTGTTACTGAAACAAAATCCTCCATAAGTTCCCAATCTGGTCTCAAGATGTTAGAGATGGCCCAATTGTAGGCTTTCCTTTTTCTACATGCATTGATAATATTTAATGAATATCCTTCAATGTGAATATTTTTGACCTGCATGTTGTGTGCTAGCCTAACACCTGCTTATAATCCACAAGCCTCTGCTACATTATTTGTACTCATCTAGGTAACTTAAAAGAAAATCCTTTTAATAATTCTCCTTTATCATTATGAATTGCACAACCTAACCCAAATATACCTAGATTGTCTTTAGATGCACCATCAAATTTTAGTTTTATAAAATTTGGATGTGAAGCACAACATTTGATTATGCTCTTGTCAACTTTTTGAACCTTCGAATATGCTCCTTGGTTTGTAACTTTCAGAAGAGGACAAATTTTTAACATTTCATTGTCCCAGATAGAGAATGAGTTAAATGGGTTTTATTTTTTCAACACATCCACCATTACTATTTCAGATATATTCCTATCCAATTTATTAAAAAAAGTTTTCAATTCTAGAGACCTATTTCTAAAAATCCTTTTGTTACTCTCAAGCCATATGTTCCAAACTAGTAATGTAGGAATCACCACCCATAATGCATCAAAAATAGAGCCTTTATATAGTAACGACCAGCTCTAGAATAATTCCAATAGAGTGTTTGGTAGGGGGAAGTCCAATGGAGCTTATTTCGTATCCAATTCCAACATGTTTGAGAAAAACTAAAATGTAATAGAAGATATCTGATCCACTATTTTCGGGCAAGAAAAACATAGAATATAGTTGAATGGCTTGGCTATTCCTAACCTAGAGAGTCTATAACTTGTAAGAACCTGCTTGTGAAGAGATAACCAAGAAAAATCACTTGATTTAGGAAGGATTGAGGAGTGCCAACAGAGCTTATAAGGTCATTTTCCTAATTGAATTTTGTCTTCAAAGGTCAAAAATTTGTAACCTGTCTTGACATCATATTGGCTTGACTTAGATGGGGCCCAAATAAGTTTATACTTTGACTATGAAAGTAGAATAGTCCTTGTATCCAATATTCATTGTAGCTTTTTCTTTTGGTGTTGGGGAAATGGGAGATTATGGAAAATTTTCCATAAAACATTCATCAATTTCAATTTTGAGTTGTCTTTTACTACATAATGATTGAATTTTGAACCCAAGACTGCTTTCAGTCAATCCTGAGCTTCTTGCAAACCATTAAATGAGGATAACGAGGGATTCCCATTCCATGGGTCTTCCTAAAAATTAATCTTTTCACCATATTTGACAGTCCATGAAAGAAAATGGGATATTACTATAGATGTCAAAATCTGCATTTGCTCAAACACACACCTTACTATGCCATTTAAAACAAAACAAAATAAGAACATTCCTACGAAATGATACATTAATATTTCCAAATGCAAATGACATAAGCAACAAAACCAAGCAAATAAGCATATGAAAACATAAAGTATACTTATCTCATAGTGGATTGGTGTTTCTTTGATGTGGAAAGAAGCTCTTTCCCAATCCTTGCTTAAGCTCCATGATAAAAATGATTTGAATATGATATGGAATGCTAAGATATGGAGTGGAAAAAATCAGTTCTCCAATGAAGAATGACTTTGCATAAGCTTTGTAAATGAAATTGTGGAGGATTTGATCAAGGATGAAGTCTCTATTTGTAGATTCTCAAGTTGAAAGAATGTTGATGAGAGAGCAATGTGGGACTAAAAACAAGCCAATAAGATAAGGCCACTTGTCAACTTGTGAGTGGTTGAGGATTGTGCAAGATTTGGGGAATGTTCCCAAGAGTGGGAAATTTCAAATTTGAATTTGAAAGTTAATGCTTAGTGGGGGACATGTAAGAGCTTATTAATGGCTTTGTTGGATGTACATGCCCACTTGATTTTGAATTCAAACTTGAGGGAAGATGCCATGTTGAGTGAAAATGTTGATTTAATAAATCAATAAATTGATTTATTGGTGCAAGTTGCAAAATCTAGAGAATGCAAGTGGTTATGATTAGCATTTAATCATGGTTAGATTAGTTTAATGATGATTAGGATGATTTTGACTTTTATGACTTAAATATTTGATTTATTTAATTCAGAAAAGGATGGAATATGCATTTGGATTTAATTAAATAAAAGGCTTGATTTATTTAATTAAAAGGAGGGTGATGGAATCAAGATGATTTATTTTGATTTAAATTGATGACTTTAGGAGTTTGATAAATAAACTTGATTTATTTGCCGAATGGATGGATTTGACCTAGTTGAATGCATTATGCCAATTTTGCGTGTTTACATTTTTCCCCTCTTTGAAGCAATGTACTTGTTGCGTTGGTTCAAAGAATAAACTTGCTGCAATCAAAATTCATTTTTTTTTTATTTTTCAGATGCCCCAGTGGAATGAGGTACACTAGTACATTGCCCCCTCGAGAGATCGAGTGAAAAGATTCGATTTGAGGGTCGATCTCACGATAAAAAGGTTCAAAATGGATGGTTATGATGAGATGATTTTAAGATGCAAATGAGATAGATTTAAGATGCTTAGAATAACAAATCTATAATAATCTAAACAACTTAAATGATGATATGAGGTGATGATGGATGAGATGGATGATCTGATATGCTATGATTATGCAATGGATGATTTATGCAGATGCTTCGACTAACAGATCTATATTATGATGATGATGCAAATGCAATGCATATGAAATGATCTGTGTTTCCTATTATGTATGATATGAATGATATGTGGTATGCTGATAGTTTTTTGGATGCAAGATGGATGCATGATGGATGCATTGGGGATGTTATGTTAGCACGGAAATAAGATGATGACAAGAGGATCCCACAAGTTCATGATCCGACGAGACTTTATTAGAGATGATGATGATGATGATAGATGATAGATGATAATGATGATAATTCGCTTATCAAGGATTGGGACTTTTAAAAGGGCTACTTACCTTATGTTTGATTACACACGTAGATATGATGCATCAAGGTATAAAGAACCAGGATCCAGTGTTGTACTGAGTATGATGGACTTTGAATCGACAAACAGATAGGAGTATTCTTCACACTTGACATACGGAAACCTTGTTAGGACGTACCTAACAAAGTAAGTATTCGCCAAGTTATTTTACAAGAACATCCAAAAAACACAGTAGACAAAAGATAATGATTGTTGCCCCATTCCTATCTCTCTAAATCCTTTGTTCGGATATCATCGAGAGGTCCTTCGAATGAGTGCAATAAGATAAATCAAAAGAAAAGATCAAGTACGTAAACAAGCCAATGTTCTTCATACCTTCAGCCAAAGGGATGTGTTTTGATAGGATAAGAATCCAAAGTGATATCCAAAATGATGCCCATTGTCAGAACGATATATCCTAGGACATGCATTGTAAAGGATGATGATGGTTTGATAAGTTGATTGACATGTCTAAAAAAGATCAAGAGTTTGATTTTGTTTTAGAGGTTTGTTGTTTTGATTTTGATTTTACGATTGAAGCTTGCTTTTGCTGACTGTTATGATTGTTTCTATTTGTTTTGCCAAAGGATGAAGGTGACGATCTGTTTATTATGGATGATTGATTATTGTGGATGAAAGTGAGATGAGGCAGATGGATTTTTTCAAATATTTGGATGTTTTTGGAGTTTTGCAATGTTTTGAGGCTGTTTTTGGTATTTTTTGAGATTTTTACAAATGTTTTGATTTTTGAATTTTGCAATGTTTTCGGCTTTTCTAAGATTTTATTGATGTTTTTGGATTTATTTTTTTTTGATTTTTTTTTTGTTTTTGTGATTTTTTGATATGTTTTTGGATTTTGATGTTTTGGATGTTTTTGGATGTTTTTGCACAATTTTGACGATTTGGATATGGACATGTGTGAAGATATCAGTGCTTTGTTTGGTATTTTGTTGAAGACCTAGCTAAGGTTGATTGATCGAATCGATGGATTGATGATGATGGTAACATTGTTGAGGATACACAACAATGGAAGGATTGTTTGATCACGATTGATGACGATAACATTGTTGAGGATGCACAACAATGCAAGGATTGATTGATCGGGATTGATGATAATAATATTGTTGAGGATGCACAACAATGCAAGGATAGTGTTAAGCAACACAATGATTGGGAAAGATATCCCCAAGATGATGATGGATTGATTGGATTCGATTGATCACGATTGATGAAGCTTGATTTGGAACAAAAGTTGTTCAAATGATTTAATATGACGTTTGAAGTGCAACTTAGATGTGACTGATATCAATTATTTTGATTGATGTTTGATGAAAGATGAAGCTTGATAAGGAATGTGTTCTTGTCAAAATATGCCATGGGCTAGTGATTTGGATTTTGGATCACAAATGCTTTACCAATTTGATTTCACGTTTGCCAATGTTCGGATCACCACATAAGTTGGAGGTATAGATCAAGATTTATTCTCGAAGTGAGATCTAAATATCTGCCCCCAATGTCTAGCAATTTACGGAATGTCAGGGATGGATCTTTGGATAAGTTTATGGATGGATGGATATGGTACACACACAAAGGATTTCAAGTATTATCTTGCGATAGGATAAGGTGTTCAGATAATGAATGATCATTTGGATAGTGCTTCATAGCTCAGATAATGCTGCATAGGATAGGATCAATGAAAATGACCCATGTCAAGATGTTTACCATAAGCAATCATAAAGTGTGCCCCAAAATTTCATCAAAATCAAGATAACTCAGATGATGGATGTAGATATATGCATGTGGATGAAAATGGATTGGATAAATGGTTTATGGATGAATGGATTTATTATGGATAAGATGGATGAAATGCTGGATTTATTATGGATGGGATGAGATGCTTCCACTTGAACTGGCGTACGTAGATGCTTGATTCCACACATGACACCTTTTTGCTAGGTTTTTGTCATGGTCTTGCCCAAAGTGCAACCGTAGTGGTTTTTACTGGAGGACAATTTTTTTCTTTACTATTTTCAATCCCTTTTTCTGATGTTTTTGGTTTTTTCTGAAAGCTTTTAAACTCATGCTGAATCACAAGGTGTTGCTGATGTAGATGTATTTGTCATAATGTGCCATCGATATCCTGCTTGAACAAGCTGCTTTGCTAAGCTACATGCACTTGAATGCAACTTTTGGGATTCTTCATCTGCTTCATTGATACCGAAGTTAACTTTGTCTTTGTGTGAACATCGCGATAGATTGCCTTCTGAATCCTTATGATGAAGGGTTGTTGCCAATACATGGTCAATATGAGAATTGGATATCATGCGCGAAGGCATGGATGGAGTGTGTTTATGGATAAAAGATGGATTGGTGGATAGTTTAGAACGTTTGACTCTCCAAACTTGGGAAGATGAGCAACGATGGGTGGATACGAAAGTGTGCATGGAATTAGGACCAACTGCTTGATACACTTTATACGTCACTTGAAGAGCCTTCTTTTGCTTTTGTGGACATCTTTGATGGATACTTTTCCCTTTTTAATTTTCCCCATAGTTTCTTTGACTGATGGAGTTTGATAGGGATAATATTCCTTTGTATGTTTTGGTATCCATGCATATTTGATTTTTCCATTATGCTTCTTAGCTTCTTTTGCTTTGATAACGTTCTTCGTACTTTGATTCAAATCTTTTTTTTGACGTTGTTCCCAATTCGTGGATGGGGTGATGGGTGGATGAAGATTCATGGCGTGGCTGGTTGTAGTATTGGCAATGGTTTCACCATAAGGATTCTTTGTGCTTCCTATATTGACGTTTGCTTGAGATGAAGTTGCCCCCAGTATGGTGATAGTATCACTTTCATTCCTTGATTCTACTTGTTTTGAGATATCTTTTTCAGTAAACATGCTCTGACAAATGACCACTACAAATGATGTTATTTTTATTGGATGCTTTGCTAACTCTGGATTATACTGTTCTGTCTGACTTGCTTCCTTGAGTGGATAATGTTTGATATCTTTATTCATGATTTCCTTAGTCTACATTTGGGATATATTTGATCCTGATGTTGACAACTGAGTTTGACTATAGGAATTAATAATCTGCTCTTTTTGTGTAACAAAATCTTGTTCTAGATGAAGATCATCTACGTGTCCGTCCATAGAAAGCATCTCATGGGTAGATGGAGGAGTATGTGCTACATGGATATGATCATCTTGCATAGATAGGAGAGTGTCCATTAGCTTATTGTAGTATCTTGAAGATACAAATTCTTGATCTTGAATGATTTTCAAAGTTACTTTCAACATACTTTGGATCAAGTTTTTGACATGGATCAGCTTCAAAGGATGGATTTCTTACAAAGGGTTCTTGGATGTTGTCATTAGACATGGTAAGTGGTTCCATATCCTCGAGTGTCAAGTTCAAGTTTCTTTCAGTATATGTAACCATGAGGTCAAAGGGGGTCAACATGTCTTGGAAAGGACCATTACTAGACCTTGGTGAAAGATTTTGATCATGCTTTGGGATAATTTCTTGAGATATGTCCTCTAACTCATAAGGCGATGTAGAGACATTTTCAACATGATTGTAGGTCAACGAATCATGCATTATGTCAATAGGATCAAATAATCCTAATACTCCTTGAAATAGATCACTAAAAAGTGGCTCTTGATGTATGGTGAGTTGATCATCGGATGGGGTGAAAACATCTTCAAGGTGCTAATCGATGGAGAGATCTTGATCATTGTTTTCAACAATTGTGGTGGAGAGATTGTGAATGTATTTGACCATAGAGTCAAGTGATGTTGATATTTCTTGAATTGGCTCATTATCGAGTATTGTTGGTGGATTTGGATCATGATTCAAAAGTGACTCTTGACATATGTCGATTTGATCATTGGATGAAGTAGACATAGCTTCAAGGTGCTTAGTGATGGATTGATCTCGATCCTTGTTCTCAACAGTTGTCACTTTTTGTGTTTGTGCTTGTGTTTGTTGAGTAGCTTGAGAGGCTTGGGCAGCTTGAGAGGCTTGTTGCACTTGTCGAGCTTGTCTTGCTTGTTGTGTGGCTAGATATTGTTGGATGGCCTTTTGGTATGCCTGGTGAGCTTTTAGAGCAATGTTATATTGTCTTGCCGCATTTGGTTTTGGTGGTAGTGGTGGTGGATTCAGAATTGTGTTGGATGCAATGACAAGTGGTTGAGATATGCTCGAAGTGATCATAGTAATAAGGGGTTCAGATGTGATGGGTGTGATAGGGGTGGATGGAGTGATCGAAGTGATAGAGATGGTTGGATTGACTATGGTGATAGGTCCTTGGGAGACCATATTTTGATTTGGGATCAGTGTTGTTGTTTGATTAGATACCATCCATTGGCATGATGTCGATGGTATATTCAAAGGATTTGACGTGATGGTTTGATTGGTGTTAGGTGGATTGATTTGGATGGAGTGATTGGTGCTAGGAAAAGGGGGAAGCCCTAAACCAAGGAATGATATGGGTAATGGTGGTGGAGATGTCTCTTGGCGCAATGAATCAACTATTTTGGTAAGTGTAGCAATTTGATCTCGCCAACTTTGTTATTGATTTCGATCTTGACTCCCTTGATATAGTTGATTTGGATTTTGTTCACGCAGATTTTGAGTGTGTACTTGTGTTTGATTTTGGACAATGTTTTGATTTGGGATGACATTCAAATTTGGCATGATAGGATGAAATTGACCATTTTCCATGTTTGGAATATTCGTATGTTTTGAAAATGTATCCATCCCAAATTTTTCCGGATTCATGTTTTGAAAACTTGTACTTGGTACATTCTCATTTGGCATGTAGGGATTTGGTGGGATGACATTGTTCATTTGAAGGCTCATGCATTGATTGTTTGGTTGGAAAACTTGTAGGTTTGGATTTAGATCTACCATCAGGAAATGTGTTCCAATCTTTGATTTGGGCATACTCACATTTGTTGTTCCATTGAAATTTGTAGAAGGTAATGATCCCATGTATGGATTATATAAGTGTAAGTTTTGATAATCAATCGGTGTTGTAAGGATTTGATAGCCTAGTTGACTTAGATTACTCATGATGTATGGATCAAGTTTGTATTCCATGTTCTCCTTGTGTTTTGACCTTGTTGTAAAAGTGACCTCTAAGGTTCTTAGGACTAATGACGAGATGAAAGATGAAAGGTGTAAAATGATATGAGTGATGAATGTTTAGGAACTTTGGATCAATGCTAGACTTAGGGTTTGATTTTGTTTGTTTGACTGGATTTGGATAATGGACTTGTAAACCCTAAGATGTAAGATGTTATCTTAGGATGAACTTGTTCAAAGGATTGCTAATTTAATTAAATGTATGAGAAAGGATGCACTCCCATACACCTAACTAAACAAGGTGATTTTGATTTTGATGATCTACCCAAGACTAGAATGATGTTTTCGAAAGCTCCAAAGTTGTTTGGTGGGATGGATTTTGATAAGTGTTTGAGATGGATGAAGTGTTTGATTTGATCCTAAATGAACGTAGGAAGGACTTGTTTACTAGGCCAAGATAGTGAAGAACATGCCTTTTTCTAAGAGTAATTCGAAATCAAAAGACCAATGTTTGCATGAAAACCATATGACCAAAAGATGTCAAGCACATGTGTGGGGTCCAATTGATTCAATCTTTGCTTAATGGATTCTTTTTACCATAAACACACTCTTGATTAGGTTTTCAACTGAATGTCCAATGTCCTAATTCCCTTTCATCCCACAAAGTGCATTATACAAAAATCGAGGAAACCAAAGAAAAGGTTGCCTAAAGTTGACTTTAGTAGAAGCAAATTGAGATGAAATCCAAATGTTTAGAAGCCTCTAAGGATACAAATCCCAAGGGCAAGCAATAACATGTGAATTTGTTCAAGGATATTTGCCTCTCCTAAAGGGTTTGAGATTTTATGCTTATGTTGAATGTTGGTTTTCAATGTTTTCGATCAAAAAGCACTGTGTTTTCAAATTGACTCACATGCAACATAACACCCCAGCTCAATTGGTACATTTTTCTTAATAGGCTTGCCTCATGCTCTTCGTAGTAGAAGAGACGAATTTACATGCAACCAAGGACAAAATATAAAAGGTATGTTAAGAATGAAGTCTTAACTTCTATATTTCAACCAAGATCAGACATGGCAAGTAACTTCTTGGAATCCAAGTTCCAATGCACCACTTTGATAAACTTGTTGGATGGACTGGATGACTACTACAAACAAGGTTCTTAATGACACAACATCAGGGACATGACACCTTGCAAGTGTCCAGCAAGCCACTAAAGGCTTTAATCAATCCTACTAGGGGCTCTTATACATTTTACGGTAGTACCCCATTCTGAAAGACACTGTACGGCTAAGGCCTACATACCATGAGGACTTGACAGTTTAGTCTTATCCATTTATATACCAGCCTGAGTGAAAAACTGGTTGGAGTCGCCTTTGAGTTCTCCTTTCGGATGTGTCTCTTAGGTAGGCCCCTCTAAAGGTAAAAAATAGCAAGCAAGCACATCCGTAGTTCGATCAACCTTCGTTTAGAAACAAAGGGAGGACACACGTGATATACCTAACTCACACTCGCAAAGTAAATAATTAAAAAAAAATAAAGAAACACATTCATTTTATCCTTCAAAGCAATGATTTGATTCGTTTTAAGCACCAAAGGAAAGATGAAGATTTGATTTGTTCAATTTGTTAACCTTAAACAGAATCTAATCAATACCTTAGTTCAGCAATTGAAAGAAAAAAGAAGAAGAAAGGGATTTCCTCACAAATCTCTACTATACTGATTATCCCTTTTCTCATAAATTACTATGCATGGGTGTTTAAAATCCAACATTTGTGGCATAAATTTAAAAGTCCTCTTTAATCCCACAATTTGGACTACAGTAAGAGTTAAAGTGGAGAGAGATAGGGACGACAGTGTAGTTGAAGTCTGCAACACTTTTTATTCATTCAGTACCATTGTCTGCACGGGTAAGAGGATCAAGTAGGGTTCATCTCGAGGGATGTCTGGAAGAGATACTGTGTGAACAGCAAGAAGTTGCATGATAGCGATTTGGAACTTCCCCATAATAGATTAAAATTGCTCCAAACAAAGTTGGCGATAGAAATCACAGAAGACAAATATGTCTTTCTTATCAGTCAATGAACAACGACTCTGTGATATTGTTGCCTATGAAATAGTTTCTGATGAGGGCTCGGATTTTGACAATGAATACCTTAGTTCAGTATCAGACGAAAGAGAAGGCGCAGCCAGAGAGTGTACGTTGTAGTCTTATTAACTTTAGCAGCTGTAATCATCCTTTCTCGGGTAGGCGTGACAGTTGGGCTTGTGTGGGCCTATCTAATGTTGCAGTCAATACATGCAAGGACCAAATAAAGATCAGAATCACTTCGTATTAACTACAATGGGATATAGTGATGATCCAACTACTCAAATCGTGTTCATCTAAGTATGAACCTGTCAATAGTGAGTAGGTGATTGTTCAGCTCGAGGAAGTAGGAAATGGACCTCACACATGCTATTTGAACCTATGGAAAAAAGTGTCCGGTTGGAAAGAACGCTTACACCAAATCTATCACACTAATAATAAATAAAGCAGGATTTTGGATGGTACCCATGGACACAACTCAAGAAAGATTTGGGCCCTAATTTACACCTCTACTCCTTATATCCATGCCACAAATATAGCAGATTGACAAAGAGATGTGGAATCAAAGACAAGGCACGTGAACTATTTAACAGAATGCCTCAGAGAGGCGTGATCTCATAAAGCTCAGTAATTGCAGGATATGCAAAAAGGCTTTAGAAATTTTCAAGCAAACTAAATTGACAGGTGTAAAGTTGAATTCTACAACCTTTCCAGCATCCTTCCTTCCTACGCGCAAATAGAAGCATAGAGCAGCACGCGAACTGGTTAATAGAATGCCATTTGTAGGTGCAAAGTTAAGGCTCCACCACTCTGACCGCACCTTCAACTGCAAAATTTCTCTAATACCAGTGGTAAAAGGAATGGAAGATTAGCAGATATTATGTTAAAATGGAAGAGTTTGCATTGTGATTAACAACCCATGCAGTTAACAAGTAGGTGAGTAGCAATTACAAATAAGATTTTTCCATTTGGAGAGGTGCACACTTCATTGAGGAGGAACTACAGATTTCCTATTGTTAGGCACATGCTAATAATGGAAAAAACAAACATTAAAAACATAGTTTCAAGGTGCGAAATGCTATACAGAACTTCAAGTTTTCAGTCAAAGTCTATTTATGTTGTTTATTGGCATGCCGCATAAAGGAGGCTAACTAGCATACTAAAGCGGGATTTCCTTCAATCTTCGATGATCAGCCTCTTAAGTTGAAACTGTATGATGCTTTGTTTGAATTTTACACCCTCGTACCTATTCTAATGTTGCTTTACCTAGCTTTTTAGAAAATATCTGAATAAGAATACCACCAAGAATATCACGCTGGGTTTGTATGTGTTAACAACAGTCCAAAAGAAGCTGGAACCCCTAATGTAAGATAGATTTTAGTACTCATCAAGTTTCTGCTAGACATTGTAAATGGTCAATCTATTTACTAAGACTTATTCAGAAAAATGAGGGCTGTGAAACCCACATCAATCCTAGCACCGATTAAAGGATTGAATTTACTATGAAGAATCTAGAACAGGAAAATGAATGTTTTGGCAGAAACAGGTGAAGGACCGCTAATGCTCAAATGCTAATGTATTGAATTTAAAATTCTAGGATATATTCCATTTAAACAGCTAATGCTCAAATAAAACCAATCAATCCTCAATATTGCTATAATGAAATTTTTATAGACATGCAAAGCCCTCCTTCTAGCACCATAATGTAGATGTCAAAATCTGCATTTGCTCAAACACACACCTTAGTATGCCATTTAAAACAAAAAAAATAAGAACATCCCTATGAAATGATACATCAATATTTCCAAATGCAAATGACATAAGCAACAAAACCAAGCAAATAAGCATATGAAAACATGAAGTATACTTATCTCATAGTGGATTGGTGCTTCTTTGATGTGGAAAGAAGCCCTTTCCCAATTCTTGCTTAAGCTCCATGATAAAAATGATTTGAATATGATATGGAATGCTAAGATATGGAGTGGACAAAATTAGTTCTCCAATGAAGAATGACTTTGCATAAGCTTTGTGAATGAAATTGTGGAGGATTTGATCAAGGATGAAGTCTCTATTTGTAGATTCTCAAGTTGAAAGGATGCTGATGAGAGAGCAATGTGGGACTAAAAACAAGGCAATAAGATAAGGCCACTTGTCAACTTGTGAGTGGTTGAGGATTGTGCAAGATTTGGGGAATCTTCCCAAGAGGGGGAAATTTCAAATTTGAATTTGACAGTTAATGCTTAGTGGGGGACATGTAAGAGCTTATTAATGGCTTTGTTGGATGTACATGCCCACTTGATTTTGAATTCAAACTTGAGGGAAGATGCCATGTTGAGTGAAAATGTTGATTTAATAAATCAATAAATTGATTTATTGGTGCAAGTTGCAAAATCTAGAGAATGTAAGTGGTTAGGATTAGCATTTAATCATGGTTAGATTAGTTTAATGATGATTAGGATGATTTTGACTTTTATGACTTAAATATTTGATTTATTTAATTCAAAAAAGGATGGAATATGCATTTGGATTTAATTAAATAAAAGGCTTGATTTATTTAATTAAAAGGAGGGTGATGGGATCAAGTTGATTTATTTTGATTTAAACTGATGACTTTAGGAGTTTGATAAATAAACTTGATTTATTTGCCGAATGGATGGATATCACCTAGTTGAATGCATTATGCCAATTTTGCGTGTCTACAATTACATCTTCGCATGTGATGATGAAGTTCCACATATTTGATCCTTTCGATGGATTTCCTAGAGTGAAGACTCTTTTCAAATCACTCGAGTCTAGGTATTTTGATCTCATTATGCGACTCCATTTAGATGAGGAGTTTTCATATAGCTTCCAAGTTAGCTTTGCACCTATAGCTAAATTTCTTAATTCTAGATTTTGTAATTCAACACCACCAAAAGCTTTGTCCTTGCATAAATTTTCCCAAGAAAGTAGAGGTATTTCCCTGGAGTTCTCTGAATTACCTTTCCAAAGAAATTTCATGGTGGCTTTACCAATGTTCTCATGAACCCCTCTTGGTATTTTGAGCACTGATAGGAAGTAATTTGGAATGGTGGATAAGATTGCTCTAATCATAGTAAATCTCCCTACCAATGATAGTCATCTACCCCTCCATGATGTTACTCTATTTTGACTAGTCATAAAGATTTTATTCCAAGCCCTATGAAGAAAGGAATACCCAAAGAGCTATAGGGTAGATTATTCTATCTAAATTTTAGAATAGAAAGAATACACAAAATTACCAAAGCATTAGTATTCTAGAAAAATATTTTTGATTTCCCTAGGCTAATCATTTGTCCCGAAATTAGATAGTAGTTGTTGAGTACATATTTAATATTTTTAGCTTTACAGAGATATGACCAAATAGTAATGTATCATCTGTGAATAAAGAATGTGTGCAAGAGATGTGTGTTCTTGGTATTTTTATTCCAGTTGGTATTTTTATTCCAGGTCCCACTTATTTGATGCATGGAAAGTTGAGATTTCCCTACTCAACACTTCTAGCATTAGAATGAAAAGGAAGGGAGAGAGAGGATCCTCTTTCCTTACTCCTTGTGAAACAAAGAAAAAAATGACTAGTGATTTATTTTTGATGACAAAAAATATTTCTATCTTAAGGTAGAAGATAATCCATTTGCACCATTTTGTAGAAAAACTCAGTTGTGCCAAGACCTTTGATAAGAAGCCCCATTTTACTTTATTGTAGGCCTTCATCATATCCAATTTAAATATAATCATATCCAAAAATATTCCTTGATGAATTGAATGCAAGATTTCATGGGCAATTATCGCCCCTTCAACTATCTCTTTTCTTGAAACAAGACCACCTTGTTCCTCCAAGATTATATGTAGAATAATTATGGCAAGCCTTAAGATAATGGCTTTTGAAAAGATTTTATAGATGGTATTGTAGAGGGAAATAGGTCTGAAGTCAGCAAATGAGGAAGGTTTTTTTTTGGGCGAATAAGGGAAATATGAGTAGTATTGAGCTCTTTTAGCATTATGTAATTTCTATGAGATTCCTCTAAAGCCAGCCAAATATCTCTTCCTACAAACTCCCAACATTTTTGATAGGATATTGTAGTAAAACCATCTAGAACTGGAGCTTTATTTGGGGCAAGAGAAAATACTACATCTTTAACCTTTTTTAGGGTGAACAAAGCAAAAAGAAACTTTTTATCATCTGAGTTAAGTACTCTTGGAATGAAATTTAAAAATTCATGTTCTTTTCCAACCAAATTAGGATCCTGATTCACTAGTTTGGAGAGGAGATTAGAAAAGAATAAGAAGAATTCATTTTTGAATTTGTAGCTCATCTTTTAGTAGCTCATTGGAGGTATATTTAATAGAGAATATTGTATCAACATTGTGTCTTACCTTAACTAAAGTGTGGAAGAACTTTGTATTCCTATCTCCCTATTTTAACTAGGTTTCTCTTGATTTTTGTTTCCAATATATTTCTTCTCTAGCAATAACTTCTTCTAAATCTCTTTGAAGTTGATAATTGCGTTGGAAAGATACATTGTTCATACCCACTTGAATAACCTAATCATTTAGCTCTTAAATTTGTTGAATAAGATGATTTTTTTGTTCAAAAATATTTTTGAAGTGGAGATGATTCCATTATTTGATCTATCCTTTTATAAATTGATGCTTTTTGGCTATTTGAAACATTCTGGATCCTACCACAAATGGTGCATTCTCCCACCATTGTTTGAGGAGAGGTAGGACATTGTCATCTCTAAACCACAACTGTTCAAATTTAAATGATGATTTAAATTTGCTTGGTATAGAATTCCAAGTTATCTCCAATTGGCTTAGATAGTGATATGGTCTAAGAAATGTGAGGATGAAAGAAACATATTGAAATCCATTGTTGGACTAGATTATAGAGAGGAGGAACTTATCTAATCTATCTTCAATGAGACAAAATCGTTTCCTTCTATTTGTCCAGTAAATTTTCCATTAGTTGGAAAACAATCTATCAATGCATTATCTAGAATGAAATTAGAAAAGTACTCCATTAATTTTGGAGGGGAGATGATACCCCCATTTTTTTCTTTTAAAGAGGTAATAGCATTAAAATCCCCTCCTAAAATAATTGGTTCCTCTTTTAATAAGTTGATGGTTGTTGTCAGTGAATCCTATATAATTTGTTTCTTGCTAGCAGTAGAAGTGGGACCATATATGTTGAATAACCAAAATGTATGTTGATAACATTCAATATTGATGAGCATCCACCATTGTTGAGTTGCAATAAATTATACCTTAACCTTGTACGGATCCCATAACATTGCCAAACCTCCTGATGCCCCTACAACAGGAATGTAAAACACTTCCTATTTGGTCCATCTACTCAGAACTTCTTTGTTTTGTTCATTTGAAAATTTTGTTTCTTGCAATAGAAAAGCATTAGCATCACTAGAGTCAATTTGATGTTTTATCAAGTGTCTCTTGTTAGGGCCATTTAAGCCCCTAACATTCCACAAAATGACCTTCATTAATCTCAAGGAGAGCGACATGTCCTTGATCTCGATTTCAAATTTTTATCCAAAGTAGTTTGTAAACCTGTTGCAATCTCTTCTTGTATTTTCCTTGTCTTGTATTTTTCCCCTTTCTTTGTACTTGTCCTAGGAGATAAGGGTGCCACATCAAAATAAGTTTGTGTGATTGAGAGAGCTTCAAAGTAATAGAAGTCGTTAAGGTTCTCAACCATTTCATCAATGATTTTTTCTCCTACTTTTTCTAAAATCTATTTTATCATTTTTGATAGAGACCTTGAAGAGGGAGCATTAGAGATAGGAGGAATATATATTACATAATATCCCATTTGCGATTTTCTACAACAAAACCTCCATTATGAGGCTTAGGATGTTAATCCATTTCAATATCATTATGAACCATATGGTTGGGATTAGGAGGAGCATCTAATTCCAAAGTCTTAGCAGTAGTACTATGAGAGGACACACCATATTAATAATTTCTTGAGATGCATCCTCTAACACCCCACTCATCTGAATCAACGGTCGTTGAGTCTGGGACTACTAGAGAAACATCCTGTTTCACTACTTCCTCTATCAATGAATTTAAAATCCTATCATCAGATTTCATTTCCAAATTATTGCTTTTCGATACATGTGAGACTGGAATCTCCAGTATTAAATTAGTAGAGTTTAGCATAGGCAACTGCGCTGAAGCTTCATTCTCGTTGTCGCAGAATATAAACTTTAAAGGAGAGAGAACTTTTTCCAATAAGATAAAGTCATTCTTAAGAAGTATTCTTTTATCAAGTGTTATGTTTTCCTTATCCTCACAGGCCTCCCGAGATTTTGTGATATAATGCGAACATTCTATACTGGGATATGTCATTAGATGGTAGGAATGACTTGCAATTTTAGGCCCTTCTAGAAAAATTTCCTGTCCGCAGTTCCCATTTCTAGAGTGGATTTGAAAAGCTCGTGGGAGAGGTTTAGTGGTATCTATTAGAACAAAGAACTGAACAGGGGCTTCGATGGTATAAAAAAAGCTTTGATCATGCTTCATAAAAGTACCGATCTGATTGCCCAGGGTTTCCACTATTTGTAGATCTCTGTGTTCAGTGGTAGGGTTTGTAGTTGGATCCAAAATGTCACAAACTTTATAATATTGGATGAAGGGTTAAAGTTGGGGATTCAGGGTTGCGTATATATATTTCCCTGTTTTTTAGAAATCACGTCTTCACTTTGAAGACAACATTATTCAAATATAAAATAAGATTACGACATATTTGCAAAACAACTCTTTGTAAGAGTTTCACTGCATATAATTTAAGAGTGATTTCAACAATATTTCTATACCTAAAAATTCAACATACATACAACTCATATGCCCAATTCATACATAAATGAACATGTTGGAAACCATAAATAGTTTACAATAGCATATGCTAAAACTCCCACAAAAATGACACATAATTTTGACCCATTTCCCAATGCCACCTTGGAGATTCTAATTTATGATAAAAATAACATATTCTCTTACACTCTTACAACTATCATAACTAAATAAATATATCCACTCAACATGGACACCCAACTTTTCATTATTCTCCACCTCAAAATAAGAAATTTGTGGTAAATAATAAATCATGTCATAGTTGGTCAAAATTCCAAAGTACCCTCCCTCTATTCTTGGCTCTTTTGTGTCATTATATTTCCAATCATAGTCAAGATTTAGACCATCATTATATTTACGAAAAACATGTTCCAATTTTGTTCCAAATTAGGCACATAGAGCATTTGAACTTAAGTTACAACTCTTTTAATGATCTTCTACCTAAATGTAATAATTTTAAAGTTTATGTTTACATAAATAATATCTTTTAATGTCTGATATTTTATTTAAATATTTTTTTTATTTGTTAAATATTTGATAGTAATTTTATATTAAAAATAATAAATAATTATTTAATTTTAAATTATTTATATTAAAATTTTCAATATTTTCAAAAAAATTGGCCTCCAAAAATTGAGATATCTAGATTTTAACTAACCATTTTCATGGTGACATTCCTATGGATCTTTCCTCTATACATGACTTACCTGAACATGGCCTTTAGTGGATTCCAATGTATAATTCAAGGGTAGCTTAGTAATCAATCTCACTTGCAAGTTTTAGATGATTCAAGTTGGGGGTTATATAGCTCTAGTTTGAGGTGGATATAGAAGCTACATGAATTAAATTATTTTTTCTTATTGAAGTTTTCTTAAATATCAAAAATTATTAATTATAAGCATCCCCTTGTCATCTCCATCTCCTCCAATAACTAGACATTTCATATTTTTCTTTGACCACAATCCCCAATGTTATCCAAAACCTCACCTCCCTCTCCCATCTTTTTTCTAGATGACAATGAATTTAGTTTCACAATGCTTTTATTCTTGGGAAATATTACTCATTTGCAAGAGCTTATTTTGTCTTCCAATACAAATTGAGTGGAGATATAGTTCATATATTATGCGGAAAATGGCCACAGTTGACCATGTTTTGATTGTCATGTAACAATATAACTTTATGAAGTATGCCTCTAACTATTGGTCAACTTTCATCTTTGAATTATCTCAATCTTTTCTCCAATGAACTAAGTGGAATTATAATTTTTCCTATTGGTCAAATTTCATATTTGACTAATCTTGATATCTCCTCCAATGAACGAAGTGCTATTATACCTTTTCCTATAGGTCAAACTTCATATTTGACTTATCTTTATCTCTCCTCCAATGAACTAAGTGACATTATACTTTTTTTCGGATCAAATTCCAAATTTGATTCATATTAACCTCTCATCCAACAATTTACAAGACCAATTTAATGCTTTCAAAAATACTAGTAAGCTTGATAACTTTGACCTCTCTTATAATAAATTGATTATCCAAATTGACACAAAATGGATACCACTATTTTCCTTATCTAGTTGGAGATTGGATTATTATAATTTATTGAAGGTATCCTACCTCCATTCCTTTCAACAATATGAATTAATATATTTTGATCTCTCCCAAAATAGTTTATTTTGAAACATTTCACCTTGGCTGGGATATTAAACCTATCCACAAGACTTGAATATATGATACAATAACTTGCTAGGACAACTTTCCTTCACATTGAAGATGAGTTCCTTTATCTATTTAGATTAACATACACATATGTTGAATGTTTTTCTTTTAATTCCCTTAACAAATTCATCAGATTTGTGGCTATTGAATTTGTCACAAAATGGATTTATAGTTGTTATCCTAATACGATTTGGTAGATTTCTATTCAGCATTAGATTCTTGTCATTTTTCAGTAAATGTTCTAAGTGGTGGCATTCCTTCTTCCATTGTTCTTCTACAAAAATTGAAGGTGTTTAATCTCACAAAGAATAGATTATCTAGTAAAATACAATCAAACCTAACTAATTTCTCTTCTTTCACAAAATTGAATTTGAGAAAGAATAATTTAATATGATATATTTTAGTTTAAATTTGAATGCTAAGTTATCTCATGACACTTCAACTCAATGGAAATATGTTGAAGTGAAACTTGTCATTAAGTCTTCAAAACTATTCTAGCACAATTTTCTAAGTAGTTGACACTTATTTTGAAGTGAAACTTGTCATTAAGTCTTCAAAACTATTCTAGCATAATCATATTGGTGGTTATAATTTTTACATTTTGTTTTTATAATATATAGTTATATATTTAAATTTTACTATTTTTCATTTTGATTTTCATTCCTTGTTTCCTTTCTTCATTTATTTGGTTATTTATATTGTTAAGTTTTTTTTATTTTTTAATATATATATATATATATATATATATATATTATTTCACATTTCCGTATTTAGGTTTGTCTTCTTATTATATAGTTATATTGCTTATTATATTTTTATTTATATAATGATTTCTTTATTTATTTGGTTATTTATATTGTTATTTCTTTAGTTATTTGGTGATTTCTTTAGTTATAATGATTTCTTCATTTATTTGGTTATTTATATTGTTAAGTTTTTTGATTTGGTACTATATATATTTATATATATTTATTATTATATATTTATTATTATATATCTATATTTTATTTCATTTTCCGTATTTAGGTTTGTCTTCTTATTATATAGTTATAGTGCTTATTATATTTTTATTTATTGTTTTATATAATGATTTCTTTTCAATTTGGTTTCTAATTCTTGATTCCTTTCTTTAATTTTGGGTTCTTTTAAACAGTTTTTGTTTTTTTATATTTTTGAGGTCGTTTTGTTACGGTGATGGTTTTAGTCTGTGGGTGGGTTTCTTCTTTGTTTTTTCTCCTTTCATTGTTGTTCTTTTTCAATATATATATTTGAACCACAATTTATTGATTTGGTAGTTTTTATTACAGTTATTTATCTATTTTTGCTTGTATTAAGTCTTTCAACATAATATTTCATTATTGAAATTCAATCTCATTTTATTATTTATTTCGTCTCTTTTGGATATTTTTTTAATTTGGTTGTTATAAATATATACAATTGAATATTTAATGTTTTTTCTAGTATTATTTTATTGATTTTAATTTCATATCTTTATTTTAGGTATCTAGTTTGTTTTTGGTTTCCTTTTCTACTTGTGGTGATCCCATATTATTTGGTTGTGCGTGTTTCCTTTCTCAAAAATTTGTTAGTATTTGAGTGGTTTCCACTTATTTGCTCCTTTGCCATTTTGTTGTTTCATATAATTTCTCGTGCTTTTTATATTCTTGAATTACTTCTTATCTCTTTGTTTCTTAATACTTGAACGGTTTCCTCTTATTGGATTTTTTTGTTTGTTATATTTTTAGCAATTCCCTTGGGTTGCGCACCTCACCCTAACACCTTCATCTCTCCTCTTTCCCCTCTCTTTTATACAAGTTGGGTTTGCAACTTATCCCTTCTCATCTTTTTCAACTCTCTATCTTGATGATGGTTCACTGAGTGTGATCCAAAACGTCGATGAAAAAAGAGGACACAATCAAATCCAGAAGCATTCAAACATAAACTTATTTTGAGGTCAAATGATCTTTAAGGGAATATTCCAAATCAGTTAAGAAATATTTTCCAACATTCATGTGATATATATTTCAAATAATAATTTGAATGGAGCCATCCCACCAAATTTTTTTAAAAATATTATTATTATAGAGAAAAGATCCAAATGAAAAACAAAAGATTTTTATTTGTTATTTTTTTATATTGAACAAATCAATAAAAAAATTACAAAGGATAAAGAGTAACATGCCAATTCTATTTTTTATTTATTACTTCACACTGATCTATCTCCAAATCACCTATCAAATTGATTTCCTTCTCTTCATATTTTGTCATGAGGCTTCCTTCAAAAGTCTTTAGTCGCCAAAAAAAAAGGGGCTGAAAACAAACTCTCAAACTACCCCAAGTCCCATGCCATTTTAGGAGGAGGAAATTTAAACTTATTTTTCTTTTGAGAGATTCTAAGGTTCTATTTTTTGTTTAAATTTAAGCAGCAAGAGTGTTTGCATGCATAAATTTGATTGGTGGGAAAGGATAATTTCTTTCCCTCTTTTTAATATTTGTTTTCATTTTTCTTATTTTTAAATTTTTTATTGTACAATACAAATTTAAGTTAGCTGCATAAAAATAAGTAGAAAAATAAACCATTCAGAGGCCATCACCTCCACAAATAACTCCTAAATAAGTTAAACAATGACTGTTAGCCAAAATAAACTAGATGGCTGCATGGAGACCTACCCTTAACTTTTGAAAAAAAGTCAGACATGAGGTAGGGAAAACACATTGCAGACCATCACCTCTATGTTATTAAGACTTTGTCAGGTATAAACATGCACGTGGAGAATGAAGGAAAACACATACTTTGTGGCGGTGGATAGAAAACAAAAGGCTTGTTGCAGAGTAGTCTCTGCATAAAAGGGAAACCTTGTCAAGTAAAGGTGGTGTTGAAATGGTTTTTTGGCCCTTTAGATCATCAGATTTCAACCATGCAAAAGTTGTACGTGGATTTCAATTTGGCAAGAGGTAGAAAATGAGGAGATGAAGAACAACTTCCTGGCTAAGGGAACGCATATTGCAACTTAGTCCATTGTACATCGAACTAGGCCAGTTATCATTGGCAAGAACTAATCTTTTTCCTATAGTTTTTAGAGGGGATTCCAAAGATACAGGATCGTGTCCCTGCTTTCTCACCTAAGAAGGAAATATGCTTGATAGAGGAAAAGTTAGGAGCACCAATTGATATGATTTTCAGGGAATTTGAGGATCAACCAATTGCAAGTGCTAGCCTTGGACAGGTTCACAAAACTGTGCTATAGAATGCAGAATAGGTGGTTGTGAAATTCCAAAGGCCAGGTTTTAAAGAGATTGTTTGACATTGATTTTGCCAGCCTAAAGTCCATTACAGAATTCTTTCAGAATATGAAACTCTTGGTGGTCCAACAATAAGGAACATGTTACTCCAAATGTTCTATGCAGTTCTTGAGAAAAATGCAAAAAGGGTTATTCGATCACCTCCACAGTTGCCATGGCCTATAGGATACAACATATTGATGAATTCATCAAACAACATGGGGCAAAGATCATTATAGAATTTAGGCTTCTTGACAAGATTCATGGAGGTTTCAAACACTATTGTGCAACACTTGAAGGTTGCTAAAGATAGGGTCAAACTCACAGAGAGATGCCACAAATCAAATTGGAAGGTAAGAAGGCATGGTCCTGTTGTCAAAGAATTTTTTGATGTATCAATCTGAATGTAGATATCATGTCTTTTAGTTATAACTTAAGGGTTTTAGGATGGTTCACAGTGAATAGTGAACTACTAGAGCAGAGAATTTCATACCAAGGAAGGTCATAAAATTACCATTGAAATATAGTGAACTACTAGAGCAGAGAGAATTTCATACCAAGGAAGGTCACAAAATTACCATTGAAATATACCATTGAATGTATGCATACAAATTAATAAAAGTAATGACAGTCCATTTGAAAGGAATCACAAACTCATGTATCAAAATAGGGTCTGTGATTTGTATTTGGTTATGGAGGAAATTAGAAGGTGAGTCACGAGTTGACTTTTTAAGACAGAAGAATAGGTTAAGAAGTTTTGTTTCTGAGGTTGCTGAATCTAGAGGAGAAAGGGTAGACTTTCATAAAGTTTGTGCGATGCATCAAGACTTTATGAAAGTCTGTGCATACATTAATACTAGAAATGACAGTGAAAAGCAAATTATCATAGAAGGTAATAGCTACTCTGAGGAAGAGCAAGATACCTTGGAAGGTGTAGAAGAGCATGCCATCTAGAAGGAAATAAAAGAAAGCACCATTGATATGGAAACTCTTTATTCTTCTGCTACTTGAAGTTACTGGAATATGTGTGTGTTTTCTGGGAATTGATCAGAGTATCTCGTATAGGAAAAAATCAGAACAATGTCAGCAACTGCATGCTCGTCATTTTCCTGTCCACTATCCTCAACCAATTTATTATGAGAGAAGATAATGTTCTTGCACTCTTGTACACATTTTTGTGATATTAGCCTAAGTCACAGAATTTGGCAAACTTAAAGCATGGAATTCAAAAAACTTCGAACTTGAAATATTTAATTAAAATTCGTTCAAATTCGGCCCTATATTTGAATAGAATATGTGCCAATTTTTTAGGGGTTTTAAAGCATTTTATAGGGTTTTAGCAGTGTTCTTAATAAAACGTGACTCGGCCGCAATTTCCTCCATTTCCGCCATGATTTCCTTAATTTTTGCAGCAATTTCCTTGATTTTTGCCACGATTATGGTTAATTTCCTTGATTTTTTCCACGATTATGGTTTTTTTGCTGTGATTTATGTAAATCTGCCATAGTTTGTGTTCTCTTGCAGTGCTCGTGCGATCAGATATATTAATTATATTTAAAAATAAATGAATTTATATTTGGAAAATTTAATGCCCAAAATTGTCAAACTTCATCCAAATTTCAATGTTGTCGTGCTCAAATTCCAATTTGAACCTTGTGACTTATATATTAAGTGTACAAATATTTGGAAATGGGTGGTTTGAAACATTTCTCAATAACCATCCAAACATTAGTTCAAATTCAGAGATAGAAAAACATAGACAACACAATGACTTTCATTAACAATAAAGTAAAAGTATTTATGGATTACAATGAACACCAAATGACAGTGAACGGTGTTGTCACTGATAAAACCTTCATGACAGCTAAAGATTGCGTACCTGATAGAATCCAAGTAATATGTTGACGAAGTTGTGGGTAAAGAACTAAAAGGGGACAATCATGTTAAGATGTTTAAGGGAAGAGATGAGACAGAAGACAGAGTTTCAATCAAAGACAAAGGACAGTCCCGTGCATGGCATGTCAAGCCAAAGCATGGTGAGGTGGACTGTCCATGACAATGTTAATATTTAAAAGGCAAATCTCAGTTATTGAAAGCACAGTGAGAATGCTAATCTAGAAGTAGTCCTAGCTGTAACCAAAGAGAAACTTAAACACAAAAAATCAACTTACTAAATTAGAACAAATACTCGTAAACTTGCAAGTGCAGCTTGCATCTGCTAAAGGAATCAACGCAGTTATCAGAGAATGAAATAGCAGTCATGATTTCACATTAATCAGATATTGAAACTCAATTTAAGGCAACGATAATTAAGATGAAAGGGTTGTCTTAAAAAGTGGATGCTTTAGAGTTGGCGCTTCAGGAAGAACTCAACCATGACAGTTGAAAGGCATGGATTTTAGTAGACAGTTATAACGGGAAGAGAGAGTCAATGAGGTCTGAGAAAAGAGTACACAGTCTAAAACAAAGAGGACAGTGAATACATTCAATATGTGCATGCTAGTATGCATGATATAGAGTTTTAATTCCTTATGGTGCATGATAGTGATGTGAAACAAAATTAAGTGCAAGAGGCAACCAAAGTCACTGAAGGATCTATAATGAAGGGTGTTCAAAAGGACAGTTTGCATATTGCTCTATAGGTCTACACATGGAAGAATTTTCATATGACAGTCATGAGGTTGTTTTGATGGGAGATAATGCTTTGTTATCACATGGTTTTGTTAGATATCAGTAAAATTTGTACTACCTCTTGTTTTATTGCACTGCCACAATGAAGAGGATCAAAGCTACAATGGAATTTAGCAAATGCATATATGACAACAGGTTTGGAGCTTGCAAAGAATGATAGTTAAGGGTTTGATAAAGAATGGAGTAGAAATACAACCTAGAAACCAAATTATGAAAGGACTCCATTCATGAAAATGCTAAGGGATAATATGTGATAACAAGAAACAAGAATAAGAGGGTAGAGTTTATGATGCAAGAGGGTTTGGTGATAATTAATAAAAGAAATTTTTGATGTTGAAACCACAGTTCAAATGGGCCCGAGGAGTGTAGAAAGTCTTTCATTTCCTTGCCAGTTGCACAAGTCAAATATTGTTTGAGGATAAAGCTTGTAAGGACTGTCATGTGTCCATAAGAGGTGGCATGTCAATAACATAGAGAGTAGTTTGATTTTGAATGGCTTGTAGGACATTTTGAAAGTATGATAGTCACATAAGGGACAGTCTATGATTGATGAAGAGGATAGTCCATATTTTCTTTGGTCTCAAGCATGAAGTGGCAAGAAGATATAATTCAAAATGACAAAGGGCAGTCCACTAAGTTATATAAAAGAGCAAGACAACGCTTCATAAACAAACCTCATGAGAGATTAAGGACAGTGACCTTGATAACAAAGAGGATTGCACATGAAGCAACATGAAGATAAAAAATGAGAAGACAGTGACAAGTCAAGTTGATGAAAATCAACATATAAAGCTCCCATGAAGACAATCTAGTGAAGTGTGGCAACATTTCAATGAGGAGAAGAGTTGATACATGCCATTCAGCTGAAATATTTTTCATTGAAGGTAGTTGTTGGCAAAGGAAAAAATTGCAGGTAGCATGGGTGTTGACCTCTGATACTTCCAATCAAGTATCTATAAAGAATCATCTGCATTCAAATCTGAAGTGGGATTCTAGAAGGGGAACTTTGACTGTAAAAGATACTTCAGGGGGTATAACTGTTACAATGAATGATATGACAAATACAGACAAGAGTGTTGAAAAATACTTGTTGTAATAGTCTGGCTATGAAGGTAAATCAGCTAGGGATTTCAAGAACACTGAGGTAAGGGCAGATTAAACGAAAGAGCAACTACAGGCATAGAGTTTAGGCAAAGCCAACATACAATGAACAAGATCTTTTGAAATTCCTCACAAGGTAGTATGATAGTGCTAAGCATACTTGAAAGTTGTTGCATCAAATGTAAAAATCAATGTAGGATGAAAATTGGAGTGAAAAAGATCGGCATAAAGAAGTTTGAGGACATAAAAAATGTGTCATTTTTCAGCCCTTGAAGATCTCCCACACCCCTATGGAATTTATTCACTTTCAAACCTCTCTTCACACGTCCTATTAGCAAGTTTGAAGAAGTCTCCAACAGTTGGGAGTTAAATGAGCAGTTATAACTTCTTTCAATGCATTTATGAGCAGTTTGAAGATATTTAGGAGGAGGTTGAATGAACTATGCAACAGATGGAGAGAATATATGGTGGTTATTTGACTCAGTTTGAGCCTTTTGAGGGCACCTAGGAGCTATCTAAGGAGTCTCGGTTGATTGACAAGGTAAAAGCATGAAATTTTCTTCATTCAAACACCTTTTTGGAGCACTTTAGAGGGCTGAAAAGTAAGGATGACAATTTTTGGACGCCCAAGAGAGTTTGACCCAGCCGACTAAAGTAAACACATGTCATTCACTTGCAACACATGTTCCTAATATTCAGCAAGCTGTTGAGCAGCTTAAAAGGATGCGTAAGGGAAGATTTAAGTCCAATATTCGGCAAGCTGTTGAGCAGCTTAAAAGGATGCGTAAGGGCAGATTTAAGTCCAGTTTTACTCTCTTGGCATTGTATTGTAACTTGTTTTCAAAGTTCTTTCAAGCTGGAGTAGTCTTTTAACTCCAAGTTTGCGAAATTGTATGTAACACTTTTTGATAAATAAAGATAAGCTATTTTACCTTTGCATTGATGTTTATTGTGTAAATCTCTTAAGATATTTGATGTAATCTTGTGGTGATATCTTTTTCCCTTGATTTGTCCTATTTTCCTTGTCTTCATGCAGAAAGTATTCATTTTTGCTGGTCATAACTTGCATTAACCAACTAAGAATAGAGTTTAAGTTGTAATATCATTCATAGCTCCTTCTAAATGCTATATTTGACACATTAAACCTAATTATGAAACACTTTTGTAAAGATATACGAAATACTGAGTTGTGTATATGTTTGGTTTAAATTATTGATTATTTTGTGTGTCCAAACAACAATATAGGCTTTGAAATCATTTTGGTGCATCACCTTATTAGTCTTAGGTTTCATTTTATGTTTCATTTCACCATTTTCTTAGCATATAGCAATAGGATAGGTTAATTAGGTGAAGTCTCAAAGGGAACCATCCCTCTTTGGAGGTTGATCTTTAGCATCTGCACCCACACTCAAGGAGATCATCCCATGTTTCACGAAGTGGTTGAGTGATTCCATCAACTCAGCAAGGGTGCACACTTTTAGTGACAACACCTTCAACAATAGATAGCCTTAAATTTCTACACCCATTGAACTTATCAAAGAACAATCTTGTTAGAAAATTCTAGTTAATTTTGGAATGTTAGAGAAATTAGATTAATTGAACCTTTCAATTAATAAATTAAAAGGTGATCTTCCAAGTGAGATACTAGACCTTTCATTTATGAGTTCCTTTATTTTATCTAACAACATGCTTTTTAGAAGAATCTCAATAGGGGGTCACTTTGCATATTCACCGATCCTACATATTTCTCTTGAAACCCTATCCTTTCTTGATTTCCACTTGATCACAACAATTTAAATGTGAAAACAATTGATATCAAATGTACTCCACAAGAAGAGGATGGGGAATGAAAATAAATCCCATGTCATTGGTATCTTGAGTGGATGATCAGTTTTTTTATTGGATTTTGGAGAGTGTTTAGAATCTTGATTGTGGAAAAGTATTTGAGAAGAAGATACATTATCCTTTCTTGATTTCCACTTGATAGTAAAAATTTAAATGTGAAAACAATTGATATCAAACCTACTCTACAAGAAGAGGATGGGAAAGGAAGATAAATCCCATGTCATTGGTATCTTGAGTGGATGACAAGTTTTTTTATTGGATTTTGGAGAGTGTTTAGAATCTTGATTGTTGAAAAGTATTCAAGAAGAAGATACATTCAAGTGTTAGATGAAGTTTCTATTATTTGTTTAGATAGATTAAGAGGTATCAAGTAGGTCAAACCAACATAACATTACATTACATAGCCAAATATAACATTACATAACAAAATATAACATTACATGTAAATATATATTCAGATTCTAATCATCCAGATCGCTCAAAATATAACATTACATGTAAATATATATTTACATCAGAAGATTCATCATTTGACTCTTTATTTACAAAACCAGGCTCATCCATGTATATTGGTTCTGGCTGCTCCTGTTCTACTCCTAGCTCTTCAAGCCAATCTTGCAATTGTTCTTCTTTGTTGACTAGACTATTTTCCTTAATTTTGGGCATAGGAACATGTAGTGTTGGCATATGAGAAGGTCTTCAAGAGTTTGAAGCTTTATCTTCTACATTATGAAAGGGTTTTTGTCTCTGGATAAATACCTTCTTTGGCTTAGGAGGTTCTGCAGATTTTCCTTTCTTTTCTCTGTCTTCCTCTTCAGAACTATCCTTGCCAGTTTGGGATACTTTTATCTTCTTTGTAAGTATCCTAATCTTTTCAAGTTTTTTAACAACAAAATCCAAAAGAGTCTTATTTTCTACATCATTAACTTTTCTGGCAGACTCAAAATCCTGTTGATTGTCATAAAGATGTGTAAGGTAGTTATCTTGATGTTGTTGTGTGGAGATAACTATCTTCACACTTTTATGAGCTTCTTTAACATCATAGCTCACACTAGAAATATCATTAGACAAAGTAGAGCAATAGTGTTCACAATTTTTTGCAAAAGTAAAAATCTTTTCTTGAACTTTTGTAGCAATATCAATTTTATTTACAGCTTCTAATCCTAAATCAACAAAAAATCTAATGTCGACTGCCATGTCATCTATATTATCCTGTGCAGAAATCATCCATTGTGCCATCCAATTTCTCTGAGCTTCAGAGTTCTTTTGTTTGCTACCCAGATCTGTATGAAGTCTTGCTTCATATTTTCCCCATAATCTTTTGTCAGAATTGATGACAGTGAAAGTTTCAGGGGTTGGCCATCTACCAGGTTCATAACCTATGATTTCCTATTCCATATTATTTAGTTCCATTATATATATATTTTTTCTCTCAGATCCCATTCTTGGAAGTTTTGCTTTAGGGATCTTTTCTTTCATCATACAATTTCTTTCACCCATCTTTGTGAGCTTTATACCTTTTCCTTTTTGATTTTTCTTTTTCTCTTCTTTAGGTGTCAAAGCAAGTCATTGATTTACTTGTCTTGCAAGACGATCCATAAGCTCTGGATTGCTGCTGAGATCAAAGAGAGTGGCTAGAGAAGCTTTGGATGGATAAGGATTAACTGAAGGTTGTCGATACATAGGGAGCTGACTGGGTCCTAAAGATTCTTCAGGATTATAGGCGAGGAATGGCTTATTAGATGTACTGGGGAAATTTTGCGACATTGAGAAAGGTCTGGTGGATAAGCTAGGTCTTCCACTAGTCGTGGCTTCAGGTTGTTCAAACAAGGTTTCATCCAGTAATGACCTAAGATCTAGACTAGCAAGCCTACGACTTTGCATTCGGGGTCGTTCAGACATAAATTGTCTAGAGGGTGTTGGTAGATCTTGGAACTTAGGTTGAGACTGGTTTATAAGTTGTTCTATAACTGGAAAACCAATATCAAAACTAGTAGCATTTATGTGGCATCCAAAATCATCAACATTATTATTTTCTTCTGTATAAGTTACCCCGGTAGAAAATTTGGAAGGAGGGAAAACAGTATTCAAAAGCCTATACACACATCGACCACCTACAGTAGCATATACGGAATCAGGTTGGAGAATAACTCCTTTTATTTGCAATAGAAGACAGAAGGTAGACTGGACATATTTGTCTTCAAGATTGATGGTGAAATTAGGTTTGACAGATAGATGGGAATCACCACCTTTTTCTTCATCAGAGAAGTTAACTAAGCGACCTCTAAATTGTCCTATGACGGCTTGGTCCCAAATTGTACATCAAGTATCTATGAGACTTGCAAAATACTCAGCACCTATATCGTAATTAAAATGGGGATGTAATATAATATCAACCAAAGAAAAATGCACATGAAAGAAGCCTTTTTCTTTCCATCTCTTAATGTCTTCAGGTAACAAAAAGGGAAGATAGAACGGGAAAATGCCTACACCTGAAACTCTAAGATTGATTTCAGATTGTCGCACAAAATTCATCATTTTTTCTTTTATGCCTTTCTCGGGATACAAATCAGATATTTTAACATCTGAAAATTTGAAATTGTCATGTTCATCTACTAGCTCTTCCTTATCTTGAAAGTGATTATGGATAACAGAGGAAAGAGAATTGCTTGCATTCATTGAGCGTTGACTAGCCATTAGGAAGAATTTAGAACTTACTTGATTTCGCCTGTTCGTTTGCTATTACATTTTCTAGCTTACTGCTCACCCTTAATGTGCCTTTCCATCGGCTTGACAACAGGATTTTTGGACTTACTGCAGGTCCACAGCTACTTGAGTCGGCTACTTTCATTTAGAGAAAATTCTTGAGAAGATGACAGATAGACACTTAATGAGGCAATAGCCTTTCCAAAACCCAAACCAATACCAAGATA